>VDFB02157320.1:101561-500472 GCA_007258455.2 Sequoia sempervirens | reverse complement strand
TATTACATAAACAATTAAATCTACATTTCTAGAAGATATGGGCAATTTTTGTTCATTGGGTTTCATCGTATTACTATTTTGGATAACATGGAAAAAATTTGGCCAAAAATGCAACTTGCTGATCCAAAGTTATGCAAAAAACCTCGTTGATGATCTTGCAAGATTATCTGGTTTCCAGGTTGTGCATCCATGATTTTCCATATTTTTGTGAATTAAATATTATTTGGTTGGTGCTCAATCATAGTGGATGTTTGAAAATATGGTGGCACAATTTTAAGTCTTAATATTCAAGTTTTAATAATTACTTATTTTGAATAAAATAAATAAATATTGGAGAGAATGAAGTCAAGTGGGAAAATAAAAAGAGTTAAAATTAAAATAAGTTGTGAAATCTCACAAATTAAATTAAAAAGAAAAAATGAGATTGCATGAATTTTCGCAACCCACTATAAGACACAAATTGGGTTGTCAACTCAAAATTGAATTGTGAAAATCGCAACCCAAATTCTTAACTTAGAAAATTGAATTGTGGATTTTCACAACCCAATTTCAATTATCTTTCTCCAATTAACTACCTAGCAATGTTATTATTAAAACAAAAGCAAACCATTGTATGAATATTGTAAGTCTTGTTCCACTATAATCCATGCAATTTGCTGCTCATGTTGCCCTTTATGAAACTCACGGGTTTGAATTAAATTTACCAAAGATTCATTGCTCGCATGCCTTCGTATTTGTGATGAAAAGGAAGTTCTTAAGATGAGTTGTCTTTGGAAGGCCTATGAAAGGTCAAATACAAACCATTCCAGATTTAATAAACTTTCATGATGATGATGTTAGGGGAGAAGACCCAATACCTAAGCATGTTTTAATAGTTGTCATAGCATTTGTTGATTTAATGCTCAATATTTTTAGCAATATTGGACCAATAGTTGTAACTTTAAAGTTGTTAGTGTTGATGGTGACTACCCATAATTGAATGAAATGTATTCCTTAGATCTAAAAAGAAACAAATCATGTGATTCCACATGAACTCATCAATAAAACACGACTTAGTGCACAACTATTAGTCTCACTTTTTTTTTGGGCCTTTTTGGACACCTCAACAAAAAGCATGCTGATGTGGCATCATATTTCATGATGTGGCCCTAAAACCTTAGTTATAAGCAAGGGACTTGTCAAGTAAGTTGCCGTAAAAAATTGAGAGTGATATGAAATTTCCACATAAGATTTTGAGAAGTGTGAAGTTAAGATGCTCAACTACCGAATCCTCTGCCCTATGCCTATCGATGGATATTCATGAAAGTAAGGGGGCATATTTTGTAGATGCCATGAATGGTATGCATGTTGAGCATAAAGAAAAGAAAATAGACAAAGCACGTCGATTGGTTGATGAAGTGCCTAATGCAAGATAAGGAGGACCTATTTCTATCAAACATTATGAGCAGGTATACATGCAAAAGGTGTTGAAAATGCATGAAAGATTTCAGAGAGATGAATCAATATTGATAGAGCCGAGAATTATAACCTACGGTAACACAATGCCATGAATACAGAATGTGCATGAAACTGCTTGCGCTAAGATTGGAGATACAAACGGTAGTAAACATGCCTACAATATGGAGGCATAGACAAGATTAGTAAAGATTCAATGTACATGAAACAGCCCGCACCAACTTCTAGCTCCCCACATATGCAATTTAAGGATATTATT
Organism: Sequoia sempervirens; assembly: GCA_007258455.2. Classification (NCBI taxonomy): domain Eukaryota; kingdom Viridiplantae; phylum Streptophyta; class Pinopsida; order Cupressales; family Cupressaceae; genus Sequoia; species Sequoia sempervirens. Next base: position 498,758 of record VDFB02157320.1, on the reverse strand, counting down.
AAAGTCTTAAATAAGCGTGCCTTCGTTCCCTCAAATCTGCAGATCGAATATATGAAAGAGATCGATATGTTGCAGATTCCTCGGTAGATACACATTAAGTTGCACGACCTCATTGTAGTGAATAATCTTTAAAAGTTTCAAGCATATGCCTTTAGCCATGGCACACAAAGGTTGTAAAATTCTATAGAAGCCTAGGAATGTTTTTGACAAAACACCTCAAAGAGGGGCCACTTCATGGAATGTTGTGATTGCAAAGGCATGCACGACTTAGATCTGGTGAAGGCTTCAAAAGTTTCAAATACAAAGACTCTGGCTAGTGCAGGCATCCTCCCTCTAGCTACGGCTAGAAAATTCATTGTAATTCAATCGTGAGTTGCATCGTGGACATGCATAAAAAGTATGGAAACAGACACTTAGCATATTGCAGAATATGCATCAATAAGTTTGCTTGAAATATTTCTAAAATGATCTCCATTATTTTCTCTTTCTAGCTAGTGTAGATACATGCAACTTGGAAGCATGGACAAGGGCACGTGAATTGTTGAGGGTTTTTAGGTGGGAATTTTCAAACCAAATTACGAACTGGAGGTGTAATCCGCCTCAGCACGGTGTTAGAATTTTCTGTGCGTATATAGCATGGGAAATGTAGAATCAAAGGTGCAATGAGGAGGGTTTATTTGTATATTTTGTCACTATATCCACTAGATGGGTTTGCTTGATTTGTGAATCCTCTAACCTCTTGCCATTGCATAAGATTCAAAATTACATTGAATGATATAGGTTATGGTTACAATCGTCATTATAACCTGCAGTGGTTGGATGCTATCGATATAGCTTGAGACATAGAGCACACCCTATAGTTAGTTCATTCAGGATAACTCTAGAGATCACCAAATGCAAAGGAGAAGAGATCTTGGAAGTAGGAGTTTGGCCTAAAGGTGTAAACTGGCCGAGGGGGTTTCACCAAGTTAAGACTTACTGGAAGAATAAATGTGCAGAGGATGTAATACTAAACCTAATTCAATGAAAAAAAAAAACTAAAATGACCTAGAAGTACTGATAAAGAGCAAGCTCTAACAAGCTATGAGGATGAAATGTGTACTTTGAAAATCAGAGAGATATGGTAATTTGGAAAGAGAGATCTAAAATGCTAGAGTTTTCACCCCTGGCCTGCACTAAATTATAGGACTCATTCCATGAGAGCTAGGCAGATCAATCAAAATCGGGAGCAGAGGAATCACAGCCAAGATGGGTATATGGATCTGAAAAATGAATTTTTGATAGGTTGGGACTCATTCACCAGAAGTGGTGAATCAGTCTAGTTAGGGATTTCTAAAACTTCAAGATTTGAATCTGGTGTTCAAAGTCTGCTCTATGCTTCCCAACTGATTTCCGGATCCGAATCTTTGTAAACCAACCTATAGGTGTTCTTCAATGTTCTCCAATGCTTGATGACAACTTTGACGACTTTAGGCACTTTGAAAACTTTCTACAATCTTTCTCTTCAATGTATCTTCAACCTAAACCTACAAGACACACACAAATGAGAGGGAAAAATGTTGTTTTGTTAGTGGATAGGGGTTTTCCTTGGTCAAACCCCGTTTTGACAATCAAACCTTGAAATAGAATGAAATAGGAATGGAGAATGATGAATGAACAAAATATGATGTTGCAACTCACCAAACCCTAGTAATGAAGTACTACAAACACCTATGAAATGGCTTCAATAGATGTACAGCTTAACTCTTGCTTGAAGGTGATATATCTTGAATGAAATGCGAGCTTGAATCATAAAACCCTAAATCACAATTGTTAGCTCAAAAACAAACATGGCGCATGAAGAATTTCACATGATGCTTGATGCTTGAATAATGCTCTAGAATGCTTGATAATCTATTCTTGAAGATGTATCAATGGGTATTTTTCCTAAGGGTTAGTAGATTAGATCAATAATATTAAAACCCAATGAAACTATGAAATACAATGAAAGCAAGTAATAAAAACAATTATACCAAATAATGTGTGAAGCCTTCATGATTCATTTCCATAGCATCTTCTAGCTTGCAGCATATGATTGTTTCCCTTAGATTTGTGTGAGAAAATGATTGCGACCATGCCCTATGCGAGTTTTGAAGGATTTGAATGACCAACAATGACTTTGCCTATGACTATGCCAAATGGCTATAATGCCTATGAATAAGTAAACAAATTAAATAAGCTAAGTGCAAAGTATGCGAGTAAAATCTAAGCATAAACGTGTTGTAATAATGAAGTGGTCCCTAAAATGTGAGAAAAATTGACATTTTATAGAAAATGCAATTTTGGGCAGACGGACGAGATTGAAAGCTAACAAAATCCTAAAATCAAAGGTTGAGATTGTGTGTGACAACCCCTAATTAGGGTTAGGGAAAAAACATTAAATGAGTGGTTAAGATGTCATTTGAGAAAATCGAATTGGTGGTTGAGAATAAATGTGATAATTAGCTAAAAAGATAAAGATTTTTGAAAATCAAGAAGATAAAGCCTACTTGATTTGTAAGATTCAAAAAATCAATAAGATGAGGGTTGAACTGAAAAGCAGATTTGAAAAATCAAGTAATTTGCTCAATTACTTGATTTTTGGAAGAAGATTGTCATTTTTGAATTAAATTAATTCAAAATATGGATTTTGTGTGACAATAGAAATGTTAAATTAGGTAATTAAATAATTAAAGATAATTATTTAATTTAGAGGATTATGATCAATAACTAAATAAATTAATAAATTCATTTAATTATGGGAATCAGTGACATTAAATAAATAAATAAAATTCATTTATTTAATGATTGAGAAAGCATAAATGAGTAAAGGTAATTAAATAAATTAATAAATTTATTTAATTGTAAGAGGACAATAGACCCTTAGTGACATATTGAATAAATAAATATAATTTATTTATTTAATAATAATGAAGAATAAAAAGACATGAATTAATTAAATAATTATGAATTATTTAATTAATAGTGGAAAGTGGACCAAAGACATAATTAAAATGTCATAATTATGCTAGGACGAAAGTGGTAAAATAGAGCTTGCAGGCCTAGGTCATTTTTATGTGTCTACATTTTGCCCCTCTTTGTCATAATGTAGCATGTCGCATTGTGACAAAGAAAATAAGTCAAAAATATGCCCCAGTGAAAAATAGGAAGAGAAAGAATGACGAGGAAGGTAGTGGTATGCCCCCTCGAGAGGGTGAACGGGTTCCAAGATCATGGGTGTGCTCTTGAAATTAATGAGAAGACTAGAATATGAAGAGACAAAGAAATGTTAGTGCAAAAGATATGGATGAAGATATAGATGTAATGCTTATATGAGATGGGTGAGAGAAGATGACAAGACATAAGGAGGTGCATGTTAGTTCCTAGACCAAATCCTTCAACATATTACCATAGGAATTTAATATTTATTACTCCTAATCATCATTGGGTGGATTATTGTAATGGCCAACAAACACCATGATATGACATAGATCAAGGTGTGCAAGGTTGTACCATCACATAAGATGAAGAGTCGGTTCCACTTCCTGCACCCCAACAACCATCACAAGAAGCATCCACATCTCATACATCACCCCCATCACTTGTGCATCCTTCTCTTCCATCTCCCACACATGAACCCCTGGCCAAGAAATAAGAAATTGAGTCATTAGTTGATTATGGCTCAAGTGATGAGGAACATGAAGCAATAGTGATTTTGACTAAGATGAAAGAGGTAACAGAGTAGTAGAAAATTCAGGAACCCCATGATCCTAAAATTAAGATATTAGAAGAAGCTGTAGATGAGATTCAAAATGATGAGAGATTAGTTGTCTCTCTAAGGTTTATGGAGGATGGGAATTTCATTCATTCTAGTGAATTTAAATATTTTTGGATCAAATTGAAAATGAAGTGATTTGATGAGAGATTGAAAATAAATCTCATAGGAGCCGATAATTCAAAAGAGGTTGAGATTCAGGCCCAAATATTAGCAAAATTAAATATTGACAATATCAATATTACCCCTCAAGAAGAAAGAGGATTAGTGTTGAAAAGTGATATGTTGATCATACTAGGGATGGAGTTGTCCAAGGTGTTTCTTTTGGACTAGATTAGAGCACAAGATGATCCAATGTTGGTTGTAGATTTTCACTTAGAGGAAGGTGTATCAGGAACAGGGCATAACCATACCACCCAAACCCTTGCCTTATGGACAAATCAAAAGAGTAAAAGGAAGCCCAGACTCTTAGATGTGGTACAAGAGATGAGGGGGTCAAACATGGTGAGGAAAATGAAAGATACAACCCCAACAAAGGTTGCAACCATAGCTATACATTCAACAATGTTTACCAAGGAGTGAGAGAACATGGAGAAAGAGAAAATGTTGAATATGAGAAGGGCTAAAGGAGTCCAAATAGAAATGATGCAAATGTCAGAATTGTTGCTAGAAAGAAATGTCAAAGAGGTGAAATGGCAATTATGAAGGAAGAAACAAATAGTGATGAGAGATGAGAATGGTTGTTTTATCACTTGCCCACCTATTCAGGTGAAGGAACCACATATTCAGTAGTAGAATTGATCATTCAAAAGGAAGCAGAAAATACAGGAGATATCCAAGAGCATTTACACATTTTGGATACCTAGAGGAGAAATATTGGACATGGGTGAAATAATAGGATAAGAGAATAAAATTCTGCCAGGTACATGAAGCTTTGCTTAACCTGGTTCAAGGCTTTGGGACACAGACAAATGGTAAGCTCCTCCTATCTGGGAACTAGGAAGGATGGTAGCCAACTATCCACATTTAATTACTTTCCTTTTGCAAAGGAAAAGGCTCTAGGGATAGGTGCCTCGAATAGAACTATAGGAAGTGGTGAGAAGGGGTGTGATTTAGGGGAGAACAAGTATTTAATTGATATGAAAAAGAAGATGGAGACTAGAAGGAATGCATTTGATTCTATAAAACACATCTTCAGTCCTCCAGTCACTAAAGATGATAATCAACTAAAAGGTGTGGATAAATGGAAGGATGAGTTTGATCAAATGGTTTCTCAATGCTTGACACACATACAGAGTGATGTGGATATCAGCCTTGACAAATTTAATGTTTTTCTCAATGGGATTGTAATATTAGACAGTGGATACATGAAATTTGTGGTAGATGTCAGGAATTTTCTTGATAATAGATGGAAGAGTCATCTCACGAATTTCACTACTACACAAGAGTTCAAATGATTTGACAATAAGAAAATGGTAGGAGAAGTATCCGGGCTTAGATGAGGACTGATCATCAACATCACCAAGGAATATTAATCATAAAGGAAAAGCTTTGCACAGGTCTTAGATGACCATGGGATTTTACTTCAAGACTAATAGATTGGAGCACATGTTTGATTTTTAGTTATTTCAATTTTACTTAATTTCATAATTATTTTTTGTTACCAAAGGACATGACTTTTGGTCTGAAGCTTGTTGCTTCTCATATAAATACGAGAAACCAAGACCAAAAGGAGATATTAGATTAGAGATAGGAGAAAATAATAGGTGAACATGGATAGATATAATGTCTACATTTCAAAAGACCATGATGCATGTATAAAATTTTGGAGGAATCAATGAAAGAACTATGATTTTGTGGCATCATTTTGGTATCAATTGTTTGTTAAATTAATTGAAAATATCATCAAGTTATCTCCAATGCTGATGTTTCTTTGTTATTTAAATTGACATATCAATTATATACTTAATTTATTGATGCACATTTGTTGTACTCATGCGGTATGATTAATTGGTTCTTTCAAGTAAAGATTAAATCCTTCTAGTCATTCACAGTAATTTGGAAGTACCATTTGGATCACTAAGAAGAACTTGGTAATTACATTTTTGCATGTTTATACAAGTTATAAACTAATATTTGTATTCTAAACAATTAGGATATCTACCAAATAGAAGCCATTCATCATAGACCTTCATCTAGCTCAATTTTACCCCACAAGGCACTGGTCTCACCCATTTTATAGTTTCATTAAATTCATTTCAAAACTTTACATCTGTTAACTAAATATATTGAATCTTACCTTGATATTGCTTATACAATTAATACCAAATAGGTATGCATCTATCCACTTCCAATTGCCATTGTGGAAAGATTGCTTGAGTAGGAAACACACTATTTAAGTCTGCTCTACTTGCATAGGTATACCCACCTAGGCTTGGCAGAACCTGAAGAGAAGAAGGTTTTAATTCATCGTTTGGCCTTGTACGTTAGCCAAAAATGTTGTGAGAGCTTGGCAACCTCTCCTGGTTCAAACTTGCATTTTTGAGACCTAATAGAGTTCACTATGGATAGGTATGTTGTTCCTTTCTATTGAAACCCTTGCACTACCTTGGAGAAACTGTGTAGACTTCGTAATGCAAATACAAGGATCATGCATGAGATTTACCTACAATTGTTTGCAAAGATCACTATATTTTTCCATGTATTTGCACAATGGTTGATCGTTAAAAGTTCAAAGGTTTTATCTTAATTGTGCAAAGATATAAGATCATTATATGTCAAGTGGTGTGAATATTTTCTGACCTATGGAAAGTACAGGGAAAATATACTAAAGAAGAATCTATAGAAGTAAATATTGGACATGCCAAGATCAAAAGGGACAAGGTGTGCATGGTTGGCATAAGTAAAGGAGGTTATGCCAAAGAAGAATTTCAAGTTTGTCTATTAGCTAGGGAAAATCAAACTGCAATTTCACCACTTGCAAATAAACTGGATAACTAAGAATGATGAGATTTTGAGGTAGTTAACTCAATATAGGGCTATAAACATTTAAAATGTAAAAAAGGTTCAATATTTTCTAGAGGTTACAGCTAGATTATTTATCCATGATTAACTAATAGTTGACCCATTTTAATGTTCCAAAAAAAAATTATGTTGAACTTATGATCATTCATTAACCATGCTTATATACCTCGCCATTTTGTTCTTGACAGTATAACAACAACAATAAATAAGACTCACCTTGTAATACTTGTTTGTATAGGCAGCAAAATAATATTGAATATGAAAGAGGTGATGATTTCAGAAATGTTAGTACATACTCAAAGGGGAGAGAATGTTATACATTCCTTATGTAAGTAGGTATCATAATGATGGATGATAGTTCTAGTGTAAATAAAAATGAGAACAATACCCTACAAGTCTATCACGGTTACCAGAGGCATGATCTATGACTTGTAAGAAAGTGTTGGCACATTTGCATCCATGATCACTTATTTGTGGGAGGTTTGGTTGGCATGATCTAGAAGGATTGGTTTCAAAATTTCAAAATTGTGTCTCTTTTGGTATAAGGGTAAATAATGAAAAAGCTTCCCTCTTGGATCTTGTATCAGAGGAAAAATCCTTTAGCATTGAGACTCCAACCATTATATTCTTGGAGGATCCATATGCAAAGGGTTAGGGACATTGAGTATACTATATGCAATATTTAAGGAGTTGTAAAGTATGATGACCAATGGAGAGGAAAAAGATATACATCAGAGCTATGATGAGATTATCACTATGATTTTTCTCGTAAATGCATAGTCCAAGAAAGAACTAGCAAAGAAAATTAGGTAAAATTTTATGATCACAGTCATCAAACTAAAAGGGGTGTTTCACTAGTATGAAGTGTTACAATGGATTGTATCTTAAAGGAGACAATTATCACTTGAAAATATGGATGATGGTCAACATCAAGCACCAAAGAGTCACAAGGTTTTAGCTAATGCTTTATCAAGTGATAGATGAAGCAAAATTATTTGTTTATATGAACTTTTATCAACATTATAGAGAAAAATAAGATACATTTTGAAAATAAAATCATGACAACACTTATGGTGGTGGTGCAATCCAACACCATTTAAAGGTGTTAGTCCTTTTGAGTTCCTAAGGTCTAGGTTGTAGGTTGTTGAAATTTTTTGCTTAGAATAAGGTCTCTAAGACCATGTAATGATGTATTAAGTTGTTGCTAATGTGGTTTAGGGGTCTAGTTGGTAGATTTTTCAATATATGCAAGATATGTTAAGTTGTTAAGTACTTGATATGAGGTAAGGTTTTAAAAATGCATCAAAGAGGGAGACCAATGACCACCTCTTCCTAATGTTAGTTTTAGAAGTTGAAGTGGTTTGTTTTAGGTTGGAAACACTATATAATGCCTTGAGAAACTTGAATGAGGTTTGTTGAACCTATTTTGAAGATTGAGAATTAAACAAAAGTCATATTTCTCTCCATTTTTCTATATTTCTAGTTATAGCAGCAGATTAAATACAGTCTGTACAAGATCTTTTTGCTTCAAATTTTTTGTGGAATTTGTAGTTTAGTGTTTCTACTTTCATATGAATCCATTTTGAGGGTTTATTATTGAGTTTAGTGTATTTTATCTGCAATTTACTCTATCTGGCCTAAACATCCATAGTAAAGGGTTTTGATAGGATAAAAATGTTCTAAAACCCATTCCACCTTTCTGTTTGCTCTGTTGTTTGGTGGAATGGGTAAAATCCATTAGTATAAGGTGGGAGGATGGAAAATAGGAGTAGGGGAGGTTTGGAAGTGAGTTGGGTGAGAAGCCCTATGGTGAAATTTTGAGTTTTCCTTCCAAAAGGAGATGTTTTAGAGTGCGAAATTGAGTTTTTGAATTGGGAAGCATGGTTTTATGAAGTATTAAGCATGTGAATATTATTTTATACTTTTTTGAGCAATTGGTTTGTTTTGGAGTGCTTGGAAAATTTCTTTCTCAATAAAACCTAGGGTTTCCAAGCCTAGAGAGAGGGTTTTATGGTTTGGATAATAAATGATTGAATTTTTGTTAAATAATGATGGAATATGAGGTTTTGATAGGTATGAAGTGCTTCCCCAAAGTTTCAAGAGATTTGGAAAAGATTTGACGGTGGTCCCTTTGTAAAAGTGGGCTAATTTGAGCCTTAAAAAGCGTAGAAAACCTAATTTGTGTAGTTTGGTGAAAAATAAGCATAGGTGATTGTTGGATATGTTGAATGGATCTATAAGGGGTCCCTGATGTGTGTTTTGTTGTGGATTGAAAGGGCGTGAGAGTGGAGTAATACCCGATTTAGTGGAATTGATATTGTAAGTGTGAAATAAGTAAAGAATGAAATAACAAACAACAATTCTTAATGAAACATTATATCAAGAGAATAAGTAAATTAAACTAGTTAAAAACAAAAAAACTATTGAAAGGGTATGTTTAGGATCATCATGGGAAAAATAGGCCCTTAAGTGGCAAAAAATTTAGAAAAATGAGAGTTAAGCAACTTGACGTAAAAATTTTCAGAATAAGTTATCTATATTATTTCAAAAATATGTAAAAAAAGAATCTATCGAAAATTGAATGTAGTTTCTAAACTACTAGGTTTATTTAAGAAAAAAAATTCTATTTGGTGAAAATTTGAAATTTCAATGTAGTAGTACTTAAATTTTAGGGAAAAAATAAGTAGGTGTTTGTCTAACCACCCTAACCACAATAAAATGATAAAAAAAATTATAAGATTTTATATATAAGTAGAGGACTCATGTCAGATGTGATGCATATTTTGTAATTTTTTTCCAAGTAAATAATTAATTATGAATTTTTTATTACAACTTTTAAAAATATAAAAAGTTGTATGCTTGACCACCTTAACTTGGTCAAAACTTCATGAAATTCAATTTTATTTATTTTAATGATATAGTATGCGGAGCATAGAATGTGATGCATGTTTCGGTTTCAAAAATAGTGATACCATTTGAAATTTATAGATGTTTTTCAATCAGCCTATCAATAAGGACTTTAGTCATAATTTAAATAGAAAATGAATAATAATTATTTATTAAATTCAAAGTAAAGCATAATTTATATTGGTGAAAATATGAGAATCTCCTTTAAAAACCCTTTTTGTTTCATCAATTTTGGGTAAAAAAAAAGTCGTCAGCCACATACCCATCATATTGCCACTTTTTGGCCCATCATGATCCTGCACATACCCGAAAGCTTCTCATTGTTCCCTATCTCAAAAGATTTATTAAATCACAGAGGGATCTCATAATTAGTAAGCACTGTGACTGTTAAAATGCCAATGTAGAGAATGAGATACAAGGCTTATTAATTATGATATGATCAAGGCTTATTAATTATGCTTACTCATTATGAGAATGTCAATTTAGATTAATAAACAAAGGCTTACATGATAAAAGCTTCATCAAGTCGAGATACAAGGCAAAAGCCATAGGCTCAATAAAAAGGAGAACAACCAACAAACCAATCAACAACACTACATAGTCATGTCTTCCAATAAAACTCTCTCCAAAATCCCCAGATAATCAGAAGGTAACTCATCCCTACCACTGATATCCCAACCATCCCCTTTCTCTGAGGCCCACTTCACCAAGCAGTCAGCCACGCTATTCCATTCTCTAGGGATGTGACAGAAAGAGACAGATTCGAAGGAACTGCATACACGTAAAATCTGTCTGACCATCGAAGCTAAATGACAACTAACACCATCCAATCTCTGGTTGTTCAACATATCCACAACAATCTGAGAGTCAGACTCATAGATAATCCTCCTCCAGCCAAGAGAGAAACCCCGCTCAACAACAATATTAATAGCAAGGGCCTCCATCAAGTTATTAGAGTAATGCCCTTTATAGACAGAGAAGCAAAAAACATCACCATCTTTACTTCTACCAATACCCCCAATACCAGCATGCCCAGGATTCCCACGAGAAGATCCATCAGTATTAATCTTCAGGACCCCAACTAGAGGAGGCGCCCACTTCCCATCATGACAGACCCATTTCTTGACACGACGAGGCATAATACCAGTAGTGAAACCCCTTCTATTAACACCCAGGCTCAGATCCCGCACAACTGCAACATCCCCAGGATCAATACTTTCAAACATATCACATTTAGCAGAAATAGTCTCCTGAAGCCTACTAATAATCTTCATCCACAGTTGACCACTATCTAATCTAGAATCACAAAAAACTCTATGGTTCCTTTCCAGCCAAAGGTTCCAAAGAATGAAAATAGGCCCAATGATCCAGGCCACCTGAAGAAAAGGAGTCTTCGTAGGAGGCCTTCCCAGGCTCTCCCAAAACTCAATAAGAGAGGAAGCATGAATGCAACCATGATGACAAGCCTCCCACCATCTGTGCCAAATCTCATGAGAAAAGAGGCAGTGAAAGAACAAGTGGGAAGAACATTCTTCACTACACAAACAAAGAAAACAAATGGAAGGTCCTTGAAACCCCCGTTTACGAAGATTCTCCCAAGTAAGACATTTCCTTTGGGCAACCAACCATAAAAAGAAGTTAGACTTGGGCCAAGAAAAGTTGTTCCAAACCTTCCTCCCCTAGGGCACCTCAGTAGGACCATGTAAATTCCTATCAAGCACAACATAGCCTTGAGCAATAGTATAATTAACTTTTGGGCTAGGACTCCAAGCCAACTTGTCCCTCTCATTCAGAGAGCTGCAAAGCCTACCCTCCAAGACCTGACACAAAGCAGCATGATCCTCATCAGAACCACCCACAGGCCACTCCTGCGGATCCTTCCAGCAAGACACCTCCAGTTGACCAACACACTTAACTATTTTAAAATACTCCACCTTAATCCAACCAGCATTAGAGAACATCTGGAAAAGAGGCAGAAGCTGAGGGAAACTAGATAGAATGGGAGGTTGACCATCCCAAGAGTCCAGCCAAAATAGAGCATCAGAGCCATTATTACATATCCAAAAGAGACCATTCCTAACAAGTTGAGCTCCCTTCTTAAGAGTATCCCAAATGCAAGAACCTTTTCCCAACAAAGCAATCCACGGCACATCCTGGCTCTCAACACCAGGAACATACTTGAAAGCAAGAATCTTGGCCCAATCCTGATCCTGGTTGTTGCACCATCTCCAGTACAGCTTAGCCGCCAAAGTCGTAACCACAAGCGCCATAGACCCAAGGCCAAGGCCCCCAGCATGCTTCAGCCTACAGACAGACTCCCACTTGACTAAACTCCACTTCGAGGAAAGAAGGTTACCCGACCAAAGGAATGTTGGTATGTGGCGACTGATCATGGTATACTATATAGCCCATGGTATACTATACACCAAAAAATCTGGAAGCTTCTAAGCTTGTTAAAAAGGGGTTCGGATGGGTATTTTAGTATGATGAAAAACACAATTATTCACAAGATTGTAATAGGTTTTACACTAGATAATAAAAGTATTGGATGGTTGCGGTTTGGTGGATGTAGCCCGGATTGGATGAACCACATTAAATTATCTGTGTTATGATTTATTCTGTGTGTGTTTTAGTTTCTCTGTTTATTATTTAAATATGCATTTAACTGTTAGATATCTTCCATCTCTAACCCTAACAAGTGGTATCAGAGCGGGTTGTGTTTCAATTATCGTCTGTAGGAAGGTCTCACGGCTGAGTGGGAGTCTCACGGTTGAGTGGGAGCAATGGCAGATGAGGGTAAGAAGGTTGAGAAGTTTAACAGGCAGAACTATCAGTTATGGAAGATGTAGATGGAGGATTATCTCTATCAGAAGGATTTATGGCAGTCATTGGAAGGGAAAACCAAGAAACCTGTAGCAATGTGAGATGAGGACTGGGAGATCTTGGATAGAAAGGCTCTTGGCAATATTCGTCTATGCCTGGCACAATCAGTGGCGTTCAATATTACAACAGCAAAGACAACTCAAGAGTTGATGGAAACCCTGGCGAAGTTATATAAAAATCCTTCTGCTTCGAATAAGGTATTTCTTATGAAGCGTTTATTTAATATGAAAATGGTAGAAGGTGGGTCAGTTACTAATCATTTGAATGAGTTTAATATGGTCACCAGTCAATTAACTTCTGTAAAAGTAAACTTTGATGAAGAAGTTAGGACTCTTTTGATTCTGTGTTCTTTGCCTAAAAGTTGGAATAGCTTGGTAATGGTTGTTAGCAATTCTGTTTCTGGTTCGAATACATTGAAATTTGATGATGTTGTTGGTGTTATTTTGAGCGAGGAAATCTGTAGGAAAAGCTCAGGTGGAACATCCACATCAGGTAGTGTTTTGAATGTAGAAAGCAGGGGCAGAACAAAGGAGAGAGGAAACGATTCTAGAAATCGTGGAAAGTCATCAGGAAAATCAAAGGACAGAAGGTGCCAATCTAGAAACAAAAAGGATTGTTGGTACTATGGTAAGCCAGGTCATTTGAAGAAAGATTTCTAGTCTCGAAAAAGTAAATGAGACAAAAAGGAAGGAAGTAAAGAGGCAAATGTGGTAAGTAATAAATCTGATGAGGATGCTTTGATTCTTTCCCTTGATAATGTTGATGATTCTTTGGTGTTAGATTCAGGGGCTTCATTTCATACTACCCCCCATAGAAGTTATTTTCTTGATTATGTCCAAGGAGATTTTGGGCTGGTTTATTTAGGAGATAACGAACCCTGTCAGATTGTTGGAAAGGGAAGAATCAAGATTAAGTTGCAAAATGGGAATCATTGGCTACTACGTGAGGTAAGGCATGTTCCAAAGTTAAGCAGAAATTTAATTTCAGCAGGGCAACTAGATGATGAAGGTTGTGTTGTTACTTTTAGTGATAAAAACTGGAGGGTCACAAAGGGTGCCTTAGTGGTAGAAAAAGGTGTGAAAGTAGGCACCTTATATCTTTGTATAGGTCATACTATTCCTTCTACTTTAATTGTTATAGAAAAAGGTCAATGTTTAGGAACAGTTGCTGCAGTTCAATAGGTAGAAGATCATATAGTTGTTGTGGACTCTAAATCAACACTGTGGCATAATAGACTTGGGCATATGAGTGCAAAAGGTATGAAAGTACTTCATTCAAATAATGTTTTACCAGGTCTAAAATGTGTTAATATGGATTTATGTGAAAGTTGTGTGTATGGAAAACAAAAAGAGTTAGTTTTCTCAAGGATGGAAGCAAAAGAAAGATGAGAAATTGGAGCTTGTGCATACAGATGTATGGGGACCAGCTCGGTATCTTCTCTCGGTGGCTCTCTGTATTATGTTACATTCATTGATGATGCAACTAGGAAGGTATGGATTTATTTTCTTAGGCAGAAATCTGATGTATTTGAAACCTTTAAAAAATGGAGAAGCTTGGTTGAGAATGAGACGGGTAAAAGGTTAAAATGTCTCAGATCTGATAATGGTGGTGAGTATTGCAGTAAAGAGTTTGAAGATTATTGTTCCTCAAACGGTATTCATAGGTAGAAAATGGTTCCAAGGACTCCACAGGAAAATGGAGTGGCTGAGCGCATGAATAGAACAATAATGGAGTGTGCACGAACTATGAGATTGCATGTTGGGCTGCCTTTAAAAATGTGGGCAGAGACTATAAACACTGTTGTTTATTTAATTAATAGAGGTCCCTCTAATCCTTTGGGTTGTGGTATTCCAGAGGAAGCATGGAAAGGTAAGAAGGTGAGTTATTCTTTTCTCAAAACCTTCGGTTGTGAAGCATTTGCACATGTAGATTCTGAAAATAGAACCAAGTTTGATGCAAAATCAAAGAAATGTGTATTTGTTGGATATGGCATTGATGAATTTGGTTATATGCTTTGAGTTTTTGAAAATTAGAAAATTGTGAGAAGCAGGGATGTCATATTCAATGAGAAAGTATTGTACAAAGATCTGTTGCTGCAACATGAGAAGAAAGAAAATAATTATGCAATGTTGGATGATATTCCAAACAATGATGTTTCAGTGGTTCCTCATGCTGGGCAACAACAACAACAAAAAATACCACAAACTCCTGTTAGACGATCTTCAAGGATAAGTAGACCTTCAGAAAGATTTTCTCCCTCTTTGTATACTATTTTGTTAACTGATGCTGGTGAACCAGAATATTATGATGAAGCTATGTAGGTGGATACCAAGGTTCAGTGGGAGCATGGAATGGAAGAAGAAATGGACTCCTTGCTGAAAAACCAGACTTGGGAATTATGCAAGTTGCCTGTAGGTAAAAAGGCTTTACCAAACAAATAGATTTATAGGTTGAAAGAGGAAGATGGAGGTAAGAAAATATTTAAAGCCAGATTAGTTGTAAAGGGATTTGCACAGAAAAAAGGTATTGATTTTGATGATATTTTTTCTCCTGTTGTTAAAATGACTTCTATTCGTATTGTTTTAAGTATTGTGGCTGCTGAATATTTGCATTTAGAACAACTTGATGTTAAAATAGCCTTTCTTCATGGTGATTTGGAAGAGGAAATATATATGGAACAAACATAAGGATTTGAGGTCAAAAGTAAGGAGAAACTAGTGTGCAGATTGAATAAAAGTTTATATGGCTTGAAGCAAGCACCTCGGCAATGGTACTTGAAATTTGATAGTTTTATGGTTGAGCAAGGCTACAACAGGTGTAATTTTGACCATTGTGTTTATTTTAAGAGGCTAGATAATGATAGCTACATTATTTTGTGTTTATTTGTTGATGGCATGCTTGTAGCTGGGTCTAACATGAATCACATAAGTGAGTTAAAACAACAGCTAGCAAATTCTTTTGCTATGAAGGATTTGGGGGCAGCAAAGTAAATCCTTGGTATGAAAATTTGTAGAGATAGGAAAAACAAAAAATTGTTTTTTATCTCAGGCTAATTATGTTGAAAAGGTGTTGTAGAGATTTCATATGGAGAATGCAAAAGCTGTCAGCACACTTTTGCCTAGTCATGTTAAATTGACTAAGGATATGTGTCCAAAGACATAAGAGGAGGAAGAAAAATATCCAAGGTACCATATGCTTCAGCTGTAGGTAATCTAATGTATGCCATGGTATGCACAAGACCAAATATTGCACATGTTGTAGGAGTTGTTAGCGGGTATTTGAGTCATCCTGGAGTTGAGCATTGGAATGTAGTAAAATAGATTCTCAGGTACTTGAGAGGTATATCCAATAATTGTCTATGTTTTGGGGGCTCTAATACTGATTTAAAAGGATATGTTGACTAGATTTGGCAGGGGATATATATACCAGGTGGAGTACCACAAGTAATGTATTTATAGTTGGTGGGATAGCAGTGAGTTGAATTTTTTGATTGCAGAAGGTGGTTGCTTTATCCACCATAGAGGCAAAGTATGTTGCTGCAACAGAAGCGGCAAAGGAGATGATATGGCTGCAAATTTTTATGGATGAGTTGGGCAAGCAACAAGTTGGAAATTACTTGTTTACAGACAGCCAGAGTGCTATGCATCTTGCAAAGAATTCTGCTCTACATTCTAAAATAAAACACATCCAGTTGAGATATCATTTCATTTGGTCAGTGTTGGAGGATGGACAAGTTAAGCTAGACAAGATACATACAGATGTCAATCCAGCGGATATGTTTACGAAGGCGGTGACAAGGGATAAGTTGAGCTCCTCTTTAGCTTCGGTTGGTCTTCAAGGTTGAATTCAAGTATAACAAAGCAGCAGGGTCCAAGGTACTTATTTCTAGTGGGCGCTGTAATTGCAGCAGTGTCGTCTAGGATCAGTCTACAAGTGAGAGATTGTGTTGGTATGGAGCCTGATCAGTCTCCAAGTGGGAGATTATTGGTATGTGGTGACTGATCATGCTATACTATATAGCCCATGGTATACTATACACCCTGGCCCCCTGTCCTTGCTGGGGTCAGAGGTTGGGCCGGGCCCCAGGCAGGGGTTTGGGGGCGGCAGCCCCCAAGAAAAATTTCTTCCTACTTTTTCGCGTGATCACCGAAAAAGGGAAAAATCAATGAAAAAAAAAAATTCAATTTTGTAGAACCCAAAAATCTGGAAGCTTCTAAGCTTGTTAAAAAGGGGTTCGGATGGGTATTTCAGTATGATGAAAAACGTGATTATTCACAAGATTGTAATAGGTTTTACACTAGATAATAAAAGTATTGGATGGCTGTGGTTTGGTGGATGTAGCCCAGATTGGGTGAACCACGTTAAATTATCTGTGTTATGATTTATTCTATGTGTGTTTTAGTTTCTCTATTTATTATTTAAATTTGCATTTAATTGTTAGATATCTACCATCTCTAACCCTAACAAGGAATTGTCAGGAAAGAGCATCAAAATCCCTCACAAAGGAGGTAGGAGGAATCTGCACACAACACCTATAAATAGGGAGAGACTGCACCATAGCTTTTAGGAGAATCACTCTACCAGCACAAGAGAGCCATTTGTAAGTCCAATGACTAACCTTACTCCGGAACTTATCCAAAATCCCCTACCAAAAATCTCTACGCTGAGGTCCCAAAGCCAAAGGAATCCCCAGGTACATCAGAGGAAGAGAGCCAATTTGGAATCTAAGAATCCTGGAAATCCTGTTCTGAATGAGACGAGGAGTATTAAAGAAATAAATGGAAGATTTATCATCATTAATACTCTGACCAGAAGGTTTCAAGTAGATGTCTAAAGTTCTCCTGAAATTCACTGCTTCACTAATTCTAGCCAAGCCCATCAGTCCAGTATCATCCACAAATTGAAGATGAAAACAGGGAGGGAGATCATTGTTCCAACTCCAGCCATGAATAAGACCCTGTCACACCTGAGATTTAATAAATCTACCAAGACCCTCCACCATGATAATGAAAAGATAAGGGGAAAGAGGGTCCCCTTTCCGAAGTCCCCAACAAGCACTAAACCAATCTGAAGATTCCCCATTAATGAGAACAGAGAAGGAGGACGAGGTCACACGGCTGAGAACCCAACTCACCCATTCCTCTTTAAAGCCAAAGGCCAAGAGGATATTCTGTAGGAACTCCCAGTTCACCTGGTCATAAGCTTTAGCCATGTCAAGCTTAATGAACATCACCTTCTCCTTAGAGGAAGCCATAGAGTGAATAACCTCCGTAGCAATCACGACACCATCCAAGATTTTTCTCCCTTCCACAAAACCTCCCTGCTCAGCAGAAATCAAAGCACCAAGGAGAGGTTTGAGTCTCTCAACAATCAACTTGGTGATGATCTTGTAGACAACATTGCATAAAGCAATAGGCCTGAAATGATCCATCCGATTAGCCCCCTCCTTCTTAGGTATGAGAGCCAGAAAAGTAGAATTCAAAGACTTAAGGATTTATCTGTTCCTAAGAGATTCCTAAACCACCTCAAGGAGATCAGACTTTATTACTTCCCAAAATTCATGGAAGAACTCAATTGGAAACCCATCTGGGCTAGGAGCTTTGCCTTTTTTCATACTAAACACAACTTTCTCCAATTCAGGTAACAAGATTGGACACAAAAGAGCCCCGTTTATCTCATCCGAGACCAAGCAAGGAATACAATCCAAGATAGCCCTCTCCTCAGATCTAGCAGCAATATCCTCCCTAGTAAAAAGATTAGAAAAATAGTTGACAGCTTCCTTGGAAATTTCACCACAGGACGAGAGTTGAGTCCCATCACTCGAGAAAAGAGTGGAAATAGAGTTCCCCTACCTACGGGCCTTAACTGAATTATGAAAAAAAGCCGTGTTCCTATCCCCCTCCTAAAGCCAATCAATAGGAGATTTTTGCTTCAATAAAATCTCCTCCTGAAGCTCCCACTCTTCTAAGCCCTTAAGGGCCAAGGACTCAGCATTCAAAAGGTCAGAGGACAGCCCATGGTCATGAATCTGACTAGTGACACTATCCAGCTTGGATTGAGCAGCAAGCTTCTGAGCATGTAGGTTCCCAAAACATTGTTTATTCCACCTCTTAAGCCTATACTTCACATGTTGAAGCCGTTTACTAAAAGTGTACATGGCCCTCCCATGGGCAGGAAGCCCTTCGTACCACCAACCCAACACAAGATCCTGAAGAGATTGATCCCGTAACCACATCAATTGAAATTTGAAAGAAGGATTTTTGGTGACCCCATAAGAGGAGACACAGATTTTGATAGACCAGTGATCAGATCCCCTCTAATCTAGGATTTCAGAACTGGTAGTCCACCTGCTGCTCATCCAATAATAGGAAACCAGAAATCTATCGAGTCATTTAGAGATAGCCTCATCACCACACCTCCTATTATTCCAAGTAAAAACTCCATTGATTGGCTTCACGTCAACAAGGTTAAGGAAACCAATATTATCTCTGAGCAAAAGAGAAGAAGGATCAAGCCTGGATAACCCTCCTCATTTTTCATCCATACTAATAACAGCATTAAAGTCACCAGCCAAAATCCATGGGAGAAACGGGTCCAGAAAATGGAAAAAATTGATATGATCCCAAAGATGTGTCTTACCTAGAAGATCAGTAGGAGCATAAATATTGGAGAAAAGACATCTTTCGCCAGTTTCAAAATTGGAGGCAACCATAGAGATGGAAGACCGACTAGAAACCCACCATAAGGGGGAGACTTTCCTCGGGTTCCAGAAGCAAACCACCCCCCCAGAACTGCCCAACGCCTCCACCCCCTACCAGTAGCCTTGGGGCCAGATACACAAAGCAAAATTATCCAAACCATCCACTGCAAGATTGGTTTCCTATATAAAGAACACATCCAGAGCCTGAGACTTGATTAACCTGCGAACAACCTTTTGTCTAGGGATTTTGTTCAACCCCCTTACATTCCATGATAAAACTATCATTTAGGGGGGTGGGAGAAGTGGGAATCAATATGTTTCACAAACCCAGACTCAACCAAAGTATTAGCCATAATCTTAACCTTCTCTTGATCAGTCTTCCTTCCACTCCTTGACTGTTTATCTAGAGGCCCCATTTTAAAATATTTTTGTTGCAAGCCTAAGGTAGGAGGAGCCTTAGCACCCTTCACAGGATCTGTGGATCCCTTCGTAACTTGGGGACAAGGAGCCAAACTAGTAGTACCCACCGAAATCTGTGACTCCTGGAGGCCACCAATATTCTGAACTTG
Organism: Sequoia sempervirens; assembly: GCA_007258455.2. Lineage (NCBI taxonomy): Eukaryota > Viridiplantae > Streptophyta > Pinopsida > Cupressales > Cupressaceae > Sequoia > Sequoia sempervirens. Next base: position 478,882 of record VDFB02157320.1, on the reverse strand, counting down.
AGAAGGCAAGTCCAAAGCCAGCTGACAAATCTGTTGAACCCCAGATGATAAAATCAGCTCCTCCTTCTTTGCATCCACCTCCTAAATCTCTTCTTGATACTTAACCCCAGAAGAAATCTCAACTAGAATACCATCTTCTTGGACTACGCTATCAAGAACCTCAAACCTATTAAATGTGCCATCATTCTATCTATCCATCTAGGATCTCTTCTTGCCTTTGCCTTTATTACGGGATTTAACCGGGATAAATTCCTCCTTATCAACAGGCCCATTAGACACTGGAGCTTTCCCCTTGTCCAACCTAGGAGGTCTAGAGGTAGACAAGGGGGAAGATTTCAATCTGGGACATTTGTGGTGTAGATGACGATATTCATGGCAAATTTTGCATCTGAATGGAAGGGTTTTGTAATCTAGCTATTGGATCCAGGAGGAAGAACCCATGCAAATTTCCATAGAGTCTGGTAATGGATTATTCAAATCAATTTGGACACAAATACGAGCAAAAGAAATTACCTTACGATCTTGAGTCTGTGAAGCCGATCCAACAGGTTTCCCAAGAAGCAAAGAGATTGAGTGGAGGATATCTTCCCTCTAGAATTCCAATGGAAGCCTCAGCAAATGAACCCACACAGCCACCCACAAAGGGATCTCTTCAGCAGAGTTGAAGCACATATGCCAAGGCTTGATGAAGAGCCCAACCTGGTTAAAGAAATAAGGGCCACCTTCAAAAGCCCTATTCCTGTCTGACATGCTTGAAAAAATAACTAGGAAATAGTTATTAGCCACTAAAAGAATCTCCATATCTCCTTCAAGGTTCCAAACCTGACATGCCCATGACTCCAACATAGGAAGAGAAAGACGAAGGCCCAAAAATTTGCAAATAAGAGCATGCTTGCACCAGTAATCAGCATCCTCTGAAACCTGCTCAGGTTGAATAACCAAAACTGGTCTATCTTCCGATCTCTCTAAACATCCATTTACTTTTTTAATTCGAAATGACCCTTTTGACGAGGAGGTACCCTCCCCAGAAAGAGGAAACTTAGTTTGATCCTTGTTACTGGCATGCATCAAAGAGGATGAATCTACCATCTCCAAATCCAGGGAAGAAGCAAGACCCTGATTCTCCATGGCTAAACGAGCCCAAGCACCAATTAGAAGAGGGAAAGAGGCAAGGCAGTTGGCCCAAATTCCCAAACCACCATGCACCCCCCATCCAAGAGACCCACGCACCAGATAGCGGCTAGAAAAATGCCCAGCCACAGAAAGGAGGAGATCAAACCCCTGTCCAACCCTCCCACCCCTGCGAACACGAAACCCCCCACAAAACGGCCACAAGCAAGCAAGGGCATGCGGGCCCTAGCTCACACTAGAGCTCCACGAAATGCCATACAATCCCTATCTAGGTCGTGGATGCCAGTTGAATTAATTAGATATAAAATATCTAATTTTATTGGTGAGTGAATAGAGGAAATTTCCTTTATTTAAATATTTTGATTTATTCAAATTAGCAAAAGAGAATAATTAATTTAATAAAATAAACGATAGAATTTGTTTATTAAATAAATATAGAAGAGATATGATAATTAAGCAACAAAGTATTTAAACTTGTTTATTTAATTAAGAAGAAACGTGATTAGATGATGAAATAACACAAACTATTGAAGTTGTTTATTTAATTAAAATTGAAGAATTAGAAAAATGAACTATAAATAAATATTTCTATTTATTTAATAGATGAATTTAAGGTTAATTAATCAAATAAGTCGTATTTTATTAATTAGATTATCCAGACCATTTTTAGGTGTACACATTTTTCCCCTCTTTGAAGTGGTGTGTTTACGCATTGCTTCAAAGAAAATTTTGTTGCTGCTGTCAGTATCGACGAAAAATTTCACTATGCCCCAAACATTGATTTTTAGGTGATGATGAATATATGCCCCCTCAGGAGATAAATTGATGAATTTTTGAATTTTTTGAATTTTTTGGATTTTTCAAATTTTTATGATTTTTCGATGATTCTATGATGATTCAATGAAGATTCGATGTTGAAATAATTTATCTCCCAATAAATAATGTAGAAATTTCCCTGTGATGAATTTGAATTAATCTCCCTTGAAAAAAATAATTAATCCCACAAAAATCCCATCTTAAATAACCTAATAAAAGGTCAAAAGGGTGATTTTAAAACTCATTTGTGCAATTGAGTTTTAAAAAATTTGTGAGAGAAAATTGAGCAAAATGCCAATCCCTTACCACATTCACCAGTTCAAGCGCATGCGACAATACAACCACCCGACCGTCTACAGACCTTTAGTATGTACCTGTTAACCTCCTCGTTATTCGTGCATTTTCATTTTTCATGTATTTTTTTGGTTTTTAAATTTTGCATTTCTTTTAGCACTTTTGAAGGCCGATATAGTGCTTATAACCTCTGTTCTAGCGCTTTTGATGTTTTAGCGCTTAGGTAGATTTATTTAGCACTTTCAACGTTTTAACACCTAGGATAGGAATTTTAGCATTTTCACTCTCTACTTTAGCGCTTTCACTATTTTAGCCTATTTACCCCATAGATTAATGCTTTCACCTCCTAAAATAGCACATTTTCCTTCTGAAATAGTGCTTTTTATGATTTAGCACTTTGAGCACCTATTTTAGCTCTTTTAAGTGTTTTAATGGCGCTTCTAATATTATGGCACATAGAAACACTGTTTTAGCACATCCAAGTCAGATTGACGTAGTTTTGTCAAATTTGTCCTTGATTTTGTCAATTTCGATCATCTCAGCTATTGGTTTGATATAATTGATGATTTTGATCAAGTAGATGATGTTCAACCTCATCATAGGTGAGGTCCGATGTTTGATTGATGATAATTATCCTTATGATAGGTGAGGTTGATTTGATGTATTGACCTCATGATAGGTGAGGTTCAATGATGTTTGATGATTCACCTCATGATAGGTGAGGTTTGATGATCTTTTCTCATGAGATTTGATCAAAAGTATCACCAAGAGTTGATTAGATTTTTATAGGATAATTGATGTTGATTTGACAAAAAGTACTGACTTTAAATATTTCATGATGATAGGAGGCTTTGACGAACCTCCAGATTAGAGAGCAATTTCCTTAGACTTTTTATTTGATACTACAACTAGCACAACCTGAGACAGGAGTTATTACACATTGTGGATTGTCATCCTTATTAGATATGCCCCAGATTAGGATTAATCGGGGTCTCCTAATAGCCCTAGTAGAGAGGTGGCATAGTGACCATAATACTTTCCACCTACCTACTGGCGAGATGATAGTCACCCCTAAGGATTTCTTGTAGATTCTGTGGATACCTATTGTTGGTGATATCATCATTTATGATTCATTAGAGCAAGGTAGGATTGAGGCTCTCTGTCAAGTATTTCAAGATGATAGGGTTGCTGGATATTGGAATTTGTGGTGTGAGATAGTGGATGCTTATGTGACTTTTCCCATAGTTATGGTTGGTTTCATTAGAGGGCTCCTTTGTCCTAATCACAGGTCAAAGGGACTTTCTGTTGGTTGGGGCCGTGTATTGCAGAGCATGATTGTGCATGGGATGAGATATGCTTGGGGAATGTGTATGCTTTCCCATCTATATCATGATTTGCATTTAGCTGTTTACACTAGAGATCAGAGTTTATCAGCTAGAGTTACTCTACTACAAGTGTGGGCATGGGAGCATATTGCTATCATGCATCTAGTGATGGTGAGGCAGCGACCCGCCAGACGGCCTTAAGTTCATATATACACAAGTAGACTTACTCAGCCTAGACTAGGTAAGTTGAATCATTAGCACAGAGTATTAGATGATATGGAGACTATGACAAGGCGTCCATAGTTAGATTGTGAGCACTAGGATGATGATGATGTTCAGTTGCCATTTTTCTATCAGTCATTTATTTTGATTGGTCAAACTCATTGGATTTTGGAGAGATTTCTGCTTAGATGAGTGCTCTGTCAGTATGGTATTGTTCAGGGCATTCCCTAAGGAGTTTCCCATTATGCTCGTCAATAGTTAGATTCTACAAATTGGGGGTCTGGCCTTTCATATGATGTCATTCAAGAGTTTTATGCTCTACAACCTCTTGTTTGGGAGATCTATCTAGATATTGTTGAGCCACTGGTTATAGCCAATTATGCTGAGTATCTAGCACTACATCCATTTCCACGTATTACCATTCCCGATGAGCCAACACCATTACTAGTTGAGGAGGTTTTCATTGTACATCATCACCGATGGAGGAGAGAGGAGATTGGTGAGGAGGTGGAGGTGGTGGAGGTTGAGAGAAATCATGATGAGGAGGGCAGTGGCGATGAGGAGGGTAGTAGTGATGAGAGTAATGGAGAGGAGGGGTATGACAGTGGTAGAGATGGATTAGGAAGATCAGATGCAGGTGGGTTAATTCCAGCTTTAGAGGAGTATATGATGCCTCACAATAGAAAAATAGTGGTAGCCCCTTCAAAGCAACATGTGTAGTAGTAGCAAACCCAAATGGCCAGTCTACAAGTATAGGTACAAAATTTACAGGGTCAGCTGACTCAAGCCTAGGGTTTATTGACATAGACACAGGCACAAATGTAGGAATAGGCTTAGGCTCATGCACAAGCCCTAGCATAGGTACAGGCTCAATTGGTTGCTGCTCAAACATAGATTATAACATTGACATCCCAAAAGGATGCCACTAGATAGACTGCAGAGGGGGCTCAGGCTCATATTACATCATTAACAGCTGAGAGGGATGCCGCTAGATTAATTGCAGATGGGGCTCAAGTTGCAACTGAGAGATTGGAGAGATTGGCGGATGGTACCACTGTAGTGGATTATATATGAGAGGTTGTACGTGTTGGTCAGGATGTATAGTACTACAAAGGTAAATTCTATGATGTAGTTCCATTAGAGCAGAGAGTGAGCTATCCACAGTCCTGATCTGGTAGGTCCCATTCGAGGACTGTGAGTAGAGGTGTGACACAACCTCTCCTAAGAGACCTGAGAGATCCTGGTACATATGGTGGTGGAGGGACTGGTCCTAAGATGCCTAGGTCATCTAGAGCAAGCAACACATAGTTTCATGATTGTACCTTCTATTGTATTTTGAGATGTGATGTACACTCCAATTATGACCATTTTTTATGATATATCTCTTTTCATTTCAGACATAATTGTATACTTGATATTATGATTTTGAGATCTATATGATATGCAGTGGGTTTTTATCTATCTATTATGTGTTCTATATGATTCTATGATAGATGTATTTATTTCCTATGTTCTATGTGCAATGTGATGATCCTTATATTATGATATTGCATATGGATGCAATTTATAATCATGATGATTTGCTATGATTTATGATGTTGTATCTATGATGTGTATAATGATGATGTATGGATGCAATTTATAATCTTGATGTATGTATGCCTGATGTATGCAGTTATTTATATGGATGAAATAGATGTATGATGATGTCCAATACTAAATTATATGATAATGTACCTATATGATGTTTTTAATGATATATGGCGTATGATGTAAATGAGATATGTGTACTTTACTTATGTGATATATTTTAAATGCAAATATATGATATAATAAATGGATGAAAAATGATGAATATAATGGTATTTTGAATTTATGATATATGATATTGACGTACAATATGGAAATGTAATCACATGATATTATGGATGCTTTTGATAGTTTTTCTCATGCAGTTTTATGATGTGTGATATAAAAAATATGATATGTTCCATGCAAATTATTTGATTTAAATGAATGAATGATGAAATCATAAATTAAATTCTTTCTAATATATGCAATGAAAATGATTATGTAACTATATGATAATGATGATGTTTTGTTAATGTCAAGTATACTCAATCCATTATGAGAAAAGCTCTCACTGTTTTTGAATCCTTTACCAGCTTTTGTAAGAAACACTCTACAGATGTAAAACTATCATGAATGCAATCTATTTTATCATTCAAATCTACATGCAAACATTGGAATCTTAATATTCCAATTATTGTGCTTTGTATCATCATAGAGCTTTAAATTTTTTGAAAGTGAGTACAAGCATCGATGGTATAATTTTGACCATGATGACCTGAGTACTACTTCCATGATTTTTTATATTGCAAGTGAACACAATCATCTAGGTATAATTTAACTAAGATGACCTGAGCATTTCTTGCGTAAATAGACAAGAATCAATCACTTTCCTATGTGAATTCTGAATGTCATCAATGATACTTTGTAGAGCACGTCTCACGACAATTCACACAGTAATTATGATTAATTCACAAACATCAAACAAAGAAAAATACCATTCTCCTTCCTTGCTTCTCTAGTTCAATACATCATCAAGTTGCTCCAAAGAAATGATAACAAAGATCAAAGTACAACATATCCAACCTTTTCTTAAATTATTTCAACCATTATTCAGATTAGATCATCCATTTTGATTTTGATTTTTTGATGTTTTGTGATTTTCTAAGATTTTGACCAAAAACCTAACCTAAAGACCTATCCTAGGGGCCTCAGGGGCTAATCAAAGATTAGCCTTGCCTATGTTATACATGCAAAGACCACGTAGTTTGACTAGATGACTATTTTTGACTTGCTTTTGGATTTTCTGATATGATATGGATGTCCAATGTGTTTTCGATGGTGATTGATGTTCCATGTTGGGTGGTGTTTCAATCATTGTTTTCATTGTGTTTGTCTTCCTACTAATTGTCTATTTGGTTAAGCTTGAGATTTATTTCCCCTAGTGAGGTCAGAATTTTTCCCCCAAGCTAGGGTGGGACATGACCACTCGTAATAATATGATAATGGATGTAAAATGATGGTGAAAGTAACAACCATGACATGTGTCTAATAGATAGAAAATTTGGCTTTAAAATCACAAGTAGTGCCTATTTCCAAGTTTTCACTACATGTTTTTATTGCACTTTTCAGTCTTTTTGATTTTTTTGTATTTTTGTATTTTTGTATTTTTGTCTTTTTGTCTTTTTTTATTTTTTTGATTTTTTTGTATTCTTCAGTCATCAAGACACCTATTTGCCAATTTTTCATCAAGGTAACCATTTTCAGAACTTGACCCGTGCACTAGGTGATTCAGGTGTAGAACTTTCCAAGATGAATACTATTGATAGGTCCATCAAACAAATCCCCTTCAGGTATAGACAGTTGATAGGCTCCAGATCTATAAACTGATATGATGGCAAATGGACCTAGCCAGTTAGGTTCAAACTTCCCTTTCTTTTCTCTCTCCCGCTGATTTCTAGGGTTTTCCTTTAGGACCAAGTCACCAACCTGAAAGACTCTAGGTCTTACCTTGTGATTGTAGCTCCTAGACATCCTATATTGGTATGCTTTCAAATGGTTTATAGCTTGTTGACAACATTCATCCAGAAATTCTAGTTCTTGTAGTCTAGAGACTCTATAATCCTCCTATGCAATTATACCCTTTAGTGAGACATGGAGTGATGGTATTTCTACCTCAATAGGTAGGATGGCCTCTAATCCATATACCAAGACATATGGTGTAGCTCCTGTAGGTGTTCTGATGCTAGTTTTGTATGCCCAAAGAACATGATTTAATTGAACATGCCAATCACATCCAACATCGTTAACTATTTTCTTTAGAATTTTTACAATTGTTTTTTTTGAGGCCTCTACTTGGCCATTTCCCTGAGGATAGTATGGTGTTGAGAAATGATGTTGGATACTAAATCTTTCACATAATTCCTGGACATCCTGGTTCTTAAAATATCTACCATTTTTTGTGAAAATAGACTGAGGAATTCCATATCTATAGATGAGGTACTTCAGTATGAAAGATGAGATCTATTTTCTAGTGATTGTTGTTAAAGGAACCACTTCTATCCACTTTGTAAAGTATTCCATTCCTGTGATTATGAATTTGTGTCCATTGGATGAAGATGGATTTATCTTTCCTACTAGGTCTAGTCCCCACTGACAAAAGAGCCATGTTGATGTAAATGGTTGCAATTCTTGTGTTGGCGCATGGATTAAGTTACCATGGATCTGGCATTTCTGACACTTCTTAACAAATTGATAAGACTCCTTCTCCATATTTGGCCAGTAATACCCCAAACAGAGGAGTTTCTTTTCTAGGGTTAGTCCACTTGAATGAGTTACACAAATACCTTCATGAACCTCATGTAAGGTTGTTTCAGATTCATTATGTTCTAGACACTAAAGAAGAGTACCATCTAGACCTCAATGGTAAAGTATGTTGGCAATCAATGTACATCGTGCAGATTGGCAGATGAAGTTACATTTCTGGTTTCTAGAAAGATCAAGAGGAAGGATATCATGCTTGAGGTAAGCATAGATCTCTCCATAAAGTGAGGTTTGAATGTTGACTATTTGGAAAATGGTTTGTGATTCAAGATTGTCATAGGCAAGATTAGAAACTTGTTCTACCATAAACTCATAACGACCTTGTCTTTCTAGAATCTACAATACAGAAGCAATTGTCACCATAGCATCAACAACTTTGTTTTCTATCCTCAGAATCTATTCAAACTTGATATCTACAAAGTAATTTTTGAGATCAACCATGTTCTTACATGGCATCAATTTTTCATCTTTTGTTTGATATTTGTCATTTACTTGATAAATGACTAATTGTGAATCTCCATATACTTGTAGCTGTGTGATTTTCCACTCAATTGCTAGTTTTATGCCAAGGATTAATGCCTCATATTACGCTACATTATTTGTGCATGGAAACATGAGTCTATATGACTTTGGGATGGTATATCCTTGTGTTGTAACAAACAAAATTCTTGCTCCTGATCCCTATTGTGTAAATGATCCATCAAAATAAAGCCTCCATTGTTGTGTGGTAATAGTCAAAATGTTTGCATTATGAAATTCAATGCTCATTGGATGATTATTTGGTAACAGAGCTTTAGCTAATTAATCATCTATCACTTGCCCCTTGATGGATCTTTGGTCTATATACTAGATACCAAATTCACTTAAGATCATGACTCACTTTGCTAGTCTCCCTGTTAGAACAAATTTGCTGAGTAGATATTTTAATGGATCAATCTTTGCTATGAGTCTGACTGTATGGGTCAACATGTAATGTTGTAACTACTGGATTGCAAATACCATTGCCAAACAAGCTTTCTCTATGAAGGTGTAATTTATTTCATAACCATTCAGAGTCCTGCTGATATAGCAAATAGCTTGTTCCTTTCCATCAAAATCTTCTTGTGCTAATAGAGCTCCTAAATAAATGTCTATTGTTGCAATGTATAGTAAAAATGGTCTCTCTTTTGTAGGTGGCATGAGTATGGGAGGCGACATGAAATATTGCTTTATTTGGTTAAAAGTTGTTTCACATCCTTGATCCCACTTGAAAGAGACATTCTTATGTAGTAGGTGATTGAATGGACAACTTTTGTTTGCTAATTGGGAGAAAAATCTCTGATTGATTGTAGCTTTCCCTATAGAGACTATAGTTGACTGATATTCTTCGGTGATGGAATCTCCATTATTGCTTTGACCTTAGTTGGGTCCACTTCAATACCTTTTTCTAAAACTATGTATCTGAGGAGCTTTATTGATGTAACACCAAACACACATTTCTTAGGGTTCAATCTATTGGCATATGGCTTTAATGAGGTCAACTTTGGCTACTTGTGTTGTCATTGATGGCAACTTGAGTCTATAGTTTGATCTTCAGTATCAATTGCACTTATACCAGTAGAGAATCTAAGTCTCTATATTTTATCAGTAGAGAAAGTAAAGAATAGGACATCCGATTGGTATGCAGATCCGATTACTTCACTGGATCACTATTTTGAAGTGTGGATCTCCAAGGAAGTTTTCTTAGCTCATACACTATTTTACTGAAGAATTTTTGTGGTGTTGTATTAATCATAGCTGGAGTTAAGAGGTTTAGTGGCATGTTTTATGATTTTTTTTCATTATGGCCAACATGTTTGATGTGGTGGATTACGGATGTATGTGGAATAATTATTTTTCTATATTTTATGTTTAGAACCATGGTGTGGGTCCCTTCTATAAGGCTAGTAGACTTATGAAGGTACGCTTCATTTCTAATTAAATATTTAAGGCCAACATGGCTGACATATGCAAAGAATATTATATTTTTTTGAAAGGCTGACATGTATTGAATTTTTGGGTTAGCAGATATATAAGGGAGATTAGAAATTCACTTTGTGCATGCATGGTATGTGTGATGTGAAGAGAAGATGTATATATGTGTGAAAAAGAGTAGATTAGTTGATTGATCGAATATTAGTTGTACTACTGAAGGGTTTTCAGTAGGAGAACAAAGCAGACCAGAACAAATTCGAGCAGAAGGTCGAAAGTCAGATTATGTGCTTTAGTGGAACTAAATCTAGGCATTTGTAGATGCTATATTCTCAGTTCAATTTTTTTTGTAATCTATATTATAGTTGTATGGTAGTGAGCCTGTTTCTTTGAGAAGTGACCTCTAGGCAGTGTGCTTGAATGCAAGTGCATTCCCCTCTTTTATTTTACTTTCAACAGAGTAAACTTTGTGGATTAATTTCCACCGTGTTTTTTCCCCTAATAGGGTTTCCGTGTAAAAATATCTAGTGTTATGGTGATTATTGATGTGACTACATATTTTCATATGTTATGTGCTGCTAATGTAATATAAAGCTCTATTATTGCTATTGATGGTTTTTTAGATCTGATTTGTAAGTTAAAATCATTGAACACTGATTCAACCCCCCTTCTCAGTGTTCCTTGCATCCAACAATTGGTATTAGAGTAGGTTCCTCTTCCAAAGCTTAGTAGCTTGAGGTAAATCTTGAATTTCAATGGATGCAGGTGGTCTTCAACAATAGCTGATGGTGGCACTTGATGATCTTGATCAATCTAAGGAAGAGGTCATGGAACTTAAGGAAAATCTTGTAGATGTAAAAAAAAATTCAATCGCTAAAGGACAAGATAAATGACTCAAGGGAAAAGAGAAAGGAACTTTGTGATTAGTTGAAGCAAAAAGAAAAGAAATTATCAAATGATGTCCATTTGAATCAAACTCTAAAAGAAATTATAGGAGAATGTGAAAAGCTAGCCAGGGACAATGCAGCTCTAAGACTTGAAATGGAATATGTGGCAATGAAGTTTACTTAAGAGATTGAGCAAAGAAAGAAGAATGAGGAGAATCTGGCCCAATCCTTGAGAGAAAAGTATAAAGAATGTAGCAGAATTAATAGTAGATTTATCCAGTTGGAGATTAAACTGCAACAATCCAGAAACAATGAATGAGATCTTGAGAGACAGATAGTCATTCTTGGAAATGAGCTTGCTACTGTAAATGAATTCAAAGAAAAGTTTAGGATATGTTCTACCAAGATTGAAGAAATAACCAAAAGTCAGAAGGGTATAAATGATAAGCGAGGTCTTGGATATGAGAAGGGATAATGTTCTACATCAGAATAGAAGAAATTTGAAAAGAAGAAAAAAGGAAGAAGACATCCGGTATGGAAACCTAATGCTCAAATATTTAATGGATATTTCTTTGTTTCTAATAAATTTGGACATATGGCATCTTAGTGTAGAAGGAAAATAAACCCTTGTAAGCCATCATTCTCTAGTCAATGTTTCAAATGCAAGAAGTTTGGTCATAAGAATTTAGAATGCAGGAGTATCACTGTTAGTACTAATAACATTAAATTCTATACTTGTGGAAGATTTGAACATGTTGCTAATCAATGCAGGTCAGGAGGAAATCAGTGGAATGGATGGTACAAGAAGAAAGGTCTAGTATGTTTCAATTGTAACAATCTTGGTCACATTGCAAAGTTTTTCTAGAACAAAAAACATGAGTAAAAGAGGTCCAGTGTATCAAGGAAGAAATTCATAGAAAGACAATAAAGGTAAAGCAAAAGCTTTTGTGGAAGAAATAAAAGATCAAATGAAGAATACATGGGTGAAGAAAAGTGAAACAGATGAAGGAAATAAAGCTATACGGGAAGCCCTATCTAGTAGCTCCTTTGGCAATTAATATCAGGCCAATGGCCTATGGGGATTTTTTCATAAAAATATATTGACCCCCCTATGTATTGTTGGCATCAAATCTCTGGATGTCATCAGTCATTGGAAGTATTTGTACATTTGATATGATGAATTGGTAGAAATGGTCTGAAGTTGAATTCTTAGCTTGTTGTCTAAGTTTGGAGTGTAACCGGAACTTCTAGGGCAACACATTTATTGTGCAAAAAATTAAAGTTATAAAAGGGAATTTTGAACCCTATTTCAGCACCAAGCATTAAAGAATAGTTTGAGAGTACTTTTCTACAAAATTTCAAGGGAAAAAATAGATTCTAGTGACAAATCTCTAGGTATTCCTGTTAATCATTGATTTCACATCTATTTTGTAATCTGTACAACTCTGTTCAGAATGAAGCATGGAGAAAATCAAAGGTACCATAACCTTATACAAGTATAGTAGCCAGAAGATTAGGGATGGAAGAAATTTGTTGTCACTCACCGATGTCAGAAGGCTTCAAGGATCAAAGCACAAGAATTTGGATATATGGAACGACTATCCTCATTTTGTCAATGTAGAAATGATTCAATTTTTCCTGAACAAATTAGATGGTGACATTATCAATTTGGATAAACCATATCAAATTACCAAGGATTTGATCATAAATTTAATTGGCTTATGCAATGTCAGTGAATTTCTAAAGAAGAAGCCGATTCATAATATGGAGGTCAAAACCATAACTAGAATAAGGGGAGATCAGAGGGCTCTAATAATTTCATGGATTAAAGACCCTTTAACAAGGTATGTGGCTTATGGAGTTTCATACAAATTTTATTTCAGAAATCAAGAAGTATCAACCTTAGTAGGTGTTGCATATATCGCCCACAAAATGATAATTGAGAATGAGGACTTTGATCTGTGTATTCTAATGAAGTAGCAACTGTTGGAGAATGTTCAATTAATGAAGGATATTGGCTACCAATTTAGGTTTGGTACTCTGGCAATATGTATTATGATGTAATTTCTAAACTGTTTGTCATTGAAAGACAATGTAGTGTGGAGAGAGAATATATCGATTTGTAAGAAAATCTTCAATCATTTCAATTCTTTTGAAAATTGTGAACAAGTGTATGAAAGTTTCTTTAGAAAGGTATTAGAAATGTTTGGAGAAGGTGTTGTTCCTCTTCCAAAAAAAATAATTGAGATTAGATCATCTTCCGGAAAAGGAGAGAAAAAACAAAAGAGAAAAAGGGATATGGCTGGTGTCACTCCTCTGTCACCCAAGTTTGTAAAGATTGAAGATTGAAATGAGTGAGCTGAGATAGTTTATTGATTCTACAAATAAAGTCTTTAACTATTGTCTTAGGTAGCCTCATGTGGTAGGAAAGTACAAGGATAATCTTGAAGAGATTGAAAGTGAGCTTGTTAAGATTGGACAAAATTATAGTATGCTCTTGGATAAGAATGGAGATGTGAAGAAGAAAGTTTATGATTTATAGATTGAGCATGCAAAAGTTCATACTACTAAGAACGCTCTCATTGATGCTTTCTGGAAAGTCAAAGATATAACTGAAGGGAGATTAGAACAAATGATTGTGACTCTTAAATTAGGAGGAACTAGAAGCAACAATCACTATTCCTGAGTCTCTTGTGCAAATAATCAACATAACTTTAGAAAACAACAGTCTGATCATAGGCATTGGGATTGCAGTGGATTCCTAGAAGAAATTCCTCTCAGAATTGAAAGCTAAGTATAAAACAATTCTCTAAATTTTCGTAGTAGTTGTCAAATTTTGATCAATTTTTGCATCAGTATTTGATGAGAGAATGGAGTAAGAGATAGTGCAATTAAATATTTTAAAGGAGAGGATAAGGAAGAGAAGTGTAGCACAGATGTAGTAGAGCTTTTTCATTGATGTCAAAGGGGGGGAGAATGAAGTGAAAATTTTCCTAACATCAAAAAGGGGAGTAGTAGTTTTGGCTTTGATATTTTTCTTTGGTTTTGACACTTAGTCAATTTTTCACTAAGTGTTGCCATCAATGGAAAAGGGGGAGATTGTTGGCATATGGCTTTGATGAGGTTGACTTTGGTTACTTGTGTTGTCATTGATGGAAACTTGAGTCTACAATTTGATCTGCAGTATCAGTTAGGCTTATCCTGACAGATAATTTAAGTCTCTGTATTCTATCGGCATAGAAAGTAAAGAATAGGACATTTGGTTGGTATGTTGATCCGACTACCTCACCGGGTCACTATTTTGAAGTGTAGATCTCCAAGGAAGTTTTCTTAGCTCTTACACTATTCTACTCAAGAATTTTTGTGGTGTTGTATTAATCATAGCTTGAGTTAAGAGGTTCGATGACATGTTTTATGATCTTTTTTTCATTGTGGCTGACATGCTTGATGTGGTCGATCATGAATGTATGTGGAATAATTATTTTTCTATCTTTTATGTTTAGAACCATGGTGTGGGTCCCTTCTATAAGTCTAGCCAACTTATGAAGGTACGCTTTGTTTCTAATTAAAGATTTAAGGCCAACATGACTAATATATGCAAAGAATATTATATTTTGTTGAAAGGGCAACATGTATTGAATTTTTGGGTTAGTAGATATATAAAGAAGATTATAAATTCACTTTGTGTACGCATGGTATCCTTAATGTGAAGAGAAGATGTATATGTGTGCGAAAAAGAGTAGATCAGTTGATTGATTGAATATTAGTTGTACTACTAAAGGGTTTTTAGCAAGAGAACATAGCAGAGAAAAAAAAATTTGAGCAGAAGGCCCAAAGTCAAATTGTGCACTTTAGTGGAACTAAATCCAGGCATTTGTAGATGCTATATTCTCAGTTCAATTTTTCTTGTAATCTATATTATAATCCTATGGTAGTGAGCCTCTTTCTTTGAGTAGTGAGCTCTAGGTAGTGCACTTGAATGCAAGTGCATTCCCCTCTTTTATTTTACTTTCAACAGCGTAAACTTTGTGGATTAATCTCCACCATGTTTTTTCCCCTAACACAGTTTCCACATAAAAATATTTGGTGTTATGGTGATTATTGATGTGATTGCATGTTTTAATATATTATGTTCTACTAATGTAATATAAAGATCTATTATTGTTGTTGATGATTTTTTAGATCTAATTTGTAAGTCAAAATCATTGAACATTGATTCACCCCCTCCCCTCTCAGTGTTCCTTGCATCCTTTTGACGTGTCTGATGGCACAACAACATGTAAACAGAATATTACTATTCTATTTATCCTGAAAGAGAAAGACAACACATGGATATCTTAGCTCCCAAGGTATTTGAAGTTGGTTCTCAACTATACTGATATTTCTCAATGGTCAATGTAACAGTAATGTTCAAGGGGCCTACTGGTGTTTAGCTTCTGGATTGTTCTGACATCAAACATAAACTTAAACCTACTTTAACCATATTTTTTAAAGAAATAGAAAAAGATAGATCAGAGATTTGGAACAGAAAAGAATGTTAATTCATCCAACTTAACTAGACTTGTTACCTTTCAAGGAATTCCTAACTAAAACTACAGAAAAAAATTAACTTGTGATTAACACACAGTTTCATTCATTCACAGTGCTGATTTCAACAGTAGATTGCAAGTCACCATTTAAACAAAGCATAAAATCAAAATTCATTCTTTGAAAGCTTCTCAAATCAAATGATTAATTCAAGACAAACACCATTCTGGAACACAACATGAAGTAGATTTTAATCTGGTTGCTTCTACTGTTAGTGAAACAGATAAGCAACATTTACAAATTTGGCACAATCACCAGTGTATAGAAAATCCATGACTCCAAATTGTTTCCATCTATACTAAGAAAACTAAAAAGATACATTACTATTTATGTTGAATATAACTCCTATGTAAGAAGATGAGAGAAGCTCCCATTACAAAGAACCAGGATGCAGCTTTGTCTCCTCTATCCTTTAGAAAATTCCTACTCTTCCAAAATCTATCTCTATGTATTCTAAAACTTTTACTTTTTTTAGCCTCTTTCTTAGAACTCTCTCTTAGAACTCCCAAAAAAAATGCCATATATACAGAATGTACCAAAAAGAATGCGTTGGCCCCTGTCTTAGGGTTTACCAAAATATCCGTCCACTTTAGAAGGGTCGTACCTCAGATCTTTTTAAGAGAGTTAATGCTACCTTAAATGGTGTCCCCGCTGTCAATATTGGTGAAAGATTTTTCTCAGGATGATCTGTAGATCCTTGCAACTATAGCATTAACTTCATGCCTCCGTGTCCATCCTCGAACTCCCATCGGAGCCGCTTTGAATGCTCTAAAGTATCATCACTAATTTTCATCTCCCTCTTGCCAGTAGTGATCCCAGCAGGCACTGTGACTCAAGGTTTCTTCTTTCCTTCGACCTTCTTCCTGCTCTAGACCTTTCTGCAAACTGATCATCTCTGGAAGTAGCATCAAAATTTTCATTAGATCCCCACACCAGTTTTCACTGAGTTGCTCCATCAGTTCATTCACAGAGCGGATCCACCAATTGCATTATGTTGACCTTCCTCTGGCTCGTAGTCAATCGGTCAAATGGCCAATGATTCATCCCTTTAGCTTCTTTTGATTGGTGGAACATAGGCCACACAAGATTCTCGGGTGGTCGAAGGTCATTCGAATGGAATTGCATGTTGGTGAGACACTAATCGTGTCTCCTCGATTCAATTATACCTCATTGCAACCATCGACATAGCATAAGATGATCGGAAAGACCTCATGTTGAGCTCCACAAGTCATACCGATACCACAAAAACTATCGACAAGACAGTCGTTATCGGTCAGAAGTCACAGTGAGTTTCTCCTCCTTTGGTGAGCACACCCATCTCAGGGAGACTCCTTCATGTTGGGAAGACCTCACCCCGAACTCATGCTTTATCACCGAGACATCTCTGGGTCAGTGAGACCTTTCATCGAGCAAATTCCACTACACCGAAGGGAGAAAACATGTCGGCGAGACCCTATCAGGTTAGCAGGACCTCATAGCAAAGCCACCCTATTTTGACAATGAATTCATTTCAGTCAGGAAGACCTTGATTGGTTGGCAAGACCCTTCGCCGAAAACACTCCTTTTCATTGAGACAGCTCACAGTCGTCTAGACATCACACCGAAGGGAGAACACTTTGGCGAGACCTTTACCATTCGGCCAGACTTCATGGCGATGATACCTCCTTTTGCTGAGACCTCACCCCGTCGGTGAGACCTTTCAGCGAATGCAAACCACTCTCCCCGATGCCTTTTCATTTCAGCAAGAGTTCACCCTGTCGGTGAAACTTTTGCCGAAGCCACCTCTCTCTCAGTGATATCCTTCCGATGACATCCCCATTTTGCTGAGACTCTGACGGATCAGTGAGACCTTATGCTGATATTATCTCACATCGGCGAGACTTTCTCATTTCCCTGAGACATTACACCGAAGTCCCCTTTTTTTCCGAGACATCATTCTGATCGGCGAGACACATAGAAAATCATGGCGACCAAAATGTTTCGGTGACCCTTTGGATTTGAAATTAACAAAACCAATCTGCCAATCAGCAAGACAACAGGAGGGTCTCAACAACTTCTTCCTTGAGGAGTTTTATGCTGAATGGGATTGACGCATGCTTTACAGCTGACTTCCTTGAGAGATATCTTCATATAAACGATTCAATCCTGCAAAAGAAATGCCTTAGTTAGTCCTTAGAGAATATAAAATATATTACCATAAAATACACTATTGCTTATGATTATTTCATTCAATTTTAGCAAGAAGAAAACCAACCCAGCCAAGACAGAGCCGAAATTTGATAAGACAAAATACAGACCCAGGAGGGAAACGAAATAAATTCCCAAGACCAAAGCAAATAACCAAAGGAAAAGAGGACAAAAGAAAAGGGGGACCCATTTTGTTCCAGAATAAAATGGGGTGGTTATGAAAGGCATAACAAATGGCGACTCAGCTGGGAAAATGGTTTAACCATTTTCAAGAAGCTGAAGGATTCAACTACCCAGAATTATTGGTTTATGAACATCACAACTCCAGTTGGGTTAGTTTTAACAACCAAGGTTGAGCTAGGATCCCAAATGTAATTCGACACTAGCTACCCCTGAATCTATGTGTGTGCTTGATTTTGCATCAGTCTTTTATAAAGTTTTCCTCATCTTTTGAACAACAATGTGCAAGATTTGAACTACATGAGTTGATTCCCTTTAGCTGTTGTGCAATGATATCCTAGGCATTGTTCTGTTGCCAGTCGAGGGTCCATAGCCCCAACGAAGATACCTCTAGTTTTCTCACAGCATTTCTCTACTGCCAGCCAGGCATCCATAGCCCTGGTAGAGATACTAGAATCACCCATTCATATTGAGTCCTCTTTTCTTTTTGGTAATTCCTTTTCTCTTCTTCTTTTCTCTTGGAGTTTTAGATATTTCATTCATCATTTGTTTTTCAATATGTCAGATTTCATACATCTGTTCTGGGTTGAAAACTACCATGGACCTCATAACAGCACTTGGGAGATCAAAATTTTCACTCAAATCTTACAACATTATCATCCTAGGACAAATATACCATTATGAGAGGAGATGATCTTGATGATGTGTGACAGATTCAGAAGTAACTAATAAATATTATTTACTTTGCACCTTGTTTTCAAGACTTTCCACAACTCTTATTGTTAATGGGCATAAAACAACAAATTTAGGACAAAATCATCCAATCAGAAAACCTAAAAATATCTAAACCTCTTCTCTCCTAATAACAAAAGTATACTTCAGATAACAACCCACCATTTCAAAATGGAAAGAACACAGAAAACCCCAAGGAACAAACAAAACAGACACCAAAGAACAAAGGAAACAAGAGGACAAAAAAAGAACAAGAAAACACACAACCGAAACTATTTACAAATAGAAAAGCAAATCATTTACATAAAGAACAACAAACTATTGACACAGAGAACAACATTATTTACACATAGAGGTTATTTACAAGCAGAAAGGCATAAACTATTTACAAAAATGTACCGCCTAGCAGAAATACCAACTTCATGACTGAAAATAGTGTTTAAGAAACTGTCCATTGACAAGCAATGGAATGGATTCTCCCATTAAACTGCTCAGTCGAAAAGCATTCTCTCCTAGGATTTCTACAACTTGATAGGGACCTAACCAGAGCTTGTCAAATTTTTGGTGATTGCCCTTCTTTTCACTAGCTTTATCCCATAGCAAGACAAGGTCTGATATCCTAAAAGCCTTGATTTTGGCTATTTTGTCAAACCAACATTTGACAACAGCCTGGTGTCTAAAGAATTGCTGCAAGGCAACATCTCTCTGCTCTTCTAATTTCAACAAGGAAGCTAATCTTACCTCTATCCTATCATCACTAGAGTAGAATTTATTCCTGAACTCAAGGATAAGTATTTGCAGGTGAATAGGGAACACAGGCTCTTGTCCATATACTAGTTTGAATGGTGAAGTCTTTAAAGTAGCCTTGATCTTAGTCCTATCCACCCATAACACAAATCTTAGCTAGGTGTGCCAGTCTCTAGGGTTGTTCTCTAATAGTTTCTTAATTACCCCTAAAAGATTCTTATTGGTTGACTCTGCAACTCCATTTCCTTGTGGGTAATAGTTTGAAGAATATTTTAAAACAATTTTGTGATCATAAGCCCATAAAATGAACTCAATAGAAGAAAAGGAAGAGCCATTATCACATACCAATGCAAAGGGTGCCCCAAACCTAGTTGTGATGCATTCGGTGAGGAACTTGATCACCACCTCTGTTGTGTTGTTCTTGCAAGGTATATCCTTTGTCCATCTCATGCAGTAATCAGTGGCAGTCAAAATGAATTTGTGTCCTATAGAAGAATTTGGGTTAATTACCCCAATAAAATCCAGTGCCCATTGGCCAAACGGCCTTACTTCATAGACAGGTTGCAACGGCATGGATGGATGGTGTTCTTTTGATGTAGAAATTTGACATATGTGACATGTTCTTACATGCTGATGGGCATCTTTGAACACACATAGACAGTTTTAACCAGATCTGAGGATCGGGTGTGCCAATGAGTTTGCTAAACCATGACCTGTGCTGTGTTTCCCATGGAATTCAGTGATTACATGTTTAGCCTCTTGTTGATCAAGGCATCGTAGGTACACTCCCTCAAAATTCTTCCTGTATAGTAATCCCCCTTTGAGCATATAATGGGAGCTCTTCATTCTCAGTGCTCTCCTTTGAGTGGTGTTCATTCCCTTTGGACATCGATTGTTGAGGATGAAATGGATGATATCAGCATACCAAGGGTCGTTGGAAAAAGACCGAGTTGTGTATTGCTGGAAAATAATGTTTTCACCAGCATTCACCATGGATTTAGACAGGCCTATAACCTTTGACAAGTTTCATAGGGTGCATCTCCAGATCAAACTCTTGCAAAATGGCCATCCATTTCCCTCTTCTTTCTCCCAGCTTGCTATGCATCAGTAGAGATTTCACAGTCGCATCAGGGACTACAACAATAATTTGGCTTCGAAGAATGTAGTGCCTGAAATTCTTGACATCTCTAACCAACGCAAAAGCTTTTTTTTCAAGAGTCGGGTATTTGATTTCAGCATTCTTGAATGGGGAACTCATGAGAGCGATTGACCTCTCCTCTGCCTCTTCTCTTCGTTGAGTTACTACTGTTGTACAGGAGTGTTTGGAGGAAAAAGAATAAATATAGAACGGCCTCAAGTAGTCAGGGCTGGTGAGAACTGGCACTTCTGAAATGGATCGCTTGACTTGTGAAAATGTGGCTTTTGCCTCATCACTCCACTCTATCTTGGTGTCTTTCTTCATCATTTCATTCAGTGGTTTTATGATTTCTACAAAGCCCATGATAAATTTCCTTACGACATTGATCTTCCCAAAAAAGGATCTCATCTCCTTCTTGCTTCCTAGCCTAGTAATCTTGAGAATGGACTCAACTCGATCTAGATTGATTGATATTCCCCTTTTTGAGATTATGTGTCCCAAGAGCTTCCCTTCAAAAACCATGAACACACATTTTTTTGGATTCAAGGAGACGCCATACTGGATACATCTTTCAAGAACTTTAGCCAAGTCTGCAGCATGGTTCAGTCGATCTTTAGAGAACACTGTGAGGTTGTCCATGTAAACAATAATGCATTTACCCATCAGATCTTTGAATGCTACGTCCATGGCTCGCTGAAAAGTCACTCCAGCATTTATCAAACCGAATGGCATCCTTCTGTAAACAAATGTTCCCCATCTGGTAGTGAAGGCTATCTTCATTCTGTCTTCACAGTTAACCATTACCTGATTGTATCTAGAATAACCGTCCAGGAATGATATCATCTGAGATCCATTGACAGTTTGCAAGACTTCATCCAGAGAAGGGAGTGGGTAGTTGTCTTTTTCTGAGGCTCTGTTTAGATTTCTAAAGTCTACACATAGCCTAATCTCCCCGCTTTTCTTATGGACTAGAACTAGGTTGGCCACCCACATTGAATGTCGTATAGGGAAAATTATTCTTGCAAAAAGTAATTTTTGAACTTCTTTAAGGATCAGTGGTTAAATCAGGGTGTTGATAGGGTGTTGTTTCTTTTGAAATGGTTTAGCTTCGGGCTTCAAAGGGATAGTATGAGTCATTATAGAAGCATCAAATGTCTTTAGATCTTCATATCCACAGGCTATCGCAGCAATATCTTTCTTCAGTTCCCTCATTATATCTTTTCTGATTGCTTCAGGGCAAGCTTTCCCTATGTAGACACTTTTTTTAGGGCTACAATCAGCTAGGTTAACAGTTTCATATATTTTTATTTTTTAAAAAAAAGAAGGGGTAAACACTTTTGACTGGAGCTATGAACCGGATACAACCATTCAACAATACAACCCCAACGGGGTTTGAACCTGGGTGGCAAGAACAACAATGCCACCAATAAACCAACACACCATGCCAATACCAGCGGTTAACAGTTTCATATTCACCTCCTTTATCTTCAGCTAATATCTTTTCCCGAGCCCTTAGGTCTGAATCAAAAATTATTTCCAAGGCCACCATTCCCTTGGGAATGCTAATGTTTTTTAAATTGAGGACCTCTTCTGTATCACAATCTTCAGGGTTCCAATCTCCTTGATCCCTGTTGGACTCATCAATGATCTGTCCTTCGAGAACATCTGAGCTTACTAGAAAAACAAGAATATGTCGATCATCATCAAAGACTTGAAAGTTCCTGACATTATCAGGAATAGCTGGGGTGGAAATCAATTCTACTAAGAATTTATTAAGCTTGGAGCCCTGCATGGGTTCCAGGGTGCTTGCAGCAATAGCTAGTGAATCAGCTATTTTATTTTCCTCTCTAGGGATTAAACTAATCCTAAAAGCATTAAAGTCCTTAATCAGGTTCCATACCTGATTTCTATAGGCTACCAACCTTCTATTGTGACGTGTGTATTGGCTGCACACTTGCTTGATAACTATTTATGAATCTCCTTTGACCATCAAAGCAGTAACTTTCTTCTTATGTGCAAACATCAGCCCCCGAGCTAGGGCTTCATATTCCACTACATTGTTAGTGCATCCAAATTGCAACCTGTAAGAGGCAAAGAAAGTTTTCCCTTTCGGGCTGGTTAATTCAATCCCAACACCACAGCCTATTTTGGATTTGGATCCATCAAATGTGAGGGTCCATAGCGATCATGAGCTAGGGTTGATCCTTTGGAGGTTATTGTGGGCATTCATATAGGATCAACCCGAGGTGGGGATGCTTGATCTTTTGCATCAGATATTAAAAAGGGGTATTCAATAGGTTGCTCATGTGTAATTTCCAATTCTCATTTGGATATATCAAGTAACCCGTGGCTATTCTTCTGATAGTCACTTACATCTTTGATGGATCCCTCAGGTTTTGACATACTTGTGAGTGCAGGGGTGTTGGGAAAATATTGGAGTTGTTCCTCATAAATATGCTGGTTTGGAAATATGACTGGGGTAAGTTCAACTTGAGAAGGCACTTCCTTTGAAAGTACCTTATCCCTGGTTAGCATTACTGCCTCTTTAGCCTCAAATGAGAAGTGATTTGCAACATTCTTAGGGTGACTTGGGTTAGCTTCCTCAACTTGGGAAACATGATTTAAAATGTTGATGCAGGGTTGGCAGGTCAATTCAGAATGATTCTGGTAATGCACCCTACACCAGTTAGGGAGTAGAAGACTCTGGAGATAGGTATATTCTCCTAAGACCAGTTGATCCTATTACAGATTCTTGATCAATTCCTGTTGATTTTCATCAATCATAGAATCAGGGAACTTTTGTATTGACATGCCTTTGGAATCAAGAACTAAAAAGGTTAGAATTTCTTCTCTTTTATAAACCCCTATCCCGGTTTCAAAATAGGCTACCTCATTGGGGAAATCATATTCAGTGATGACATGCTTGAGGCGGGGTTCAATTTCAATCCTAATCTAAGTAGGAATCCCTCTCCATGGTAGCCACATATGTGAAAAGTCAAGGGAGAGATATCCCCCTAGACCTTTCATCAAATCTCTGCTCAACAGCATACCATAATGCTTAGGAATGTCTGCTACTTGAATGTCTATGTTGGTCAGGATCCGAGTGTCTGACCCTACTTGCACGTGTATCTTTCTCAATTCTCCCACTACATTAACCTCTGTTTTGTCAAGTTGGATGACCTTGTTTGTTTGGACAGGGTTCAATCCCAATTTCTTGCATATGGAAAATAGCATAACATTACCAGAAGCCCCTGAATCTAGCAGGCAATTAAGTAGATTCTTCCCACTGATTCTCAAACTTAAAAGAAATGGTGGGGTACCTACCTTGCTTCTGTACAAAGCTGCGTTCATGTCTGTAGTAGGCGTGACCTTATTTTTCCCTTTTGATTTATCAACTTGCTCCAAAGCTTTCAGCACTATCTCCCGTTGAGCAGGGAACCACTTTAGGATGTCAAAATATAATAAAGAGGTTTTCTATCCCTGCAACTCATAAACAATATCAAACTATGTGTTATAAGTTGTATTACTTTTGACAACCCCAAGTGAATTACCTTTGTTATAGAGGTCAAGCAGACCTTTTGGTGGAGGAGGGTTATTGTCAGCACTTTGATTCAGGGGCACCATGTGATTAGGTGGTGTTGATGTAGTGAATAGACCCTTATTCTGATTTCTCAGGAAGTGTCCTCCCTTTGTATGAAAAGCTTTGGCATCATATGAATCTTCTTCTGGTTCATTCTCACTTTGCATTTGGAATGAAGGCTCTTCCTTGAAGAGCTCATTAGTCATTGTTGTATCCACTGAGCCACCTTCTTTATTTGAATTCCCTTGGAATGTTTGGGCATCTACTTGTGCCATCTTTGCCATCTTTTCCATTTTAGGGTAGTTTACCTCATAATGGGTTGCAATATCATGCAACCTGCACCAGTTAGTCATAAAATTGAGGTCAGCCACATTTGCAGTATGTGACCTCTCCTCATTAGCTTGATAATTGTGAGGAACTCCACCATTGTTTGGTTATGTATTCCATTATCAATTGTTATTTGACCTATGGTTATATCCTCTATTCTGATATTGATAGCCTTGGTTAGGGGAATTTTGGCCTTGATAACCCCTTTGATTGTGATTGTAACTGTTCTGATAATTACCCTAGTTGTTACTGCTCTGATTAGGATAATTATGTTGGTTTTGAGAGGGGTTCAATCTAAGCTGAGCCATGTCATTTGTGACTTGAGACAATGTTTTCTTTAAGGTCTCTACCTCATTTGTGAGGTGGATTGTCTTTTCACTTTCAAGACTCTTAGCCATAGGTGGCTGACTGACATGATTTGGTGTTCTAGTTTGGTTATGATGACCATGTGGACTATGATGAGAATGTGATTGTTGAAGGGAGTTAGGAGTTTTGTTGGAAAATAATGGAACAAGAGGTTGAGTCTACAATTCAGATATAGGCCCATAATGGGAAAGAGACATTCCTGGGACCGTATTGAATAAAGGGGTTAGACTAGGCATTTGATACCCTATTGAAGGAAAACCTCCTCCCAAACTTAGTTGAGAGTTAGTTTGTTGTTGCAGCTTAATGGCTAGATGATAAACTTTGGATAGGGAATCAATATCCACCGGCTAATAGGTACTTGGTAGGAATAATCCAAGCAAAGGGTCTATAACTCTAAAATATGCTTGAATGGCACTATTCTTAGTAACTAGATAGGGATCCTGCAGCCTCCTATACATTTGTTGAAACCTAGTATTGAACAAGGGAAAGGACTCACATCGCTCCTTCCTAATGGTAGAAAATTGATGGTACAAAAGGGTTGGATCCACATAAACTCTGAACTGATTGATGAAAGCATTTTCCAAGTCTGTCCAGGTTAGAATAGAACCTTGTGGAAGATTAAGATACCAGTTGTATTCCATATCCCCTAAGGAATAAGGGAACAACCTACAAACTACATCATGGTGAGCTATCTGAGCTCTGGTACAAGTGTCCTTAAAATCTTTTATATGCTCTTCAACACTCTTTGATTCGCCATGAATGTATTTGGGGAAAAATTTCTCAGGACTCTTAGGCATATCATGAAAACCTCCAGGAATAGTACCTAATGGAGAGGGATTATTCTGAAAAAAGGCCATTGGTGGTGGTGGTAGTTGAGCCAGTTGTTGTATGGGTGGAACCAGCTGCGATGGAAATTGAGGTGGATTTGGAGGTGGATTAATAGGTATCCACTAGGGTATTGGTGAAAAGCCTGGTGGAGTGAGCGGAGCTAACAAGGGCGGTATGATAGTTGCCCCAATCTTGTGAATCTTGTGTTTTATTGAGGTCTTAAGTTCTATCAAAGGTGATGGATTTTCAACTGATCAAAGAACTCTATGGGGCCTTTCTGGTGAGAAAAACCCAATATTATCCAGTTGTCCCTTCTAGGACCTCCTTCTAGCGCCAAATCTGTTGACGTGTCTGATGGCACAACAACATGTAAACATAATATTACTATTTTGTTTCTCTTGAAAGAAAAACACAACACATGGACATCTTAGCTCCCAAGGTCTTTGCAGTTGGTTCTCAACTATGCTGATGTTGCTCAATGGTCAATGTAATAGTAATGTTCAAGGGGCCTACTAGTGTTGAGCTTCTGGATTGTTCTGAGATCAAACCTAAACTTAAACCTACTTTAACCATGTATTTTAAAGAAACAGAAAAAGATAGATCACAGCTTTGGAACATAACAAAATGTTAATTCATCCAACTTAACTAGACTTGTTACCTTTCAAGGAATTCCTAACTAAAACTACAGAACAAAATTAACTTGTGATTAACACACAGTTTCATTCATTCACAGTGCTAATTTCAACAGCAGATTGCAAGTTACCATTTAAACAAAACATAAAATCAAACTTCATTCCTTGAAAGCTTCTCAAATCAAATGATTAACTCAAGACAAACACCATTCTAGAATGCAAAATGAAGTAGATTTTAATCTGGTTGCTTCTACTATTAGTGAAATAGATAAGCAACATTTACAAATCTGGCACAATCACCAGTGTACAGAAAATCCATGACTCAAAATTGTTTCCATCTATAGTAAGAAAAATGAAAAGATACATTACTATCTATGTTGAATATAACTCCTATCTAAGAAGACGAGAGAAGCTCCCATTACAAAGAACTAGGATGCAACTCTGTCTCCTCTATCCTTCAGAAAATTCCTACTCTTCCAAAATCTATCTCTATGTATTCTAAAACTTCTACTTTTTTTAGTCTCTTTCTTAGAACTCTCTTAGAAATCCCCAAAAAAAGGCCATATATACAGAATGTACCAAAAAGAATGTGCTAGCCCCTATCTTAGGGTTTACAAAAATATCTGTCTGCTTCATAAGGGTCGGCCCTCAGATCTTTTTAAGAGAGTTAATGCTTCCTTGAATGGCGTCCCCGTTGTCAATGTTGGTGAAAGATTTTTCTCAGGATGATCTGTAGATCCTTGCAACTACATCATTAACTCCATGCCTCCGTGTCCATCCTCGAACTCCGATCAGAGCTGCTTTGAATGCTCTAAAGTATCATCATTAATGTTGATCTCCTTTTTGCCAATAGCAATCCCAGCTGGCATTGTGACTCAAGGTTTCTTATTTCCTTCAGCCTTCTTCCTGCTCTAGACCTTTTTGCAAACTAACCATCTCTAGAAGCAGCATCAAACTTTTCATTAGATCCCCACACAAGTGTTCACCGAGTTGCTCCATCGGCTCGTTCACAGAGCAGATCCACACCAGTCGCATTCTGTTGACCTTCCTCTGGCTCGTAGTCAATTGGTCAAATGACTAATGATTTGCCCCTTTAGCTTCTTCTGATTGGTGGAACATAGGCCATGCAAGATTCCAAGGTGGTCAAAGGTCATTCGAATGGAATCACATGTCGGTGAAACACTAATCGTGTCTCCTTGATGTGATTATACCTCATAGCAGCCATCGGCGTAGCATAAGACGATCGAAAAGACCTCATGTCAAGATACACAAGTCATACTAATACCACAAAAACTATCAGCAAGACAGTTGTTATCAGTTAGAAGTCACATCATGTTTCACTTCCTTTGGCGAGCACACCCATCTCGGGGAGACTCCTTCGTGTCAGGAAGACCTCACCCTAAACTCACACCCTGTCACCGAGACATCTTTGGGTCTGTGAGACCTTTCATCGAGTGCATTCCACTACATCGAAGGGAGAAAACATGTCGGAAAGACCCTGTCGGGTTGGCTGGACCTCATAGCGAAGCTACCCTATTTCAGTGATGAACTCATTTCAATTGGGAAGACCCTGATTGGCCGGCAAGACCCTGCACCGAAAACACTCCTTTTCATCGAGATAGCTCACAGTTGTCCAGACATCACACCGAAGGGAGAACCCTTCGGCGAGACCTTTACCATTTGGCCAGACTTCATGGTGATGATTCCTCTTTTCGTCAAGACCTCACCCTATCGGTGAGACCTTTCAACGAACACAAACCACTCTCCCCGATGCCGTTTCATTTTGGCAAGAGTTCACCCTATGGGTGAAAATTTTGCCGAAGCCACCTCTCTCTCGGCGAGATCCTTCCAATGACATCCCCATTTTGTTGAGACTCTGATGGATCAGCGAGACCTTATGCCGATATTATCTCACATCGGTGAGACTTTCTTCTTTTGTCGAGACATCATTCCAATCGGCGAGACACATAGAAAATCATAGCGGCTGAAATGTCTCGGTGACCGTTTGGATTTCAAATGAATAGAACCAAACTTCCAGTCAGAAAGACAATAGGAGGGTCTCAGTGACTTCTTCCTTGAGGAGTTTTATGCTGAATGGGACTGAGGCATGCTTTACAGCTAACTTCCTTGAGAGATATCTTCAGATGAGTGATTCAACCTTGCAAAACAAATGCCTTAGTTAGTCCTTAGAGCATATAAAATACATTACCATAAAATACACTATTGCTTATGATTATTTCATTCAATTTTAGCAAGAAGAAAACCAACCCAGGCTAAGACAGAATAGAAATCTGATAAGAAAAAATACAGACCCAGGAGGGAAACAAAAGAAATTCCCAAGACCAAAGCAAATAACCAAAGGCAAAGAGGACAAAAGAAAAGGGGGATCCATTTTGTTCCAGAATAAAATGGGGTGGTTATGCAAGGCATAACACATCCAACACAATCTAACATTGAACTTCTCCATTCTAGTAAATATTTTTTTGAGGATCTCTAGATGTCCTTCTTTGGTGTATATCTTTGCTAATATATCATCTATGTAATATTCCATAAAAGTATGCATCATGTCATGGAAAATAGTGGTCATTTCCCATTGATATGTTGGACCTGCATTTTTCAACCCAAAGGGCATGATATTCCAACAGAATGTACCCCAAGGACAAGTGAATTTTGTCTTTTCCTGATCTTTAGGTGCTATCTTGATTTGGTTGTAACGTGAGAAGTCATCCATTAATGACAACATGGCATGTCTCACTGTTAAATATACAATAGTGTCAATGCTTGGTAAAGGAAAATCATCCTTTGGGCATGCCTTATTTAGATCTATGAAATCTGTGCATAGTCTGATACTATTATCCTGTTTAGATACAAGTACAATATTTGAAATCCACTTAGCATAATTGATAGACCTGATGAATCTTGGATCTAACAACTTTTTCAGCTCATCCTTTACCATCAAGGCAATGTGGAGATGCATTTTCCTTAGTTTTTGCTTTACTTGTTTGATTTTGGATGGTTGAGATAGATGATGCATCATAAGATCTAGATCTAACCCTAGAATATCAGAGTAAGACCAAGAAAAATTGATATGTCACTCTTCAAATAATTTGGTGAATTCGAGCTTCTCTTGTTCTGTGATAGATGCTGCCAGATGTAGAATTTTTGCCTTTTTTGTGGTGCCAAGATTTATGGACTATGTAGGCTCCACCAATACTTATGATATTTCATGATAATGCTCTGGAAGGGTGTCAAATATCCCATCTTTCAGTGCCTCAGAGAGGTTTTCACTGTCAAATGTGTTCTTTATTTTTACTTTTTCAAGATCTAATGTTTTCATTGTATGGTTTTCACCATTAGATCCATTATTCATGTTTTCAATTTTGCAACTGGAAGATTTGGCACCCTCCTGATATGAAGTTTTGTTATGAGATTTATGGATAGAACTTGTGTCAAGTGTGTCACTACGAAGAAAATTTACAATGGCTTTATCATTCGTAAAAACTGGTATATTAATAGGTTTAGTTTGTTCCCAATCAATAAGTTTAGGATGCATTAAGGGTAAAAAGTCATCAGGTTGGGTAAGATCAATAGTAGTGAGGGTTCCAATAGCCATGTTGTCAAAGTTGGTAGTGGTGAGCTCAAGGTCTATGATAGTACTCTCCTCTAAGTCATCTATTTCACTTAATGCATGTTCATCCTCACTTGAGTCATTGATATTTGTTGATCTCAATACAAGTGGTCTAGTTCCTAAACTTTGATCCTCCTCGTGTGTGTGTGTATACTCTTTTATAACATCAATTTGTATGTTAATTTATGATGTTACAAATAAATGATCCCATTCATACTCATTGGAATCTATTTCAGAACCATCCCTCATTTGAAGAATCTTTTTTACCACTTTCTGAGTTACTTCTTTTGATTCCCTTGTATAGCCTAATCCTATTTTTTCTTTAGGTTGAAGTGTGAGAGGTTGAATGGGTTCTATAATGCCATATTTTATTTTTCCAATAGGTCCCTATCCTTAATATCCCATTTTCTCTAATGTGGCTTTTCCCTTTCCATATTGGTCTATCTTTATGTTGATATTTGTTGATGTTGATGCATCTTCATCTTTGTAGAGCCAATTGAGAATGGCCTTGTGTTCTGATTCATCTTCTAGAATACTTGATCTTACAAACCTTTCATCCAAAACTATGGTAGGTTGTGACGATTGTCATTTTATTGTTTATGGTTGTCCACATGATTTTGGAGATGATAGTAACTATGTAAGACACAAATATTTCCCAATGAAATATTCTGCCATGCCCTTTTCTATTACTTGGACATTTTATTTGAATTACTGAGATAGTGAATTCATTTGACCTTTGTTGTTTGATGGAGTGATGCTAGCAATACCTGTATCCTTTGACTGGTCCTTTTTCTCAACCCACTTGGATACAATGTTTGATTGTTTTTCACTATTGGATGAACTTGATGTACTTGCTTCCCTATTATGGGGTACAAAAGTGTCTTGTGTTGTTTTAAGTGTGTTACAATATTTGGGATTGTTGTAATCAGCTGAAATAGTAACTTCTTGTCCATTAACAGGAAACTTTAAACATTGATGATAAGTTGAGGGTACTATTTGCATTTCATGAATCCATGGATGTCCCAAGAGTATGTTATATGTGAGCTCTTTCTCTAACACTTGGAAAATTATGTTCTTGACAATCAGTCCCACTTGAATTGGTAACACAAACAACCCCTTGGAAGACCTTTCTTCTTCATCATATGCTTTTATCGTGATCTTTCTTCTGGCATCAATGGAATTTTCAGAATAACCTAGTGCACGAATTAGTTTTAAAGTAAAAATATTTAATCCAGCTCCAACATCTATTAAGACATGTTTGACACATTGTTTATGGATTAAAACTTATATAGGAAGGGACACATTATGTGGATGATTTAGGGACACATCATCTTGTTTAGAGAATGACAAAAAATAAGGCGTGGTCAGATGTCCCACCATAGCTTGAAATTGATAGACATCCATATTATTGGGTACCGTAGTGTCCACTAGAGCCTATTCCAGAACCTCCTTATGTGATGGTGAAATTTTAAGAAGTTCCAATATGGATATTTGTGTTGGTATCTTTTGTAGTTGATCCACTATGTTGTATTGATTTGAAAGGGGAGTAGTGGTTTTAGATGAAACTCCTTTCAATATCACTTTTGATTGCCCCCTTGTCGTTACATTGACCAGTTGATAGTTTTGTGTTTCCCTGATTTTATGAAATTTATGTGGTTGTCAGATATGTTTATGTTTGGGATCACGTTCAGGGATACAATATCATTGATGCTAATGTTATCGTTTTGATTGTCAATGACATTATTTTTCTCAACCTCAGAAATGAAATGAATTGTGTTGTCATAAATATAGTTTATAATTTTTCCTTTACTGTTTGAAGAAGATTCTCCCTTTTCATAGTTGGGTAAAGGATTTGTAAATGTAGTGTGATCATTGTTTTTTTGATTTCCTTCGACAAACACCTTCTTGTTGTCAATCAAGTCTTGTATCAAATTTTTTAATTGCATACAATCATTTGTTTTATGTCCTTTATTTTTATGAAAGTTGCAATAGTCAGCATCATTCCACCAAGATGGTTTCACTTTCGGCTCCCAATTTCCTACTTTTGGTAGAGTAATAAGTCTATTTGCAATAAGCTCTCTCAATGTTGATTCCAATGTTTGTCCCAATGGTGTAAATATTCATCAATTGGATTGTCTTTGATATGATGGTGGTTGAGATTCTCCATTGTTTGGGTTGTTTTTTTGAGTGGTACCATGATTCTTGTTTTGATTATCATTTTGATTCATCTTTACAATCATTGTTGTCAAATTGAATAGTGGTTTCATATTTTGCATGTCAGTTGTAGCATCATTGTTTCCAGTATTTCTATTTTTCTGCCAAAATTTAGGTTTATCATTGTTGCCATAGTGATTTGAGGAATTTGTATTGTTTGATGTATCATTGTAATGTATAATCACTCCTCTTTTAACCAATGCTTCTTCGATTTTAAGCCCATTCTCAATCACTTTTTCAAATTTCAGGGGATATTGCAGTTCCAGTCTATAACTCACGTCATCAGTTAAGTTGTTGATAAATAATTTCATCTTTTCCTCTTCAAGTATAGATCGAGGATATCTAGTGAACAAATTTTGCCAATGTTGTAGAAATGATAGGAATGTCTCACCCTTCTTTTGTTTCATGTTGTACAGATCTTTTATGGTCACTTCATGTTGAATATTGAAGGAGAATTGTGAGATAAATTTGTTGACTATTTCTTCAAAGGATCAAATCCCTGGTTGTAATTTGGAGAACTATTCCATATAGCAACCTCCTAAGATCCTTGGAAATAACCTCATCAAGTAAGTATCCTCTTGTGCAAAATCTAAACTCATGGTTCTGAATTCCCTCACATGTTCAATTGGATCTATTTTTCCATTGTACTTGTCATATTTGAGGAATTCACAATGTCTAGGGAAGGGTATCATGTCTACACTTGGATAAAACTTGAATAAGGACAAATTTCTTGTAATGAATACCTCTTTGTGGTTCCCTTTTGTATATCTTGAATTTGTTGTTGTAAAGTTTGCATTTGACATGTTAGGGAAACCACTTGATCTATGTCTTGTGTGTTGTGTGGTTTAGTTTTAGTTGTTCTAGGTGTTTCCTTTAATCAATTAATGTCAAAATATTTTAGAAGTTTTGCACCTAATTCTGATAGCATCAAAACGTATTTTTCCATGTCTTGTTCCAATAGTTTTTCCATGAATTTGTGAAAATTTGGATCTTGTTGTGCAGTTTGGACATCCTCTTCGGTTATTTCGTTGAAATCATTATGGTGGAATCTGTGAAAGGTTTTTTCTTCAACCATGATGTTTGGTGTTTCAATTTCCTTTTCTCAAAGTTTTTGTCTTTGTAACCTTGTTAAAATTGGCATACAAGTGTTTTTTTTTCTCACTTAAACTTTTATCTTTTGTGTTTGGATGAGTGTCAATTGGATTTTAACAAAGTCAAATAGAATGATATATTCTGTTGATGAGACCTTGTTAAGAATCTAATTATTGTGTTTCATTTCATGATTGTAGGATGATAAAATCTTGATGATGAAACTTTACTCAATAACCAAGATGTGTTGTTTGATAATTTGACACTTTATAGTTTGCAAGATCTGGGTTTAACATTGAAAAGAATTTTGACTTGTAGGATCCTATTTGCTTCAGGTTTAAGACACTGTCTGGCCTATGAGATTTTTTTTGTCTAGTAAAAACCCAAGTTTCTAATGTCAATAGTCTGACAAATATTTCTACAAGCTCTAGAAGGTAGAAGTGCTAAAACAGATTGTGGATGCACTATTATACTGGTAAATTTCTTGATGCTAGAAAATTTTGGTTACTGTTAGCAAAGTGCTATAAGATTTGTTAGATTCACTAAAACATACTGCAGTTGCACTATTTGGACTGTGGATGTGGTAAAAGACAGTGCTGATGCACTAAAAAAACTGTGTAAGTGTTTAAATAATGGTAATTTCTTACACTAGTAATTTTTGGTGACAATTGACAGATGCACTAGAGAATTTTTCAGAAGCACTAAAACAGGCTGAACATGTGCTATTTGAACTATGGATGCATTAAAAGATAGTGTGGATGCACTAAAAAAAATAGTGTAAGGGCTATTTTGGGACTCCTCAATGTTGTCTGATTTTCTTCTTCATGAAGAGACTAATCTTTTTGGTGTAATTTTCAAGGTTTTTTGGTATTTTGATAGGATATTTTTGTTGGTAACTCTCTGATTTTGGGATGACAAGCCTAATGTTTCTAAGTTTTTCCTCTACTGTAAGAATTGATTGGGCCTATTGGAATATTGTATTGTTGGTTGTGGGATGAAAGACTGATGAATGGGTCGACTATGATTATGTTTTTGTGAAAGAGCTCTTCTTTGGAAATAAGCTTGTGTATGTAAAGACTCTAAGGAAAAATCATCAGTATATCCCCTAGAAATGTTGTGATACATATAGATAAAAGTTCGATGTTCAAGCAATATTTTCCTAGTTTGATATAAAAAGTGTATCCTTTTCAAAAGTTTCTTGTAACTAAGTTGCTTCTTTGGTTTTCTGACTCTTTTTGCAAGAGATTTCTTGAAAAATGTTGTGGATTTCCAATCCCTAATCATAAATTTTCACAGTTTATTTTTTTTAGACTTTTTGTGTTTTTCTGGATGATCTTTATCTAGATTAATGATTTGAAAACGCAACAAGCAATTGTAGAATAGTTGTTTCTAAGTCCTAGAATCTACACAATAAGTGTATGTTTAAGAATCAAACATGATCCTTCTTTATTTCCACTAGTTTTTAAAAAAGAATACACTTCAGGAAGACTCACTCTTAAGGTCAAAAAGGTCATCATTATACTCAACAACCCACATCTTAAAATTGCATTGACTCACACATCTATGTCACCCCCTAGAGGGTGCCTGTGTTTTTGTCTTTTCCAGACGCATACTCAAAGTTAGATTTCTTGATCCCTTGAGAAAAGTCCTTAGAAATTATATGGTGAGTGTCTTGGGGGAAAATTCTCCCCTCCCCTTGCACTACGAGTATTACAATGTTTGGTCACTGACTTAGCTGGATTCTACACTATGGTTTGTAGATAGGGTTTCTCTTCAGAGTGACAAATGATAAAATCCCTCAGGGGACCTCCCAATCTTTAGAACAAATATTTTGGGGATGGTTATCTTGCACACTTCCAGAAAATGTGGGTTTCCCTAGATTCACTTTTACTTTATAGTGGGTTGGAAAAAATGGCTTTGATTGTTCCGACTTAGGTCATTCCCGTAGGGTGAGTAATTTTTACCACTACGACAGGCCTTCTAAAGGATTTAACAAAGCATAAATTACATGAAATTAAAAGATGAGTCTTGCATTTTGATCACCGAGTTAAGGGGACGACATAGGCCTATCACCACACAATCACAATAATCAAATGTTTAGTTTTAAATCCCAAATGATAGTTTTCTATTCTACACGAAGATATTGCTTCACAAAAGACATGATATCAATTTTAACTGAAATAGGAAATGTATGATGACTACCCTAGGATTGATATATTTTAATCCAAATGACTACCCTAGGGTTGGTTCATTTTAGTCCAAATGTAAAAATGAAACTACTAGTCGTGTCGCATCAGATCTAGATAGCAAGTTACAAATGCACTATAACAAAGGTCATAAGTGCCACTTAATTGATTAGATGCACTACAAAAATTATTGGAAGCACTGCATAATTTGTCAGAAGTGCTACAAAATTTATCGAAAGCACTAAAACAAGATTGATCATGGGACAATCAACCATGCTAGGTACTTTTGGTCAATGCACTAAAACAAACTTTAGAAGTGCTATAGTTTCTTTTGGATGTGCTAAAATAGTAAGAAGCGCTAAATTTTTCCTCAGATGTGCTAAAACAGTCAGAAGTGCTAAATTTTTTGTCGGATGTGCTGCAAAATCCCTTGGTCACGCTAAAAGAAAATACACCAGAATCTTGTACGAACACTTTTTAGAAATATTGCTAAAACATGGGGTATAGGCCCCACAATGGGTTCCAAAATGTAAGTGTGAAATAAGTAAAGAATGGAATAACAAACAACACTTATGAATGAAACATTATATCAAGAGAATCAATAAATTAAACTAGTTAAAAATAGGAAAACTCTTGAAAGTGTCTCATTGTTCCCTATCTTGAAAGATTTATTAAATCACAGAGGGCTCTCAGATTTGGTAAGCATTGTGACTATTAAAATTCCAATCTAGAGTACATGGGATGATGCTAAATGCAATAATCTAATTCTATATGATTATATCTAAATGATATGATGAAGCTATTGTAATCTAAATTGACATGAAATATGATAAAATAAGCTACAATAAACTATGATGCGGCTAAATGGAAAGCCATGATTGTTATTCTAAAATTATATGATTTCTATTTGCTAAATGCTATTTGCTCAATTGCTTGAATGTTGAATTGCTATTTCTGCAGAGTAAGATTGCACAAAGTAGGGATTCAGATCCATTTCCTATAGAAGAAGGCTATATTTATAGATTCACAGTAGCAATTTCGTGAAGGGGCAGCACAACAAAGGTCTGTATTTAATCTGGAGGATTGAATGGTGAGAGATGAAGAACCTTGAGCTAATCATGGGAATGGTTTCTCCCCATGAAAACATCAGGTTAGATGATAGGAAGAATTAGAGGAAGGAGATGAAGAAGTTGATTTCCAAATTGTCTCCAATTTGTCTCCACAGTTTACCCGTGAATGCCAAGTGAATTAATTAGATATAAAATATCAAATTTTATTGGTGAGTGAATAGAGGAAATTTCCTTTATTTGAATATTTTGATTTATTCAAATTAGCAAAAGAGAATAATTAATTTAATAAAACAAACTATAGAATTTGTTTATTAAATAAATATAGAAGAGATATGATAATTAAACAACAGAGCATTTAAACTTGTTTATTTAATTAAAAAGAAACATGATTAGATGATTAAATAACACAAACTATTGAAGTTGTTTATTTAATTAAAATTGAAGAATTAGAAAAATGAACTGTAAATAAATATTTGTATTTATTTAATAGTAGATGAATTTAAGGTTAATTAATCAAATAAGTCATATTTAATTAATTAGATAACCCAAACCATTTTTAGGTGTATACAGATATGCTACAAGGAAATAGTGTGAACTTACTGAATGGAGAAATCCTAATGGAATTATGAATTGACAATTGTGTTTGCAATGTGGAATTGTGTGTTAGTGTGTTGTAAGCCTCCCCATATTGCATCAAAGTGGTATTAGAGAAAAGGTACCGGATTCCTGTAGAAGATAGTTGGAGATTGTGAAAGATTGGAAGGTGAAGAGGCAAGATTGCAAAGACGCATCCAAAAGAAGAGAACATAGCAAAGGAGATGAATGAATTGAGAAACCAGTACATTAAAGAGATGAGAGAACTGAAAGAGAGATTGGAAGCCTTAGAAACCAACAAGAGAAGAGAAGCAGTTGAGAGCAGCAAGTCAAAGGAAGATGATGATGAAGAGTTTGAAGATGTTGAAGAAGAGATTGATCCAAAAGACCAGAGAATGACCAAGTTGATAAAGGTAGTAAAAGGTGAGAAATACAAGGTAAAAGTAGATGTGCAAAAGTTTGGTGGTAATTTGAATGAAGATGAATTATTAGATTGGATAGCTTGTTTGGATAACTATTTTAAATGTGAAGAGATTCCAAAAGAACAAAGAGTGAATATTTCCAAACCAAAGCTTAAGTGTCATGCACTTGTATGGTGGGATTATCTATAGTTAGAAAGAAGAAAACAAGGCAAATCAAAGATTGTGGATTGGGACAATATGGTGGCTAAGTTAAAAGGTAAGTTTCTCCCTTCATATTATCAAGTACAAATGTTTAAGAAGTTGCAAAATTTGAGAAAAAATGAATTGGATGTAAAGGTATTGTAGACACGTAAAATATACATGCACTTGATCTTGATCTACTAACTTTGCTTCATCTTGAATCATCCCTCTGTCTAACCATAAAATTTAATTGAATAGCCTTATTTGATTAAAGTCATCATAATTCCCCTTTTAATTAAATAAATCCCTCAATTTAATTAAATCATTGTCTCTGTGTAATTAGCTAGGTCATTTCATATTCCTATCTTTGTTTAATTAAATAATCCATATTATTTGATTAAATCTCTAAATTTCATCTAATTAAATTAAATAAATCAAACATTTATCTAATTTAATCTAACATCACCCCCTTTGGTTAAATAAATAAAAAATATTTATTTAACTAGGTCTAAATCATTCTCTTCTCATTTTGAGTTATTTAAATCCTAAAATCTAAGTCAAAATGGTCAAATTAACTAGCATCATTTAAATTAATCAAATCATGATTAATGCTAATCCTAATAACTCAAATCCTCTAGATTTTGCAACTTGCACATTAAAATCAATTTAATTGATTTATAAATCATCTATTTTCATTCTAAAAGGGCATCCAAGTGGGAATATTCCTCAAATTTGAAATCTCCCCCCAAAAGGACTTGTCCCTTCCAACAAAGCATTTAAAATCTCTTACATGTCCTTTTCTTGAGCCATGTGCATTTGCTTCACCTTTCGCCTCATCCTTCAAGCCATATTTTGAATTTGAATCTCCCCCCTCTTTGCACATTCTTCAAAATGTGCTCATTCCTCAACCAATCACATGATGACATGTGGCTTCTTCTCATTTGTTGAAGATTAGTCCCACATTCATCCCTTTTTCCTCTTCTCTAATCAATCTCACTATAAATGAAGAGCTCATCCTTCATTTGATCGACAATTTGAGTAAACTTACTATGCTAAAATCATTAGCAAATTCCATCCATTATCATTGAATCTTAGCTAGGCTATGCAGATTTTTCCATTGGAGCACTCACCATTCTTCATGAAAGTGGATCATTCTTCATCAACATATCAATCTTGCATCATTTGGAGTTGGGAAAGGGCCAATTTTCACATTAAATTGGCACCAATTCCCTCAAGAGATTAGGAGTTTACATTGCATTAGAATAGGATTTGAATATGCTTTAAGTTTATTATGTTCTTCATCTCATTTCTTTTCCTCTTTTGCAATCTAAATGAATTTCTTGAGGAATCTACATCCTAAGGTTCCTTGCATTTGATCTTATTTGTTGATTGGTTTTTTTGTGTTATTACAAGTTTGGATTTAGGTTCACAGGTATATACTAAGGAATTTTATAGATTGGGTATGAGGTCTAATCACAATGAAAATGAAGATGAGAAAATAGCTAGGTACTTGGGTGGCTTAAGAATGAATATACAGGATGAGTTGGCTTTGACTAATCCTAGAAATGTAGAAGAATGTTACAAAATGGCATTGAAGGCTGAAGAGAATGTAAAGAGAAGACAAGATAAAAATGTAAGAGGAAGAGGTAGCACCATGAGAGGAAGATGAACATTTTCTACTCCAAGGCAAGCAACTGAAAACCAACAAGAAGAACCAAGCAAGAGAGAAGAGAAAATTGTCGATTTCAGAGGTGGATATAGAGGCACAAGAGGCAGATTTGGAGGTGCAAGAAACTCTAATACTTTTGTAGGTAGATGCTATCATTTCCAAGAATATGGACACCCTGCTTGGAAGTGCCCTAAGAAGGCTAGTTCATCAACAAGTGGAGGAGAAAGAAAACTAGATAGAAGAGGTCAAATAATTCAAGAAGATGAAGTTGAAAGTAGTTCAAGTTCAAACAAATTGATTACAAGGGCTGAAGTTGGTGAAATTCTGATGATGAAGAAACAAATCTTGAAGACCACAAAAGAGGAAGAGCTACTTCAAAGAAAGGTTGTATTCAGGACAACCTACAGATGTAGAGACAAGGTATGTAAAGTCATTGTTGATTCAGGTTGTACAGATAATATTGTGTCTCATGATATGGTAGAGAAGTTGCATTTGGAAAGATTACCTAGGAAGAGGCCATATAAGGTGTCATGGGTTAGTGAAAATCAGTATTTGATGGTGAGTGAACAAGCAAGGTTTGAATTCCAAATAGGTCCATATAAAGATGAAGTGCTTTGTGATATACTACCCATGAGATGTTTTCATTTATTGTTGGGAAGGACCTGAAAATTTGATAGGTTGGCCTTCCATAATGGTAGAAAAAACACATAAAGCATAGAAAATGATGGTAGAGAGTTTGTTTTAACTCCTTTGGCTGAGAATCTAGAAGAGTATGGTGATGTTATTATGTTTGGGAGAAAAAAACGTGTGAGTGAAAATGAAAGAAAGAACATGAGTGTAGTAGAAAATACCATGTTTGATAGTAATAGGACAATGAATGCAAGTAGAGAAAATTATTTGCAATCAATTATGAGAGAAAATATTTTTTTGTGGAGGAAAAAAGTTGAGAATAATGAATTTCAGATTGGTAAAGGATAGTGCAAGTGTAAAGGGCCTTCGGAAAGGCAAGAACACAGTGGTAGCATTATGGTTGGGATAGTGGATGTCCTATAACAAAGAACAGGATAAAAATACAATTAAAAGTTGAAAAACTAGTGGTCGATGAAGTTGGAAGGGGAGTAGAAAGAGAGAATGGTGAGTGAACAAGCAGAGTGATCCCATAATACTGGTTTACAATTTTTTTCCAAATTAGACATTGAAATAATTTTTTCTAACTAAATCTTCACTTTCGGGTACCTATAGTGGCTAAATCGTGAGGAATTTGAAGATGATGCAAACTAGTGATTTGTGAAATTTTTTTTGTAGATTCTAAATTTTTTTTTTCTAAATTTTTGGAATTAGATTGAACTTCTTTTTCCATCTCCTTTGAAAACTAGTTTTTTCAGTAAACATCATTTTTAAGGAGTGATGCTCACCGTATAATGCATAACTTTTTTTCATGAAGGATTAAATTCCAAAATTTTCAAATTTATATTTATAACTATGATATCTAGTGCTTCCAATTGGTTTCATAGCGTTTTATTAAATAATTTTTCCTTAATCAAGTTTTGAAGTCAAACCAATTACAATTCAGACATAGACAGACCGTATAACGTGTAACTTTTTTTGTATGTATCGAAATTCAATTTTTATTTATTTTTGGATCAAGGACTTCAATATCTAGTGCACTCATATTTTTCAAAAAAAAAATGATAATATACTATTTTTCCACATGTGCAGAATATAGAGCTTGATTTTTGGTGAAAAACTTACATTCACAAGAAATAAAAAAATATATAATAATCAAATTTAATTTAATTTTTTTTTTTTTGGAAGCTTATAATAAGGACTACATACTTACAAAAAAATAATAATTAAATGAATACATTTGATCCCCCAAAAGGTAAATCAAAAGTGGTTTTTTATGAGCATTTTGATAGGTGTAAAGGAGACTCCATTATAGGTATGGTTTAAAACTAGCAGGGTTCTATCAAATGGGGCTTGTTATAAGGTGGTTTGATCAAACCATCTTCAATTGGAATCCTTTAAATAAAAAAATTCAAGGCTTAAATAATTATATTTTCTAAAAATATGTGATTTCAGCAAAAATCAGAATCTCCCAGAAAGTGTAAACTACTATTGTGGCAACACCCAACAAGGTTTGAATTCCAAATAGGTCCATATAAAGATTAAGTGATTTTTGATATACTACCCATGAGTTTTTTTCATTTATTGTTGGGAAGGCCTTAAAAGTTTGATAGGTTGGCCTTGCATAATGGTAGAAAAAACACATACACCATAGAAAAGGATGGTAGAGAGTTTGTTTTAACTACTTTGGTTGAGAATCTACAAGAGTATGGTGATGTTATTATGTTTGGGAGAAAAGAATGTGTGAATGAAAATGAAAGAAAGAACATGAGTGTAGCAGAAAATACCATGTTTGATAGTAATAGGACAATGAATGCAAGTAGAGAAAATGATTTTCAATCAATTATGAGACCAAAGGTTTTTGTGTGGAGGAAGAAAGTTGAGAATAATGAATTGCAGATTGGTAAAGGACAGTGCAAGTGTAAAGGACCTTTGGAAAGGAAATAACACAGTGGTAGCATTATGGTTGGGATAGTGGAATGTCCTATAACAAAGACTAGGGAAAAAAGACAATTAAGAGTTGAAAAACTAGTGGTTGATGAAGTTGGAAGGGGAGTAGAAAGACATGTATACAATGGTTTTTGGTAATGAGAAGACACTGAATGGTGAAGTTGTGATAGTAAATGATGGTATGGACAAGGAAATAAATGAGAAGATAATGAATATTGATGAGAGGACAAATAATTATGAAGTGGATGTGACAAAGAGTAATAAGGTTGCTACTACAATAGAGTGTAAGGTTGAAAGGTTAGAGTATAAGAGGACAAAGGGTTGTGATGGTTGCTGGATAGTAAAAGAGGAAGGTACACGTCTAACAAGGACCATTCAATGTGATGGTACAGTGAATAAGACAAAGGCGGGTATGATAAGGACTGGTAAGTGTAAAAGGACAATGGATAGTAATAAAGTTTTGGATAAAGAGGTTAAGGGACAGAGGATGGAGCAAAAGGTAAAGATTCAAGGGATGGTTTGGATGAAAAAGGGTTGAGTACAGGTGTAAAGGAGGATGAAATGACAGTGTTTTGGAAGGAAGAGCACCCCACAATATATACAGGACAGTTGGAGCAATGTACAAGTGTGGAAGATTACAAGAATGTTGAGTACAATGAAGAATCAAAGCAAGAACAAAGGAAAGGAGGAAAAAGGCATGAAGACTACAAGAGTGGACATGTAACCTTCATCTTTCCAAGACCCTTGGAAAAGCTCAAAGCTAGGGTGTATGGAGAAGCACCATTTAAAGGTGTTAATCCATTTGAGTTCCTAAGGTTTAGGTTGTAGGTTGTTGAAGAATTTTTCTTAGAATAAGGTGTCTAAGACTATGTAATTATGTATTAATTTGTTGCTAATGTGGTTTAGGGGTCTAGTTGGTCGATTTTTCAATATATGCAAGATATGTTAAGTTGTTAAGTTGATATGAGGTGAGGTTTTAAAAATGCATCAAAGAGGGAGACCAACGGTCACCTCTTTCAAATGTTAGTTTTATAAGTTGAAGTTATTTTTTTTAGGTGGGAAACACTATATAATTCCTTGAGAAACTTGAATGAGGGTTGTTGAACCTATTTTGAAGATTGAGAATTGAATAAAAGTTAGATTTCTCTCCATTTTTCTATATTTACAGTTATAGCAGCAAAATATACAATCTGTACAAGATCTTTTTTCTTCAAATTTGTTGTGGAATTTGTAGTTTAGTGTTTATGCTTTCATATGAATCCATCTTGATGGCTTATTATTCAGTTTAGTGTATTTTATTTGCAATTTACTCCAACCGGCCAGAACTTGCATAATAGAGGGTTTTGATAGGATAAAAAATGTTCTAAAACCCATTCAACCTTTCTATTTGATCTATTGCTTGGTGGAATAGGTAAAATCCATTAGTATAAGGTGGAAGCATGGAAAATAGGAGTAGGGGAAGTCTAGAAGTGAGTTGGGTGAGAAGCCCTATGGTGAAACTTTGAGTTTTCCTTCCAAAAGGAGAGGTTTTAGAGTGTGAAACTGATTTTTTGAATTGGGAAGCATGGTTTTATGAAGTATTAAGAATTTGAAGATGATTTTAGACTATTTTGAGCAATTGGTTGATTCTGGAGTGCTTGGAAAGTGTCTTTCTCAATAAAACCTAGGGTTTCCAAGCCTAGAGAGAGGGTTTTATGGTTTGGATAATAAATGATTGATTTTTTGTGAATTAATGATGGAATCTAAGGTTTT
The DNA here is from genome assembly GCA_007258455.2 of Sequoia sempervirens. Classification (NCBI taxonomy): domain Eukaryota; kingdom Viridiplantae; phylum Streptophyta; class Pinopsida; order Cupressales; family Cupressaceae; genus Sequoia; species Sequoia sempervirens. The sequence goes on along the minus strand of VDFB02157320.1, from coordinate 435,180 downwards.
GAAAAGTATGAAGTACTTCCCCAAGGTTTCAAGAGATTTGGAAGAGTTTTGAAGGTGGTCCCTTTGTAAAAGTCAGTTAATTTGAGCCCTAAAAAGTGTAGAAAACCTAATTTGTGCGGTTTGGTGCAAAATAATCAGAGGTGATTGTTAGATATGTTGATTGGCTCTGTAATAGGTCCCTGATGTGTGTTGTTTTGTGGATTGAAAGAGTGTGAGGTGGAATTTATATGCTATAAGGAAATAGTGTAAAGTTGTTGAATGAAGAAATCCTGATGGAATTGTGAATTGACAATTGTGTTTGTAGTGTGGAATTATGTGTTTGTGTGTTGTAGGCCTCCCCCTAATACATTAGGTGGGGAGATGGAAAATAAGACATAGAAGACCATAGATGAGTGAATGCATGAACAAAAGGGTAAAGAACAAGAAATCAAATGAGAAAAAAGAAATAGCATCAATCTCATATTCTATGACGTAAAGATAGGATACGAAAGGAGTTTCAAGAAGATAGAATAGGAAAAAGGAATGGAGGAAGAGTTCAATAAAGTATAATGACATTGTTCATAGAATAATGTGATGACAAGTAATAATGAGTACAATACATATTATGCAATGGTCTTCAAGGAAAATAAGAAGTAGCATTGAAGAATGAAATAATGATTTGGGACAAAACAATAGGGACAATCTTAGGGAAGTTTAGTTCAAAGTGCAAGTCAAAATGTTGTAGTTTTCCTTTGTGCAATAGTGATTTAAGATGATGAAAACCTTGAGAGCACTGCAATAAGGGTACTACTAATCAACCAAGATAAGGAAACCATGGTAAGAAAGAAACAATCACAAAGCATCGACAAGGTTTCTTCAAGGAAATATTAGGAAGCAACTGAATAATGATGGTATCCCTTAAGAAGAAAATAAAAAAGCTAAAGGATCACAAATAGTAGAGAATGAAAAAAGGGATAACCAAGAAGATGCTCAAATAAGGTCTCTAAAGAGACTTTTGATAAGATTTTTGGGTATGTGCGGGATCATCATGGAAAAAATAGGCCCTTAAGTGGCGAAAATTAAAAAAAAAAGAGCTAGGAAACTTGATGTAAAAATTTGAATAAGTTATCTATATTATTTCAAAAATATATAGGAATAGAAACTATAGAAAATTGAATGTAGTTTCTAAACTACTAGGTTTTTTTTTTTAAAGAAATCTATTTGGTGAGAATTTGAAATTTCAATGCAGTAGTACTTAAATTTCAGGGAAAAAATAAGTAGGTGTTTGTCTGACCACCCTAACCACGATAAAATGATAATATTTTAGATATAAGTAGAGGACTCGTTTCCCGATGTGATGCATTTTTTGTATTTTTTTTTCCAAGTAAATAATTAATTATGAATTTTTTATTACAACTTTTAAAAATATAAAAAGTCGTAAGCCTAACCACGTTAACTTGGTCAAAAATTCATGAAATTCAATTTTTCTTTTTTTAATCCTATAGTATGTGAAGCATAGAATGTGATACATATTTCGGATTCAAAAAATGTGATACCGTTTGAAAGATATAGATGTTTTTCAATCAACCTATCAATGAGGACTTTAGTTGTAATTCAAATAGAAAACGAATAATAATTATTTATTAAATTCAAAGTAAAGCATTATTTATATTGGTGGAAATTTGAGAATATCCTTTAAAAACCCTTTTCATTTCATCAATTTTGGGTGAAAAAAAAGTTGCCAGCCACATATCCTACACATACCCATCTTATCACCACTTTTTGGCCCATGGTGATCCTACACATACCCTTTTAAGATTTTTGGAGAATGTTGCTTTGTTCTAGTTGTAGTATTTGATTATAAAAGACACTATTCAAACCTATATTCTTACTAGTTGATAGAGATGAGAGGAAGGAACATAGGGGCTCAATAGTTCAGATCATAACAACATCAATATTCCTTTATTAGTCACAATAATTGAAGGCTTGATGCTTGGATTCACCATTTGCAAGCAAATATACATCATGTCAGTTTAAAGTTAAGACATTAGAAGTAGATGAGAATTGGAAAGGGCCTCCCTTTGCAACAAAGCTACGAATGCATGAGTAGGACATCTCTAATAGGATAGTCAACACTACAATATCTGACAAAATATGCATCAACTATATTTCAATATAGCATGCAAGTAATGTAAAATAAAAGTTGTTGAATTTGTCTTAACAATTGCCAATTACACTTGCTTAAAAACTCCAAGGCTTGTTTTACAAGCTCATTTTACCTATCATATCAGACTTGGCCTAGCATTGAATAGATTAGAAGGGTTTTAATGATGTAATTGTAGAGCTAGATACTCTTATTAAGTAGTCCTTCAAAGATGAAAGAACCAGTAGAAGGAATTTTACACCATGAGAGGTGACAATGGAATCACATGGTGTTAAAAATATATATTAGATAGTGTATGATTAGAGTCTATGAAGCAATGAAATGAGAATGACAATTGAAAGGAAAATCACTTTGTGAATGGACAATTTGACCTATAGATATAGTGGTTTCAAGTGTTGATATGTACGGAGATTGTAATGTATGATAAAAAAATATAGGAATTATAGTGGAAAGAGTATAAATGGGTGACAAATATTAGCATAAGGAACTTTTAGGACATCAAACCAATGTAAAATTCCAACACTTGAATATATCCCATGCCATATTAGAACATTTGAATGTTTCAAACCTCTTCCGACATACTCTATCATCATGCAAGAGGTAGTTTATGAGCAGTTGCAAAGGTGGAGATCAATTATGCTTTCTCACAAGCATCTAAAGGAAATTTGAGGATTTTCAAAGAAAGTGGAGGGAATGTAGGAGGTAGTTTGATGTAGTTTTAGAGAATTTACAAACATTTAGGAGTTATTTTTGGGACTTTGTTTGTAGAATATGTCAAGATAAGAAATTTTCTTCATTGAAACACCTTTTTGGAGCACTTTTAGGGGTTGCAAAGTAGGGATATTTGTTTGGTACAAAAATTTATGCAATGTTTGAATATGAAATCCAGGATTGGGAAATGATGAATAGCAAAAATGTTTCCCTTGAAATAGATAATCTATATGAATTAATCAAAATCATTCTTGATAGCAGCTATATGATGAGATTCAAGGATCTAAAATGAACAAAATGTCATAATGAAAGGATAATTTCCTCCTTTGAATCTAAATCCTCTTCTGAAGATGAAGATTATTTATTTTCTCTTCTTAAGCATACTCTAGAATATGTTAAGTTAAAAATTCATATTGAAAAATCAAAAGATCCATACAAAACTACAAGAAAAAAAAAAGAAAGGAAAATTGTTGTAAAACATGTTATTCCTTGCATAACCACCCCACTTTGGTCTGGATCAAAATGGGTCCCCCTTTCTTTTGGTTTCTTTGCTTCTGGTTACTTGCTTTCCTCTTTGGAATTCTTGTGTTTTTTCCTTCTGATTTTGACTTTTGATCTATCTGATTTAATCTTGGTTCTGTCTCAAACTAAATTGCTTTTCCTTCTTGTAAAGGATTCACTAAAATAATTACAAGCAATGGTGATTTTATTATAATATGTCTTATTTGTTGTTGAGAACTAATGTAGACCTTTCTTTTACAGGTTTAAATCCTCCACCTGGGAATATTTGCTAGGCGAGCTCAATTGAATGCCATTCCTTAATTCAGTTGGTCTTAAAAAATAGTTAAGGTAAAAGTCAACAAGACCTCAGAGATGTCATAGCGATCGAAATTCATGTGCAGTTCATATCAGCAAGACACCGAACAAGGTACTGGCGACTAGGAGTTTTCTATCAGTAGGAAAAGATTTCACTTCAGTGGGAGTCACCTTCTTCACCAAGAGGTCTTCGTGAAAGTTTTAAGTCTCACCGACAGTTAGCAAAGAAAAGCCTTCGGTAGGATATTTCCTTAGGGAAGAAGTCTCGGTGACTTCTCCATGTCTCATCGACCGGCGACAGATAGAACACATTTCTGTGTGAGGGTCTTGCTTTGGGAGGAAGTCTTGGTGACTTCCTAAAGTCTCACCGACCAGTGCAAAGGGGGATTCCATTGGTGGTCATTGGCGAGAGAACCGGTAAGTCTCAGCAACCAAAGAGTGAGTGTGCGGAGGTCTTTGCCAAGATGTGAGATCTCTATGGGACATATCACCCACAAAGGAAAGTCACATCGACAAAGATGAGAGTCGCCATAGGTCCTACCGAAGGGTCAATTTTTAGTAGGACATGGGGGGCTCAATATAAGGTCTCACCGAATACATTTGGTCACGTCGACAGGACATAAGGAGGGAGGTCTATCAGTAAGACCACAACAATGTCCCGGCGACAGTAGGATTCGTCAAAGGAAACTTTAGTCAGCATAAAGTCTCACTGACCGGAGGAGGTCTTGCTGATAAGGAAGAGCTCGTAGAGAGGAAGGGCATGTGCCAAGAGGTCTCAGCGAAACGTAGGAGTCTTGGCGATGCACTGGGAATGAAAGAAATGCATGTTAGTATAACTGAAGAGGAGTCTCCCCGATATAAAAGGTCGCCAAAGAATGATGAATTCAGCATAGTGTCTGGCCGAAAGGTGAAGGTCACACCGAAGCAAAGGAGCCCAAAGAGAACAAAGAGAGCTCGGGAAGACTCATAACGAATGCAGCGGATTTGGTAGGATTTCTTGCCAATCCGAGAGAGTCTCAACGACATGGAGGATGAGCTCGCCAAAGGATATGAGACTCGGAGTAGTGTCTCACCAACTCATGAAGGTCACGCTAAAAGGAAGAAAGTGGGCTCAGCAAGAATGAAAAAGGAGTTCGTTGAGGGTCTTGTCGATAGCGATGGATTTCCCAGTAAAGGAGGATGTCGGGAAGACTGCAAGAGAAAACATGAGCTTCACCATGTGGTCTCAGTGAAAGGATGGAGTCTTGCTGATGGTCTTTTGGAACATGAAGTGACTTCTATAGCTCGCCGAGACGTCTCACCGACTATCTCGTGTCTTGACGATGGCTGCCCGATGGTAAAATCGCATCGGGGAGACACTAGAGGTGCCTCACCGACATGCGATGCTAAGCTAACCACTTTTGACCACCAAAGAATCCTGCATGGCCAGTGATTTTCTAATTAGATGGGTCCCTTTCTAAGAGCAGGTGGTGACAGATCAAAGGTTCGGGTCTATAAGGAGGCCTGAGGGATTTTTCGGGAGGATGGTCAATATAAGGAGAAGTCTAGGACGTGAGGGAAGCTGAAAGAAAGATGAAAGATCAGTGACTCAAAGGGACAACTATGGCCACTGCTGGTGAGGAGATAGATCGATATTAATGAAAATATTTTGAGCATTCAAGGTAGATTTTAGAGGGAGTTCGAGTATCAACACACAGATAGATGAGTTAATGTTGCAGCTACAAAAAGATCTAAAGGTTTCTCTAGAGGTCAAGCCTTCATCAGCATGGACAATAATGATTCACATTGAATGCACAACTGACTTTCCTCAAAAGATCAGAGGGCCAACCTTCATGTAGTGAAGCAGATATTTTGTAAAACCCTAGTGCAAGGGACAACACATTCAAGTTGGTACATCCTGTATATAAGGCATGCTAGCCTTTTGGTAAAGGTTAGAACTTTTTAAAGAAAAATAGAGCTTTGTTAGAAGGATTTAAAAGAAAGTTAGGACTGTTAGGACTATTAGGAATTAGTCAACTAGTAGAAGGAGATAGTTGCATCTTGATTCTGAGTAATAAGAGCTTCTCTTTGTCTTCTTGGTTAGCAGTAAGATTTTAGTACAGGCTGTAATGTATTCTCTAAGTTCTCTTAGTGTAGCTAGAAACAATCTGAAGCCACAGATTCTCTGTACACTGGTGACTGTGCCAGCTTTGTAAACATTGTTTATCTATTTTAATAATAGTAGAAGCAATCAGAGTTTAATCTACTTCATGTTCCGTTTCTGAATGATATTTTCCTTAATTGATCATTTGATTTGTGAAGTCTTCAAGGGATGAGATATTATTTTGTGTTTTATTTGAATAATAGTTAAGAATCTGTTATGTGAATTAGCACTATGAATGAAAGAGGTTGTGTGTCAATCACAAGCTCATCTTGTTCTATAGTTTTGGTTTACAAATTCCTTGAAGTTAACAAGTCTGGTTGAGATTGGATAAATTGTTGTTCTTTTCTATTTCAAAACCCTGATCTATCTTTTTTTGTTTCTTTAAAACCCCAGTTAAAGTAGGTTTTATTCCATGCTTGATCTTAGAACAATCCAGAAGCTCAACACCAGCAGGCCCCTTGAATATTACTGTTGCATCGGCCACTGAGTAACATCAGCACAGTTGAGACCCAACTACAAGGACCTTGGGAGTTAAGGCATCCATGTGTTGCCTTTCTCTTTTAGGAGAAGTAGAATAGCAATTTTCTGCTTGCATTGTTGTGGTGCCAAAATCGCCATCAACAGGAACTGGCACTAGAAGGAGGGCCGACCAAGGGGAAAACTAGATAAACCTAGGTTTTCATCCCCAGAAAAGTCCCATAGAGTTCTTCGATCAGCTAAAAATCCATCACCCTTGATAGAAATCAAGACCCCAATAAAATGCAAGAGTCATAAGACTGGGGCAACCATCATACCACCTTTATCAGCTCCACTCACTCCACCAGGCTTTTCACCAATACCTCGGTGGATACCCATCAATCCCCCATCCAATCCATCTCAATTGTCATTACAGCTAGTTCAACCCATACAACAGCTGGCTCAACCACCACCACCACCAATGGCTTTCTTTCAGAATAATCCCTCTCCATTGGAGACTATCTCTGGAGGTTTTCACGACATGCCTAAGAACCCTGAGAAGTTCTGCCCTAAATACATCCATGGTGAATCAAGGAGTGCTGAATAACACATACAAGCTTTCAAGGATGCTTGTACCCGAGCTCAAATAGCTCATCATGATGTAGTTTGCAGACTGTTCCCTTATTCCTTAGGGGACATGACATACAACTGGTATCTTAATCTTCCTCAAGGCTCTATTCTGTCTTGGACAGATCTGGAAAATGCTTTCATCAACCAGTTTAGAGTCTATGTGGACCCATCCCTTCTGTATCACCAATTCGCCACCATTAGGAAGGAGCCATGTGAATCCCTACCCTTGTTCAATACCAAGTTCCAAAGAATGTATAGGAGGCTGCAAGATCCCTATCTAGTTACCGAGGACAGTGCCATTTAGGCATACTTTAGGGTTATAGACCCTTTGCTGGGATTGTTCTTACAAAGAACTTATCTGCCAGCGGATATTGATACCCTATCCAAGGTTTATCATTTAGCCATTAAGTTGCAGCAACAGACCAACTCTCAACCAGGTTTGGGGGGAGGTTTTCCTTTAATAGGGTATCAGATGCCTAGTATACCCCCTTTATTCAATACTGTTCCAGGGATGTCTCCTTCCCACTATGGGCCTACGTCTAAATTACAAACCCAACCACTAGTTCCATTCTTTACTAATAGGACTAGTGACCCCTTTCAACAACCCCAGGGTCCCCAAAGTCTTCATAACCAAGTTGGAACCACAAGCCATGTTGATCAGCCACCTATGGCTAAGGCTGTTGAAAATAAAAAGACTACTCAACTTACCAATGAAGTAGAAACCTTGAAGAAAACATTGTCCCAAGTCACTAATGACATGGCTTAGCTTAGGTTGAACCCATCTTAGAATCAAGGTAATTACCCTAATAAAAAAAACAACAACCAGGGTTCTTATCAGAACAATAACTATAACCAGAGAGGTTATCAAAGCCAAAATAGACGGTACAACCAGAGAACAAATAACAACAGGCAATGGAATACAGGGCCCAATAATGGCAGAGTTCCTCATAGTTATCAAGCAAATGAGGAGAGGTCACATACTGCAAATGTGGCCGATTTGAATTTCATGACCAATTGGTGTAGGCTGCATGATACAGTGACTCATTCCGAGGTAAATTGCCCTCAAATGGAGAAAGTTGTCAAAATGGCACATGAAGTTGCCCACACATTCCAAGTGAATTTGAACAAATGAGGTGATTCAATGGATACTGCCATGACTTATGAGCTCTTTGAGGAGGAGCTTTCATTGCCAAGACAAGAAGAAAATTAACCTGAGGAAGATTCATACGATGCCCAAGCCTTTCAGTCAAAAGGAGGACACTTCCTAAGAAATCAAAGGGTCCATTTACTACATCAACACCCCCTAATCACATGGTGCCCCCAAATCAAAGTGTTGATAACAATCCTTCTCCACCAAAGGGGTCGTCTGACCTCCATAACATGGGTAATCCCTTTGCTGTTTTCAAAAGTAATCCAAGTTTTAATGCAAAATTTGACATTGTTTCTGAGATGCAGAAACAGAAGATTTCTTTGTCATATTTTGATATTTTGAAGTGGTGCCCTACTCAAAGGGAGATAGTGTTGAAAGCTCTGGAACAAGCGGATAAGGCAAAAGGAAAGAGCAAGGTTACACCCCCTGCTGACATGAATGCAGCCTCATACATAAGCAAGGTAGGTACTCCACCTTTCCTTGTAAGCTTAAGAATTTATGGCAAGAATCTACACATCTGTTTATTGGACTCAGGGGCTTCAGGAAATGTCATGCCATTTTCCATATGCAAGAGATTAGGATTAAACCCCATTCAAACCAATAAGAAAGTCATTCAGTTGGACAAAACAGAGGTCAATGTGGTGGGGGAGTTAAAGAACATACATGTCCAAGTTGGGTCTAATCCTAGGATCCTAACTAACATTGACATTCAGGTAGCTGATATTCCTGAGACCTATGGTATGCTACTAAGCCACGATCTGATGAAGAATTTAGGGGGATATCTCTCCCTGGACTTTTCACATATGTGGCTATCATGGAAAAGGATTCCTAATCATATTAGGATTGAAAGTGAGCTTCACCTCAAGCATATCATCACTAAGTATGATTGTCCCAATGAGTTAGCTTACTTTGAGACTGAAATAGGGGTTTATAAACAAGAAGAAATTCTAACCTTCTCGATTCTCAATACCAAGGACATGCCAAAACTAAAGTTCCCTGACCCCACGATTAATGAAAATCAACAGGCCCTGATTAGAAAGCTGCAACAAGACCAACTGATCTTAGGAGAAGACACCGATTTATTAAGTCTTTTACTCCCAAATTGGTCCAGGGTACACTATCAAAACCACTCTGAATTGACGTGTCAACTCTGTATGGACACCTTAGGTTGTATCCCTCAAGCTGAAAAGAATAGCCTGAGGCATTTTGAGACAGCTGCAGACCACTTTCTATTCGAAGTCCAAGAAGCAACAATGCTAACTAGGGATAGGGTGCCTTCAATAGGAGTTCTTTCTCAAATAGATCCCACCCCAGATATACTCCTGAATCAGCATGTTGATAAAGAGCAGCCCCAAGGTTTATTTGATACCCCTACACTCATAAATGAAACAAAACTCAAGGAATCAACAAAAGGGACAAATGATTGCTGGGAAAATAACTAGAGGTCAGATGATACAACTCATCCAGAATTGCAAAGTATACCTAGAGAATCTTTAGAGAATTCTTCCCCTGTGACTGGTCACAAGGATCAGGAACTCCCACCTTTGGTTGATCCTATTCAAATACTTGTGAAAACTTCAAAAGGATTACCCCCTGCTTCTAATCAGTTGTGGACCCTAACCTTTGATGGATCTAAGTCCAAAATCGGTTGTGGTGTTGGAATTGTACTAACCAGCCCAAAAGGGAAAGTTTTCTTTGCCTCTTATAGGCTGCAATTTGGGTGCACTAATAATGTAGCTGAATATGAAGCTCTGGCACGGGGACTGATGTTTGCACACAAGAAGAAAGTTACAGCCTTGATGGTCAAGGGAGACTCAGAAGTTGTTACCAAGCAAGTGCGCAGCCAGTACACCTACCACAATAAAAGGCTGGTGGCATATAGAAATAGGGTATGGAATCTAATTGAAGACTTTGATGCATTTGAGATTAGCTTAATCCCTAAAGAAGAAAATCAGTTGGCCGATTCACTGGTTGTTGCTGCAAGCACCTTGGAGCCTATGCAAGGCCCCAAATTCAAAAGATTCTCAGTAGAACTGATGTCCACCCTAGCTGTTCCTAACAATATCAAGAACTTCTAGGTCTTTGATGATGATCGACATATCCTTGCTTTCCTGGAAAGTTCAAATGTTTTTGAATGACAGATTATAGATGAATCCAACAGGGATCAAGGAGATTGGAATTATGAGGAATGTGATTAAGAAGGAGTCCTTAATTTGAAAAGTAATAGCATTCCCAAGGGAATGGTGGCATTGGAGAGAATTTTTGACTCAGATCTGAAGGCTCAAGAAAAGATATCAGCTGAAGGCAAGGGAGGTGAATATGAAGTGGTTAACCTAGCTAACTCGGGTCCTGAAAGGAATGTCTACATAGGGAAGGCTTGCCCTGAAGCAATTAGAAAAGACATATTGAGGGCACTAAAAAGGGATATTGCTATGATTTCCTAGGGGTATCAAGACCTCCAAACATTTGATTCTTCTGTCATGACCCACACTATCCCCTTAAAGCCTGAGGTTAAACCTTTCTAATAGAAGCAATGCCCTGTCAATGCCCTGATTGAGCCATTGATCTACAAATAAGTTCAAAAGTTGTTGTCCGCAAGGATAATCTTCCCTTTGCACCATTCAACATGGGTAGCCAACCTAGTTCTAGTCCACAAAAAAAATGGGGAGATCAGGCTGTATGTTGACTTTAGAAATTTGAATAGAGCATCAGAAAAGGATAACTATCTGCTTCCTTCTCTGGATGAAGTCTTGCAGACTGTCAATGGAGCGCAGATGATGTCTTTCCTAGACGGCTACTCTAGATACAATTAAGTGATGGTCAACTACAAGGACATGATGAAGATGACTTTCACTACCAAGTGGGGGATGTTCACATACAGAAGGATGTCATTCAGCCTGATAAATGTTGGACCTACTTTTTAGCGCACCATGGATATAGCTTTCAAGGACCTGATTGGAAAATGTATTATTGTTTACATAGATGACCTAACAGTGTTCTCCAAGGACCGATTAAACCATGCTGCTAACTTGGCCAAGGTTCTCGAATGATGCATCCAGTATGGAGTCTCATTGAATCCAAAAAAATGTGTGTTTGGAGTCATAGAGGGAAAGCTTTTGGGACATATAATCTCTAAAAGGGGAATATCAATCGATCCAGACTGAGTCGAGTCCATTTTGAAGATCAGTCAGCCAGGAAGTAAGAAAGAAATGAAGTATTTCTTTAGGAAAATTAACTTCGTGAGAAATTTCATCACGGGATTTGCAGAGATTGTAAAGCCATTAAACCAAATGATGAAGAAGGATGCCAAAATAGAGTGGATAGAGGAGGTGAAGGCCGCATTCATGCAAGTCAAGCGGTCCATTTCAGAAGCACCCATGCTTGCCAGCCCCGATTACCTCAAGCCGTTTTACATTTAATCTTTCATCTCTGAGCATTCATGCACGATTGTATTAACTCAATGACAAGAAGAGGCAGAGAAGAGACCGATTGCATTCATGAGCTCTCCATTCAAAAACATGGAGATCAAGTACCCACTTCTAGAGAAGCAAGCCTTCGCGTTGGTTCGGGCCGTCAAGAAATTCTGACATTACATCATTTGAAGTCAAGACGCCGCTGTAGTTCCTGATGTGGCTGTGAAGTCCCTACTAATGTAGAGCAAGCTAGGAGAAAGAAGAGGCAAGTGGATGGTTATCTTGCAGGAATTTGACCTGGAGATGCATCCCATGAAACTAGTCATGGGCATGGGTTTATCTCAGTCCATGGAAAATGTTGGTGATAACATTGTCTGTCAACAATACACAACCCAATCCTTTTTCGACGATCCCTGGTATGCTGATGTTGTCCGCCTGATGCTTAACAATCAATTTCTGGATGGGATGAATTCAACTCAAAGGAGAGCTCTAAGACTAAAGAGTTCTCATTATATGTTGAAAGGAAGTTTGCTATACAGGAGGAACTTCAAAGGAATATACCTGAGGTGCCTTGATCATCAAGAGGCCAAGTAAGTGATCTTTGAGTTTCATTGGAAACATGGTATAGGTCATGGTTCTGCAGATTCGTTGGCACACTAGATTCTCCAATCTGGTTATTATTGGCCTTGTGTATTCAAGGATGCACACTAGCATGTGAGGACATGTCACACTTGCCAGGTTTCTGCACCAAGGGAATGCTATGCAGCCATGCCACTACAACCCGTTTACGAGGTAAAGCCATTTTCCTAGTGGGCACTGGATTTCATTGGAGTGATTAACCCGAATTCCTCTACAGGACATAAGTTTATCTTGACTGCTACTAATTACTGTATGAGGTGGACAAAGGCCATACCTTGCAAAAACAACACAACCGAGGTAGTGATCAGGTTCCTAACCAAATGCATCACTACGAGGTTTGGGGTACCCTTCGCTCTGGTATGTGATAATGGTTCTGCCTTCTCTTCTGCTGAGTTTATTTCTTGGGCCTATGATCACAAGATCGTCTTGAAGTATTCCTCAAACTATTATCCACAATGCAATGGAGTTGTAGAGTCTACCAATAAGAATCTCTTAGGGGTGGTTAAGAAACTATTAGAGCATAACCCTAGAGACTGGTACACCCAGCTTAGATTCGCATTATGGGTAGATAGGACTAGGATTAAGGTTGACTTAAACACCTCACCATTCAAGCTGGTATATGGCCAAGAGCCTGTCTTTCCTATCCATCTGCAAATACCTATTCTAGAGTTCATACAAAAATTTACTCCAGTGACAATAGGATAGAGGTAAGACTAGCTGCTCTGTTAAAACTAGAAGAACAAAGAGATGCTGCTTTACAACAGTTCTTCAGACATCAGTCTGTTGTCAAATGTTGGTTTGACAAAAGAGCCAAGATAAAAGCTTTTAGGATATCAGACCTAGTATTGTTATGGGATAAAGCCAATGAAAAGAATGGCAACCATCAAAAGTTTGACAAACTATGGCTGGGTCCTTATCAAATTGTTGAAATCCTAGGGGAAAATGCTTTAAGACTGAGTAGCTTAACTGGGGAGCTAGTTCCTTTGCCTGTTAATGGGCAGCTCCTCAAGCACTATATTGAATCATGAGGCTTGTTAAATTTATGTTCTTTATATAAGTTTTCATTGTTCTTTATGTAAGTAATTTATTTTATCTCTTGTTTGCAGATAATCTGCGGTTGTTTATATAGCTTTTGTACTTCGGTTTGTAAGCAACTTTTTCCTTTATATAGGTAGCTTGCTGCTCCTTGTGTAAGTAATTTTCTCTTTGTCTCTTTGCAGTCTGTTGTTCTTTGTTTGAGTTTAGCTTGCTATTTGTATATTTATTTCTATCTCCTTTTGTTTTATTTGTTTATTTGTTGTTTTCTATTTGTTCTGCTCTTTAGGGGTTGATCTATTCTTTCATCTGAAGCTGTGGGTTGTTATCTGAAGCATACTTTGGTCATGAGGAGAGAAGTGGGTTAGATGTTTTCAGGTTATCTGATTTAGTGATTCTGTCCTAAATTCTTTGTTTCATGTTTGTTTTCAATAAAGGTTGTGGAAAGTTTTTCAAGAACAAGGTGCCAAGTAAGTAGCATTCATCAGTTCCCTTGAATTTGTCACAAATCCTTAAAATCGTCTCCTCTTCTAGTAGTGTATTTATCCTAGGATGACAATATTGTAAAATTTGAGTGAAAAATCTGATTTCCAAGTGTTGTTATGAGGTCCATTGTAGTTTTCAACCCAGATCAGATATTAAACATCTAACATATTGAAAAAAAAGCAGAATTAAATGAAATATCTGAAACTCCAAAAGAAAAGAAAAGAATTATCAAAAGAATAAGAATCAATATGAATGGGTGATTCCAATATCTCTACCGGGGCTATGGATGCCTGACTGGCAGTAGAGAAATGCTGTGAGAGAACTAGAGGTATCTCCGTCGGGGCTATGGACACCTAACTGGCAGTGGAGCAATGCCCATGATATCATTGCACAAAGGAAATCAACTCATGTAGCCCAAATTTTACACATTGTTATTCAAAAGATGGAGAACTTTATGAAAGGAATGATCCACTATCAAGCACACACATAGATTCAGGGGTAGCCATTGTTTGACTTACATTTGAGATTTTAGCTCTACCTTGCTTGTTCTAACTGACCTAACTAAAGTTGTGATGTTCATGAACTAGGAGTTCTGGGTAGCTGAATCCTTCGGATTCATGAAAATGGTTAAACCATTTTCCCAACTGAGTCGCCATTTGTTATGCCTTGCATAACCACCCCACTTTGGTCTGGATCAAAATGGGTCCACCTTTTCTTTTGGTTTCTTTGCTTCTGGTTACTTGCTTTCCTCTTTGGAATTCTTGTGTTTTTTCCTTCTGATTTTGACTTTTGATCTATCTGATTTAATCTTTGTTCTGTCTCAAACTAAATTGGTTTTCCTTCTTGTCAAGGATTCACTAAAATAATTGCAAGCAATGGTGATTTTATTATAATATGTCTTATTTGTTGTTGAGAACTAATGCAGACCTTTCTTTTATAGGTTTAAATCCTCCACCTAGGAATATTTGCTAGGTGAGCTCAGTTGAATGCCATTCCTTAATGTAACTGGTCTTAAAAATCAGTTAAGATAAAAGTCAGCAGGGCCTCAGAGATGTCATAGTGATCAAAATTCATGTGCAGTTCATATTGGCAAGACACTAAACAAGGTCCTACCAACTAGGAGTTTTCTATCGACAAGAAAAGATTTCACTTCGGCGGGAGTCACCTTCTTCGCCAAGAGGTCTTGGCGAAAGTTTCAAGTCTCGCTGACAGTCAGGAAAGCAAAGCCTTTGGCAGGAGATTTCCTTCGGGAAGAAGTCTCGATGAATTCTCCATGTCTCACTGACCGACGATAGATAGACACTAGTACACAAACAACAATATATGACTAAATAAACTACTAAAAATTGCATATAAATGACTAATTTTGGTCACGTGACCATTAGTAGTTTATTGCCGGTCATTTATAATGTGACCAAATTTATCACTAAACTATTTTAGTCATTTATTTAGTCACTGATTTTTACTCATTGATTTGGTCATTGATTTGGTCATTGATTTAGTCATTAATTTAGTCATTGACTGTTATTAACTGGTCATTTATTTAGTCATGGTCTAGTGATTTATTTAGTCATATATTTAGTCATTAATTTGGTCATATATTTAATCATTAATTATTGTTAACTGGTCATTTATTTAGTCAAGATAGTTATATATTTAGTCATTACTTTAGTCATATATTTAGTCATTAATTTAGTCATATATTTAGTCATTAATTTAGTCATTACTTTAGTCATATATTTAGTCATTTAGTCATTGAGTTATACTTAGTCATTGATTTAATCATTACTTTAGTCATATAGTTAGTCATTAATTTAGTCATTTTATTTACTGGTTTCCATTAATTGGTAGTAAATATAATCACGAAATAAATAATTTATTAAATACCATAAATTTTATAATGCAAAACTAACATCATATTAAATTTGAACTAAAACATAAAAGTAAATAAAAATATTACATATGCGTACAAGCTACAACATACTAAAATTAAAAGATTGATTCAATATCATGATAAATAAAGGTAATCTACAATAACAAAATTTTTAATGCAAATATATATCAATATATATATCAAGTTATAAGATGTCAAAGATGTCTAAGAGTATATATGTAAATATAATAAAAAATGTCAAAGTTTTCTAAGAGTTTCCAATTCTTTCAAATACACAATGATAATTAAGATCCCTGAACAACATATTCAAAATACTACATAAAGTAGTGAGCCAAGATGTCGAGCAACTAATACATGATAAATATGTTTAACTATATCATTTTTTGCAAATATTTTAGTGGCCACTATGTGAAGGTTCCCTCTGTAATACCCCTCATACTGTTTAAACTTTTTATTTTCTGTGCTTTGGCTTGGTTACTCTGATGGTACTAGTATTGTTTGATTTGGTTAGTTAGACATTTGATGATACTATTATTGTTTGGTTGGTGGTTTGATTGGTAGACTATTGGTGATTATGCTTATACATTAGTGGATTTGATTATTTTATATGACATTGTGGTTGGTGATATTAGTTGATTTTCTGAATTATGATATGATGTAGTGATTTAATTAGATATGTTATGAGATGATTGTTAGTTAGAAATATTAATTGATTGGTTATATTATAATTGTTAGAATAGGTGTGACGAAGGACAATATAGCATCACTCATTCGCGAGTGCCCTGTTATGTTGCGATTCCTTCTCACAATGTAGTATTTTGATTTAATGCTTTGATGTTATGTATATATGCACATGTACACAACTTCGTTTGTATGCAAGATTACAGGTATAAGTCTCGATTCCACCTGCTTCGGCAGGACAGGGCGAGCACCAATAACCCAATGGTTAAATGTTGATACAAAGGTGACGATGAAGTCCTCCTGTCTCATGATGTCAGGTTGTCTCGTTGTTTGGTATTGTTAACTTTGTGTAATTGTCGTCATTGTGTGTTGTGTTATGTGTTTTGTCTTATTTTATTTATGAGGGCATATATACTTATGATTTATCTTAATGATTGAAATAAATTATTTATTTTTAATGTTGGATTAAATGGTATTTAAATATTTAAATGATTTAATTATTTTTGAAAAATTATATTTGGTAATTAAATAACAATTAAATATTAAATGTGACTTAATTATTTTTAATCAATTATTTGGTGGTGGATAATTATGAGAATAATTTATTTAAGATAAATATGTAATGTGAGGAGCAAGAAAAGTTGCAAAAAAAATAGAAATTAAAGCAATAAAACAAATAAAAGAATAAAAAGACTGTGTGAGCCAATAGGAATAGAGATCTGGGAAAAAGCTAGCTTTTAAAGAATTGATTTTCTTTTAATTTTGATTTTTGAGAGTTTTTGAGGAAATGGGAATATATTTTTATATTATTATGAATTTTTAGAGGTTTACACACACACACAGAAGATCAGAAAGTTGAAATTGCTCAAGTCATTGTTGAGGTATTTTGAATCTGAAGAGATTAGTTTTGAATCTTTTGCTATTATCTGAGGAGAGCTTTAGGAAGGAAATTTGTCTTCAATCTGTTGCTGGTGTTGTCTTGGGAAGTTCGTTCTGGACTAAGAATTGGAATCGAGTTCGAGGGCATCAGAGTCAAGCAGGCATCTTCAAATTTGCATTGGACTCCAGGTTCCTCTCGTAGTCTTCTTCTCGTACCCTTTCTTTTATCTGTCTGCTTCAGAAAATAAAAATAAATTTTATTAAAAATGATTTTTGTGAATTTAGAAAAACTATTGTTTGAACTAAAAACTAGTGCAAAACATTAGACTAGAAATTTTTAAAGAAGAAGAAAATTATAGATCTGTTTCCAACCTGTCAAATCAAAAACCTCTATCTTCTGAAACATTCAATTTATCAATGATAGGATTGTAGAATGATGATTTAGTTATTGAAGAAAATAAAATTGGAGTTTTCTCAATATTTTGATCTGTGATGGATCTAGTTGATGTTCTGTATTTTACTCTCTGTTTTTAAGTTATATGCAAAAAGTGTATATATACATATAATATATATATATAGATATATATATATATTCTTTCATATATATATATATATATTTATATGTATAAATATTATATATCTATATGTATCTTGTTATATTTTTTTAACACACTGTGTCGGCCGTCGGCCGTACGTCTGAGAAATAAATTTTATAAATTTTAAATTCTGTAAAAAAAATGGATTTTTAGTCTTTACATATATAAATTTCGTATATATATATATCGAGTTTCGTATGGTTTTTTAAAAAAATTTATTAAGTTGTTTGTTATTGTACAGGGGGGAGGGTGGAAAGACGGCCGAGGCCGTACCTTCGCCCTCGGCCCTGCTGTACACTGCACACACCAGTCCTTATTGACTGCTATGCGCAGCAGTCAATAAGACTGCTGCATGCAGACTGGGGGCTATGGCCTATGTCTGCTTTGTTTTATTTTTTTCTTTTTATTTATTTGTTTTTTATTTTGTTTAGTTTAGTTTTATATATATATATATATATTTAAAATATAATTATTATGTATTTTATTTTTAAAATGAAATTAAGATTATTTAAATTTAAATATGAATTTATTACATTGTATATATATATATATGTATATACATCTGTCATATATATATATATATTAAAATATAATTATTATGTATTTTATTTTTAAAATGAAATTAAGATTATTTAAATTTGAATGATAGTTTATTACATTGCATGGATGCAATTTTATCTTGGATTTTTAAAAAATGTTTAATTTGGTTTATAATTAAGTAATCTTTATTTATTTTAAAATGGGCATCGTATAATTTACGGTTTTGATTAAACAAATATGTTAGACAAGATTTTAGTCTTTAGTGGTGAATGTAGATCTCGTTGAAACAATTGTATTTAATTACATAAACGGGATTGGAGTCAAACGTAATGGGGCAATCTAGTAAATGTTATCTGAATTTCTTTTCATGTTGTAGTTTTCTTTGTTCAGTGTTGTCGATGTGGGAACCGTTTTGGTCTATGAAAATCTTGTTCCAGAGGCTTGTGATTTAAAGTGTTAGTTACCTTTGTTTATGCTGTTGAGCGTTATTGATGTTATGATAGGAAGGGTTGGATGGGTTTGCACGACAGGCGTTACAACTTGGTATCAGAGCCAAGGTTGCAAACACTAAGGTCTTTGGGTAGTGTAGTCCATTAGGTTACCGTATGTGCAACTCTTGAGCTCATTTCGTACTTTATCTTGTTGCGCAGAACTATGCCTCGAGGTAGAGGACGTGGCTGTGCAAGAGGTCGTGGTGCCGGTCGTAGAGCAAACCGGCGAAGCCCCTCAGTTCCTAGCTCCCATGGTTCTGAGCATGAGGAACATCAGAGTCATCACAGCATTCCATCAGGTGGCCAGAATCCGGCACAGCCTAGTCTAGACGGTCAGTTACAGCATATACTTGGAGAGATTCTTGACCGTTTGGGACCCAAGCCAGATGAGGTGCACCAGGTTGAGAGGGAGAGAGAGAGGTCTCCGAGGCGTAGGGATACAGATGTAGTTCAGGATGCAGTCATAGCAGGCCATATGAGAGATCTGATGAGGGCACACCCTCCCACTTTTGATGGTTCTAGAGGAGGTCTAGAGGCTAAGACCTAGTTAATTGACTTAGATCGTTGCTTCGCTATGCACCCCTACGGTAGCAATACCAAGGCATGGTGCGCAGTTATGCACTTGCGAGGCTTCGTGTCTACTTGGTGGCGCCTTGAGGAACAAAAGTTACATCTTGATATCAGTGTAGTTACTTGGGAGTCTAGACAGGTTCAAGGCTCGTTTCCTCTCAGATCACTGGAGGCAACGCAGGGCTGACGAGTTTCACGATCTCAAGCAGTTGTCTATGTCAGTGGAGCAGTATGAGAGGCGCTTCTATGAGTTGAAGCAGTATGCAGGGATTAGCCACGATGAGGGCATGTTAGTGCAGCATTTTGTTCGAGGCTTAAATGCCCGCATCAGTGGTGGCGTACGAGTCTTCGAGCCGAAGACGATGGAAATGGCAGTTGAGGAGGCTCGCTTAGTGGAGGAGAATTTGGCCATGACCTTGGGTGGTCACATTGGAGTGCAGATTGGTAGTGCACCTACACCTGGTTTTAGCACTCATGGAGGTCAGTCATAGGGAGCAGGATCTTCCAGGAATAGGAATCCACCTTCTAAAGGGGGTCAGCAACATCAGCAGCAGCAACATCAGCAACAACAATCGCAGCCGAAGCCTGAAAACTTTCAATCTCAGCAAGGTGGCCATTCGCAGTTTTGTAGGGATCATAATAGGATCAGGCACCAAATTCGATAGGAACGTTTTGCATAGCCTACACCTATTTTTTAGTCAGCGCCGAGTCGAGCAAGCTTTCAACAATCCAATGCTCCATCCGAGGGTAGAGGATTTGGCCGAGGTACTGGTTGCTTCTCATGTGGGCAACAAGGGCATATCGCTAGAGTGTGTCCACAGAAGAGCACTTCTAGATTTAATCAGAGACCTGCCGTTTCTGAGCCGACAGTGGGAGATGCGGGTAGGTCTCATCGAGTGTTTTTCGTTGTCAACAATCACCAGGGTGGATACCAGGATGCAGGTGCAGAGGCTTCGGGTAGAGGACGAGGTTCTGGGTTCCGAGCTCACGAGTGAGCTCGAAAGGGTTCGATGGTGTCCTAAACGTTGTGATCTTGGTGTCATGGGAGGATGTCTCCCTTATTTGAGAATCTTAATTTTTCTTTTTATTTTGTTATTTAATGGCTTCCAGGAGTAAGCCATGTCTTAGGGGGGAGGATGTAATACCCCTCATACTGTTTAAACTTTTTATTTTCTGTGCTTTGGCTTAGTTACTCTGATGGTACTAGTATTGTTTGATTTGGTTAGTTAGACATTTGATGATACTATTATTGTTTGGTTGGTGGTTTGATTGGTAGACTATTGGTGATTATGCTTATACATTAGTGGATTTGATTATTTTATATGACATTGTGGTTGGTGATATTAGTTGATTTTCTGAATTATGATATGATGTAGTGATTTAATTAGATATGTTATGAGATGATTGTTAGTTAGAAATATTAATTGATTGGTTATATTGTAATTGTTAGAATAGGTGTGACGAAGGACAATATAGCATCACTCATTCACGAGTGCCCTGTTATGTTGCGATTCCTTCTCACAATGCAGTATTTTGATTTAATGCTTTGATGTTATGTATATATGCACATGTACACAACTTCGTTTGTATGCAGGATTGCAGGTATAAGTCTCGATTCCACCTGCTTCGGCAGGACAGGGCGAGCATCAATAACCCAACGGTTAAATGTTGATACAAAGGTGACGATGAAGTCCTCCCGTCCCATGATGTCAGGTCGTCTCGTTGTTTGGTATTGTTTACTTTGTGTAATTGTCGTCATTGTTTGTTGTGTTATGTGTTTTGTCTTATTTTATTTATGAGGGCATTTATAGTTATGATTTATCTTAATGATTGAAATAAATTATTTATTTTTAATGTTGGATTAAATGGTATTTAAATATTTAAATGATTTAATTATTTTTGAAAAATCATATTTGGCAATTAAATAATAAATAAATATTAAATGTGACTTAATTATTTTTAATCAATTATTTGGTGGTGGATAATTATGAGAATAATTTATTTAAGATAAACATGTAATGTGAGGAGCAAGAAAAGTTGCAAAAAAAATAGAAATTAAAGCAATAAAACAAATAAAAGAATAAAAAGACTGTGTGAGCCAATAGGAATAGAGATCTGGGAAAAAGCTAGCTTTTAAAGAATTGATTTTCTTTTAATTTTGATTTTTGAGAGTTTTTGAGGAAATGGGAATATATTTTTATATTATTATGAATTTTTAGAGGTTCACACACACACACACAGAAGATCAGAAAGTTGAAGTTGCTTAAGTCATTGTTGAGGTATTTTGAATCTGAAGAGATTAGTTTTGAATCTTTTGCTATTATCTGAGGAGAGCTTTAGGAAGGAAATTTGTCTTCAATCTGTTGCTGGTGTTGTCTTGGGAAGTTCGTTCTGGACTAAGAATTGGAATCGAGTTCGAGGGCATTAGAGTCAAGCAGGCATCTTCAAATTTGCATTGGACTCCAGGTTCCTCTCGTAGTCTTCTTCTCGTACCCTTTCTTTTATCTGTCTGCTTCAGAAAATAAAAATAAATTTTATTAAAAATGATTTTTGTGAATTTAGAAAAACTATTGTTTGAACTGAAAACTAGTGCAAAACATTAGACTATAAATTTTTAAAGAAGAAGAAAATTATAGATCTGTTTCCAACCTGTCAAATCAAAAACCTCTATCTTCTGAAACATTCAATTTATCAATGATAGGATTGTAGAATGATGATTTAGTTATTGAAGAAAATAAAATTGGAGTTTTCTCAATATTTTGATTTGTGACAGATCTAGTTGATGTTCTGTATTTTACTCTCTGTTTTTATGTTATATGCAAAAAGTGTATATATACATATAATATATATATAAATATATATATATTCTTTCATATATATATATAAATATTATATATCTATATGTATCTTGTTATATTTTTTTAACACACTGCGTCGGCCGTCGGCCGTACGTCTGAGAAATATATTTTATAAATTTTAAATTCTGTAAAAAAAATGGATTTTCAGTCTTTACATATATAAATTTCGAATGTTATATATATATATCGAGTTTCGTATGGTTTTTTTTTAAAAAAAATTATTAAGTTGTTTGTTATTGTATTGTGTGGGAAGGATGGTGAGGTCGGTTTTGCCCCCTGCCTCACTAAGATTCTCCCACAGCTAATAACAGATCGGCCAAGTGCATCAAAGCTGCGCCTATGGGGGCTCTGGCCTATGTCTGCTTGTTTTATTTTTTTCTTTTTATTTATTTGTTTTTTATTTAGTTTTAGTTTTAGTTATATATATATATATATATATATTTTAAAATATAATTATTATGTATTTTATTTTTAAAATGAAATTAAGATTATTTAAATTTAAATATGAATTTATTACATTGTATATATATATATGTATATACATCTGTCATATATATATATATTAAAATATAATTATTATGTATTTTATTTTTAAAATGAAATTAAGATTATTTAAATTTAAATGATAGTTTATTACATTGCATGGATGCAATTTTATCTTGGATTTTTAAAAAATGTTTAATTTGGTTTATAATTAAGTAATCTTTATTTATTTTAAAATGGGCATTGTATAATTTACGGTTTTGATTAAACAAATATGTTAGACAAGATTTTAGTCTTTAGTGGTGAATGTAGATCTCGTTGAAACAATTGTATTTAATTACATAAATGGGATTGGAGTCAAATGTAATGGGGCAATCTGGTAAATGTTATCTGAATTTATTTTCATGTTGTAGTTTTCTTTGTTCAGTGTTGTCGATGTGGGAACCGTTTTGGTCTGTGAAAATCTTGTTCCAGAGGCTTGTGATTTAAAGTGTTAGTTACCTTTGTTTATGTTGTTGAGCGTTATTGATGTTATGATAGGAAGGGTTGGACGGGTTTGCACGACGGGCGTTACACCCTCTTTCTCTTTTAGATGAACAACTCCATCTATTTTGTCTTCATAAACAAGGGGTGTGTTACTTGTGACCTTTAAAATGTTTACATTTGCATCCCTTGTTCCTTTCAAGTTGACTCCATATACAATAGATAAAGAGTGAATCCGCTCAGTGCCCACAACATCACCATCCAATGGATCCAACACCTTAACTTTATCTCCTTCTTTGAGTTTATCAATACATTCCTGCAAAAAGAAAAAAATAACACATTATAACATAAACTTGCATAAAGGCTTCCAACAAATAACACATTATCCATGTTCCTACTAAACTCGCATAAAGGTTTCCAACAATTTTTTATGCATGAATAACATAAACTAATAAACTTGTATAGTTTTCTCTTTAGATTACAACAGCTACATGTAGCTCAATCAATATCCCATTCAGACAAATAAAAAATTGTAAGATTTAATATTCAATACCATAGAACATAGAAAATAAGATTAAATGTGTTCACTGAGGTCATCACAGAACTCACCGTGTTTGGAGAAGCAAGCTTCTTTCCACTCAACATACTAGCAGCTGATCTTTTTACAAACCCATTCTAATAAGCCTACTTGTGCAAACACATCAGCAATTTAAATATCAACAAGCATTCCATATTAACTATTGTTCAGTAACCTTATTACAAACCTACCTTATAACATAGAAAACAAGGGAAAATTTAAAAACATACATTTCTACCAAGGTGTGAGGAGTCAAAAACTAGGAAAAAAAATATTTTTTTATCAAAAACTTGTGGATGATAGTTAATTTTTGTTCAAAATTTCAATTCAGCTTATAAAATCGAAGTTAACATTTTGACAAAATGATTTGACCAGGTATAGGGTTGGTTTCGGTGGGATGACATAGCCAATGGTAGAATAGTTGTCTAAATGGCTTGATAGGGGTTGGCGTCAAGTCCTTTTAGTACAAAGTGAATCCCTAGGACTGGTAAAAGGGTTTCTTCAATGTAAATGATGGCACCAAAGTGGAGTTTTGATAAATATGTGAAGGAGTTGACCTTCTGATGAATTTGTGAGGGAGACGAATGACAGTGAGTAGGGCATTTAAAGGGAGCTCGCATTTATAGCAGAGGAGGAAGAGGAGTGAGGGTTTTGAGGTTCTCCATAAATAGTGAGGGTTTCTTTTATTATACTCCAGAGAGAGTTTTAAGTGTTTTAAGGGTTTTAGTTAGTTTTTCAGATTTTATTCCTTTCATTTTTGGTTTAGTATTTTTGGCTCCTTTTTCAAGAAGCTTAATCTTAGTTAGTATGATTACAATGCTGCAGAATTTGGATTGCTCTAGTTTGTCATTTTTGACAATGGCTTTTGCTTGTTTTGGATGCTCTTGAAGCGCTTTGAAATGGGTCCTCAAACTGCCCCCAAAAAGTAACAATCTTAAGGTGTAGAGACCCTTAGAGCTTGCATAAGTTAACCATATTTTTTCATTTCTCTCGACATAAATTTTTCTGGCTAAAATTGCTTGAGTATATTTACCGGGGGATTTATGTAATGAGATTAGCACTTATAAAGGATAACCTCTTTTTGCCAACAATTGTTTCTCTTTCCATCAAAATATTGAAACCCTAAGCCAATAAAACATGTAAGAAAACTGAAAAATTAAAGGACAAAACTCATAACAATGCTTTTTAATCTCATAATTGATAAAAAACTATATCCAAAGTTCAAACAATTTTAGAAAGGGAAATACAATGAGTCAGTGTATCATAGAATAAAGTCAGTATAATTTTCTCCAAGAGATTGCTACTACTTGCATTCAGAATACTGTAGTCAATATGTGCCTTGCTAGGTATTCCTAAAATCACTCTGAATATAAAAACAAACTAAATCTCGAAAATAGGGAAAAAACAACCAAATAGATGAACCAACATCCAAATAATAAATTCTGGGCTATCAGACAAGCCAATTGTAGCCATTAATAAAACCTACCATATATCAGAATATTAACAAAGCAAGTTGAATGCCAAAATAGAAAAAATGAAAAAACATGCAGCTGTACAATAAGAACATTATAAATCTAATATTATATAACTCAAAAAACATATTTATCATCATACCAGTAGAACCAGAAAGAGGAGGTGCAATTCTATTAGAAAGCATTTGATATTCTTCCTGATCAAAAGCAGTCCAATCATTCAATGGAATGTTGACTTGATCATAACCATTTCTGTCATCCAAAGTATCTTTTCCTTTTGACCATGTATATGGGAATTGTCCACTAGAAATTAAGGACTTTGACAAATGACTTGATTCTCGAGAAGATCCATCCTGTCTTGCAAATGAGAACCTCGACTACCCACTATTTTGCAATTTCCTTGAGCTTGATATATCCTTCGGGAAACCATTAACCCTATCTTTCTCACCCAACAGTGCTTTGGTAACAACATCATGGGGACTAGTTATTCAATCATCCTCCCAAATGTCAATCTTCAAAGAAAGAATATTTGAGATAAGATTGTCCTCCCCTGTGTCTGTACCACTATTACGCCTAATGTGGGTTTTATCATTTTCATGCCTTTCCAGGTATTGTGATCTTGCTAGTATAGAATGACCTTCATAAATTTGCTCGCTAGCTGACACATTGACCTTTATAATTCTATCTTCTGTAATGCCAAAATCTTGAAATGAAGGTATCAAAATAGAACCCTTAGATCTTGCTTTAAAGAAATTAGATTTCCCATCAACCATGCCAGTTTTGTAACTGTTTCCATTAAGAATGTCCAAATTTGAAGCCTCTAATGGTGAGACTGTGCTTAGGTCATCTTTTGGTAAGGTTGTGTTTGCACTACATGCTTCAGCTATAGTAGTGGATTTCCATGAATAAAAAGGCTTTTTATTAGTCTCTAAGGAAGATCCATGTTTGAATTTTCTTCTTGTTTCTGAAAACATATGTGCAACTGATCTTGAACATTGTTCTTTAGGCTCAGTTGAAGTGCACAGATCTTCAATCTCTGAGACACAAACTTCCTTCACTAATTTAACCATAATTTTTTTGTTAAGTGTGTTGCTATCACTCTGTAACAAATTTGTAGAGACTATTGTTGCATCCAGCGGAAGCTTGCTAGCATTGAAACTACTATGAAAAGATCTAGAGCTTTCATTTAATGCTGAGGTACTTAAATCATCAAAATTGTTATGAAATTTTACAGAACCATCCTGACAAAGCTTTCTAGTCATATGACCAAACAATACAGATACATATTCCAATTTCTCTTACCATCATTATGTATATGTGAACTGCCTAAAAGGGCTAAATTTTGTAACGAGTTATCATATGTCCTTTCAAGAACTTCATGAAATCCATGATTTTGCTGCGAACGACTCTCACTAAGCCCCCTTTCAAGGCTAGCTTCCCTGATATGTTTTTTCTAAATTTGACATGACAGCTGAAGAATCTGCAGCAACACCATTTGTCAAACTTTTCCTTGTTTGGTGGTTCTTCATATTCTGTTTAGAAGTCACAGAACATGGTGAATGTTGACTTGTTTGTGACCCATTACTACTAAAAACAACCAAAGATGGTTGGACATGATTAGAATGCAACAAAGGGGTAGCTACTGCTGCTGCTACCATAGCAACCGACGTGGGTAAATTTGAAGGTGGAAAAACTGACAATGTATGAAAGGAACATGATTTGAGCTTTGTGGAAACTTGAATAACTGGTGCTTTTGAGGGTAATGTCTTCCCCTGTGTAACACGCAAGCCCCTAAAAATATTGTCTTATATTAGCAACCAAAACTTTATTGCTTCATATTAATCATAAATCATAACAATTACTACCAGATTGCCTGAATTATTCACAAGGTAAGCACTGTAACACTTTATACCATATCAGGAAGCAGCAGTTGGTAGGGCAGTATCTTTTCCAGTAGATCCATTAGAAACTATAGTCTTGGCATGACCTCCAACATTCTAAATTAAGATAGCAAGGAAATCATAAAAGGAATATGATTGGAGTTACATATTACACTTTGATATAAAAATTCCTAGCATCCTGGAAACAACTTACAAGCATAACCATATAAAGGAAAGAATCCTACCAACTATAGTAAAACTGAAAATGATTCATATTGAGACATAAAATCAATGTTATAAAGTAATGTCCATACAGTTTACTGAGCCAATAAGGGTTACTTACAGAAACAACTATTTTGACAGAAAGTTTACTTGAGGAAGCCAAGTTTGTGCTATAGATCTCAGGTTTTGGCGGAGGTAGGCAACTACCCCCATGCCGCTGCAATGAATTTGTAGGACCATGGAATTGTGGAATTTTACTGCTTGTGTGACCATGTGTCAAAAAAAAAAACAAAACAGGTAACCTTACTATACTTTAGTGAGACTAATAATTACTTAAATAAAATAAAATGGTTTTTACTAAACAAGGCAACTGACACAATCCCCTGAGAAAATAAATTCCATCTCAAAAATAGATAGCATACTATTTTTTGGTACTTCTATGGCATGGAAGTATGCTAATAAAGAGTATAATGTATTGTTATCAGTTCCTATGAACCAAGATCTATGATATTTGTAGATTAAACTAGTAATTTGGAAAAATAATGGTGAGCATTAAAAAGACTCTACAGTGAGACTGCAGCCAACTAACCCAGGCAACATGTGCTTCATATATTTCTTCGAATAATGTTAAATAACCCAAAAGATTGGAGCTTTACTTTTAGTGATCCAAAACTACACAAAAAGAGCAGGGCTACAGAAGAGCAACAGCTAAAAAGGAATGATCAAAGATACCTTGCGCATGTAGATACCATCTCCTCTTTTGTGAAACTATCTTCTTGAGTACCAATATCATGTAGTATAAGCAATATGGATTGTTGCAAGGCTGAACATAGAAATCAAAACATGTTCACAAAGTGTAAAAAAATATTATTACAAGTAGATGATATGTAAACGAGTTATTTTAAAGTAAAACACAACTATAAATAAAACATATTAAATATCCTATTATGACAAAAAAACGTCATGAGGTTGGTATTCAAATCAAAATGGATAAGAAAATAACTCTCAGTAAGGGAATACATCCAAGACATATATACCACAGTTCATATTAACAAACAGTTAGCCTCTCTTACCATATTTTTCAACCATGCATGGTAGTACTTTGTAGTACCAAAACAAGCTCTGCATATGTAACATCCAAAGAAAACATCATCAAGCATCAAATATATGCTGAATTCATATGAAAATATTTTTGAAGCACCTCTGCAAAGCTATACCATGAAAAATACTTTAACAGTCTACCATCTAATACATATCCATTTACAACCTGAATACAACAAATAGCTTCTTCCTCTTTTGTATAGGTAATATATCTGAGACATAAAACAGAAGAAACGATTGTCTGATGATAACCCAAAATCACATTAAACATGAGCCTATTAATGATATCTTAGATATCTACTCAAATTCTATGAATATCATAAGTACTTATAGTTCAGTTTCTAACTTTCCAGTTCATAAATTTAAAACATAAAACTTATGTTCATAGCTCCACCAATAGACTGATGAAAGCATAATGGTAGGGGAATTTTTGTCAGATGTTATAGTTGGATATGCTCTGGTAGACATGTATGCAAGATGTGGAATCGTAGACAAAACACCTGAATTGTTTGACAAAATGCCTCAAAGAGATGTCATCTCATGGAATGAAATGATTGATTGCAGAATGTGTACAAAATGGATTTTGTAAGGAACCTCTCAAAATCTTTGAATTAATGAAGCACTTTGGAACACATCCTAACATTCTACTTTCAATGGAATCAGGGAGATTATTTAATTCCCCCTATAGCTCCACCAATAGACTGATGAAAGCTTAATGGTAGGGGAATTTTTGTCAAATTTTATATTTGGATATGCTCTAGTAGACATGTATGCAAGATGTGGAATAATAGACAAAACACTTGAATTGTTTGACAGAATACCTCAAAGAGATGTCATCTCATGAAATGAAATGATTGATTGCAGAATGTGTACAAAATGGATTTTGTAAGGAACCTCTCAAAATATTTGAATTAATGAAGCACTCTGGAACACATCCAAACATTCTACTTTCAATGGAATTAGGGATATTATTTAAGCTTTTACACCCTTCTATGTTCAAGTCTTGCAGCTATGACAAGTTGCCAAAGAATCATGGAGGCTATTTAAATCTATAGACCCTACCATGTTCAAGTGATGCAGTTGTGACAAGTTTCCAATGGAATCAAGAAAGTTATTTAAACATTCACACCCTTCTATGTTCAAGGTTGCAGTTGTGACAGGTTGCCAATGGAATCAAGGAGGTTATTTAACCATGACAATATTTTAGTTTTGAATGTTGCAGCTGCAATAGATTGTCAATAGAATCAAGGAGGTTATTTAAACCTTTAAAACTTCCTATTATATTCAAGTGTTGCAGCTATGAGAGGTTGACAATGGAATTGGGGAGGTTATTTAAACCTCTGTAATTTTCTATTTTCAAGTGCTGCAGATGTGAGAGGTTGCCAATGGAATCAGGAAGGTTATTTAAACCTCTACATTATTCTATGTTCAAGTGTTGCAGCTGTGAGAGGTTTCCAATGGAATCAAGAAGGTTATTTAAACCTCTACAATCTTCTATATTCAAGTGATGCAATTGTGATAGGTTTCCAATAGAATCAGGGGGGTTATTTAAACTTTTACACATTCCTATGTTCAAGTGCTACAACTGTGACAGGTTGCTAATGGAATGAGGGAGGTTATTTAAATCTATACACCCTACCATGTTCAAGTGTTGCAATTGTGACAGGTTTCCAATGGAATCAGGAGGTTATTTAAATGTTCACACCCTTCTATGTTCAAGGTTCTAGCTATGACAGGTTGCCAATGGAATCAAGTAGGTTATTTAAACCATGACAATATTTTAGTTTCAAATGCTGCAACTGCAATAGATTGTCAATAGAATCAAGAAGTTATTTAAACCTTTGAAACTTCCTATTATGTTCAAGTGCTACATTTGTGATAGGTTGACAATGGAATCAGGGAGGTTATTTAAAACTCTACAACTTGCTATTTTCAAGTAGTGCAGATGTGACAGGTTGCTAGTGGAATAATGAAGGTTATTTAAACCTCTACAATCTTCTATGATCAAATGTTGTGGCTATGACAGGTTGCCAATAGAATCAAGGAGGTTATTTAAACTTTTACACCCTTCTATGCTCAAGTGTTGCAGTTGTGACAGTTTGCCAATGAAATCAGGGAGCTTATTTAAACCTCCAGACTATATTATATTCAGGTGTTGTAGCTATGATAGGTTGTCAATGGAATCAATTTCAGCTATGAACATCCATCAAACCATAAAGAATAGAGGAATTTTTTCAGATGTTGTAGTTGCAACTTCCCTAGTAGACATGTATGCAAAATGTGGAAGCATAGACAAGGCATGTGAACTATTTGACAAAATACTTGAAACAGATGCCATCTCATGGAATACGATGATTGCAAGATATGCACAAAATGGATTTGCTGAAAAGGATTTAGAAAATTTCAAGAAAATGCAATTATTAGGTGTGAAGCCAAATTCCACAACCTATACTAGCATCCTCCCTGCTTGTGCCAAAATGGGAGCTTTGGCGCAGGGTATGAACATCCATCAGAGCATAATAGATGGGGAATTTTTGTTAGATACTATGGTTGAAGTTTGAAGAAGCAACATTGGTAAAGGTTGTAAGAGATTTCCTAGAGCATGAGAAGACCTGTTGGAAGGTGTTTAAAGCATTGGTAAGAGTGCTAGGAGTCTGGAGTACCCATTTTCAATAAACCCCCATTAAACTTGGAGGGTTTTGTGGGTGTCATGTTGGAGAACGGTTCATCAAGTGGAAGATTAAAAGCTAGTTTTTTTTCCTTTAAAAAGGCTTTTGTATGCATGGTAACTTCGTTGGTGATTGAGGAGAAGAGTTGGAATGAATAAATATCTGTTTCTTACATAATTTCTCTTAAATTCACTGAAATTCACTATTTTCTAGTTGGTGTACGAAGCAATACGGGCTTGTAAGGATGTTTAATTGCTTGTAAGTGATAGAGAAAATAATCACCTTCATGTTGCACTTCGTTTCATGCAGATTGGTTCCGTTTTGAGTAAGTTATAGTGATTTTCCATTAAACTATTGAAAACCCCTGTTAGGGTAAACAGGGATACTATAAATTATGTTTCCCTTGTTTTGTTCATTGAAATTGGCTAATAATTGGTGGATACAATCTTGGTAACATCTTCTTTGATATTTTTGAAGATTTAGACCTACTGAACAAGATTGTTGTATGGAAAAAGTGAAGGTATTGTCTAAAAATCTATAGATTGATTGGTAAAAATAGAGTTTGTGCAGGTCAACATCTAGGGTTTGAAAAAATATTTGTGAATATGGTCTTTTGGTGTTCTAGTAAGCTTGGGTAGACTCAAATACATGAGATCTAAGTGTTTGTTGGGTGAATTTTAGACAGGATCTATCAAAGCAATAAACCCTAGGCCTGTTATTGTTGCAAAGGACTGGTGAAATCAAAACACAGAGAGAATTTTATGAATTCTGACTATTTTTGGTAAGACCTTCTTGAGTTATATTCCTTTAAAAAGTTGATTGGGTGGAAGAGGGTCCAATTCTTGACTTGGTTTGGTATAGTGTTAAGTCTGAGATCTTGGTAATTCATTGTCCTATTAAGACAGTCATGTTGTGGAGTTAGAAATAGTGATTTGAATACTAGGTTGTTGAAATTTCATGGATAAATTCTCGAGGTTGATCTAAGGCGCTTGTACAGATGTATTTACACATGATTGAAGTAAAAAATAATGCTTAATAGGATTGAGAACCTTGTGTTGGATATTTATGAAATCTTGAAGACCTAAAGTGTTGATCTATAACAGTCTCTTGTGTAAGTTTACAAAAATTGAAAAGTTTGGGTTGAAGGAAGGATTTGGGCCAAACTTTGGAAGATTTCTAAGGTGATTTGGAGAGTCAATAAATGGTTTATGCATTAGTCTCTATTTTGGTGAATTGAAAACAAGGGTTTGATAGTTCTCATTTGGTAGGACAGTCAAGGATGTTTTGAGTATTGTTAATTGAGATTGTATGAGTGTGTTTCTTCCTTTGTATATTGCATCATTTAAGAACAAAAAGTGTAAAGATTGGTTGGAAACTATGTGTTACTCAAAAAGGGATAAGCTCTATATTCTCTTACCAGGAAACTACTTTATAGTAGCAATTCCATGCACCAAGGCTATATGGATGTTGTTGAATGATGTAGCATGCACAGTAATATCCATTTTTGGGTCCATTGTATTGTATGCAAACTCTGCATGCACCACAAAAAAAGAAAAAATTAACTTGAAATCACAGATATTCAATTGATTTGGATAAAAATGTGATTATGTCAAATCAATGGCATCATATGAACTTAAAATTTGTACTTAAAACCTCAAAATTACAGTCCAAGTAAACCTAAAGTACCCTAAGTTTGAATGGATATTGTCAAGACAAAATTACAATCTTACGTGCACCCAATGAACAAAGTTCATCTTGCTTTACTTGAAAAAAATGGTTGTGGCCCAATTTCAAGCTATGATGTATGATGTCCAATGCTTCCCAATATCTCTTTAATGATGCCAATGCCTTTCATATTTGTAGTAAATAACTGTAGAAAGGTTATGACTGGATTCTTCTTGGCAATTTATTTTGAAATATGGTCTCAAAAAAATAGCCAATGTCGTAGCTACTCACAATACATAAAATGTTAGATCTTCTTGTCTATTACAATGAGCATCCAATGTCATTATACTCGTTCTTGACGACCTTGTTTCTTTTAAGGTGAAGAAACACTTTTCAGGTTCATTCAAATTTAAATTCAAACCTTTGAAACTTCCTATTATGTTCAAGTGCTACATTTGTGATAGGTTGAAAATGAAATAAGGGAGGTTATTTAAAACTCTACAACTTACTATTTTTCAAGTACTGCAGATGTGATAGGTTGTCAATGGAATAAGGAAGGTTATTTAAATCTCTACAATCTTCTATGATCAAGTGTTGTGGCTGCGATAGGTTGCCAATAGAATCAAGGAGGTTATTTAAACTTTTACACCCTTCTATGCTCAAGTCCTGCAACTGTGACAACTTGCCAATGGAATCAAGGAGCTTATTTAAACCTCCACACTCTATTATATTCAAGTGTTGCAGCTATGATAGGTTGTCAATGGAATCAATTTCAGCTAAGTTATATGTAGCCTAGAAGCATGAATTAGGATTAGAATATCACGTAACATCATATAAACAACAAAACCACCATAAACTTGAATGTCATTTAAAACATGCATGATAAATATTCATTTTTGAAACTTGAATTAAGGTAGCTTGATATACAAAGTCTATTGATGCCAAGGTTCAATTTGTATGATTTTGAAAAAAGAAGCCAACTAAGTAGAGTTAGCAACATTCTTTAGAAATCATAAGAATTTGTTTAGTACACTAGCCATTTTGATGTCTTCTTGCAGTCTCAAACATTATTTTGTATCATTGTTACATTGGTCTTGAAAGTGGTAGCTTAATATAGCTCCACAATACAAAATTTAGTTTACCTATGTAGTGTAACAGTGGCCTGAATGACCATTTTGAACCCCCTATTCAGGATGAAATTAATTCTGCCCTGAAAATGCTCAAGCCTGAGGAAATGGTTAGTGTTGTGGAAAAAAGTACAGAGGGTCTTTTTACCGTTCTCAAATGGACCCAGAAAGAAGTTTGTGATTTGAAAGGCCGTATTACTATTCTCAATAATAAGGTTATGGAACTGGAGCAGAAGATCAGTTGGGACAGAAGAGTTAGTGAGGAACAGGAAATTCCTTTACTGAGGAAAAGACAGCAACTACAGGAGGATAGATTGACAAGTATTGAATGCAATATATTCAAGATTGGACAAAACATAAGGGCCACTGTTGCAAACAACCACAAAATTGCAAGGCATAATACAATCATCATAAATGCAATGGTGGAAAAGCTTGAAAAAAGTCAAAAGGGTTCGCTAGTGGTGGATTTGGATGTGAACAGAGGTGGTAGCAAATCGGTCGGTGAAGGTATTTCGACTCGTACCAGAGCAAACATAAAAAGGAAAACCCCGACTTCTTCACACACGGTTCAAATCCTTAGGCAGGGGTTACAAGATATGCAGAATGTTGAAAAAGAAGCTGAGGAGTTACTGAATAATTTGGAGTAACCTGGTGTTTGGTTTTCTGGTTTTTTTGGGTGGTCCTTTTTTTGGACCCTGCTGTCTTTTGTTGCTGTCGTTTCCTTTTTGGGACAGCTGGTCGGTTGTTGGTACTTTATATGCTATCTTTTGTTTATTTGAACTTTGTGGTTTCAGGTCCCTGTAAAACCTGCTTTTTTCCTTTTCAAAAATAGTGGCATAGGCAGATTGAAAGAACCAAAGGGTGACTACACAATTGAAGTGTATAAACACATTTTTTTTGTAATATCAAGGATACTTTTTGAATCTTCCATGCACTGCTAATCTAAAAGGAAATGTATTTTTGCCTAATTTGTATGCAGACATGCTTTTGACATTATCAAAAAGAGAAAAACTTCCCTAATGATGCAAAGTCATGGCCAAGCAGTTCTAACTCTCCACATGAGAGAAGAGAGATGTTGGAGAGTACATCAAGTCAATGAGAACATAAGTGTAATGTGTTTTGCTTTTAGTTTGTAGGATTCCTCTGTTTCTCTACAAATGTGTGATAAATTCTCAGTTCAATGATGCAGAACAATTTTTGAAAAAAGAAAGTTGTGTCACAGTGCACTTTCAATCCAACAAGAAAAAATGAAAGCTTAGCCTCTTGGAATGAAAATGATTGTTTGCAAAACAAATGAATAAGAATGAGGTAGTTAAGGTGTTTAGAGTGATTTAGAGGTCACTTTTAGGGTTCCCTTGGGCGTGTGTCAAAGTCAAAGTCCATATAACATTAAAAACATGCTCAAAAAAATAATTTTTGGATGCTTTGCTTGACATGTATGCAAAATGTAGAAGCATAGAGAAAGCATGTGAAGTTTTTGACAAAATTCCTTGAAGAGATGTCATCTCTTGGACTACAATTATTGTTGGATATGCACAAAATGGATTTGATGAAAACGCTTTAGAAACTTTCAAGAAAATGCAATTGGCAGTTATAAAGCCAAATTCCACAACCTTTGCCAACATCTTTCCTACCTGTGCCAAAATGGGGGCTTTGGAACAGGGTATGAACATCCATCAAACCATAAAGAATAGAGGAATTTTTTCAGATGTTGTAGTTGTAACTACCCTAGGAGACATGTATGCAAAATGTGGAAGTATAGACAAGGCATGTGAACTATTTGACAAAATGCCTGGAAGAGATACCATCTCATGGAATATGATGATTGTGGGATATGCACAAAATGGATTTGCTGAAAAGGCTTTAGAAAATTTCAAGAAAATGCAATTAGCAGGTGTGAAGCCAAATTCCACAACCTATGCCAGCGTCCTCCCTACCTGTGCCAAAATGGGAGCTTTGGAGAAGGGTATGAACATTCATCAGAGAATAATGGATGGGGGATTTTTGTCAGATATTATGGTTGGAAATGCTCTGTTAGACATGCATGCAAAATGTGGAAATGCTCTGTTATATTTTTAGAACAAGAGTAGAGACAAGCGCTACATGAGGCAACCTCCACTAGAAAAATAAGGAGACAAGTATGATAAATTAGTGAAAGTTGATTCCAAAGAATAAGATGAAGCTAAACATCATGGAGAACATGCAAACTTGCTTGTCACTAAATGCAATATTTTGCATGTTTTTCAATTTCAACACTAATGACCCCACAACTTTTCAGTTACAAGCAAATGGTCTCCTAACAAGTGTATTTTTTCCACTTTTCCAATCTTGGAATTTTACATTGACAACTTTTGCATTTTTGCAATATTTTGCAACTCAAACTTATCCAACCACCTAAATACCTATAAATGGAATTATTACATCTTGAAATGGCCTTATTTGATGAAAAATGACTCAAAACATGACAATAGACTCAAAGCTAAACATTACACCATATAAAACCAAGCTTGCTTAACTGATGCTCCTGCACCACTTGGGGTTTACTTGGCAACAACTCAACATAAGGAATCAACAACATAACACCATATCTGACACTTGGCTAACCTTGCACAAGGTAAAAATGACCAATGCAATCCTTCAATACCCTATCAACCACTTAGACACTTCAACAATCCAACTTTCCTTCACAAGCTTTTTTGTAACAACACCCCAACAATGGACTGGTAATTCTATATTTTAGGCCTAATTAGGCTTCTTGAAACAATTCAAACTTGCCAACTTTGACCCTCAAACCAGTTGGAACACACTGACCTTAATCATTGCTTTAGAAGCATTCATGACACTCACATAAATGACCTTCAAGAGTTTTAAGACCATAAAATAAGAAGCACTATAAATCTTGCCAAACACAGTTTTACTCCAACAGTCACTCTGTCATAACAAGGCATTAGAAATTTTTTTTATGAGGTATATGCATTACAAAAATAAAAATATTATAGCCTTCAATAAATACCTCAAGCTGCTCGTGCAATTTATTTTGGACCTCCATCTGCAAACACAATTACTCTGTAAGTTGCATGCACCTGACCAGAAAAATTATAAAAACAAATCATAAACTGCTATTAAGACAATTTCATTTGGAGACTGCACTATGAAGTCAATAAAATAGATAGCAGAAAAACATGTCCATATGCAACAAAAGTATATGCCAATATTTGTAATTTCAATAAATTGCATATTGGAAAAGAATTTCTACATGCAACAAAAGCATATGGCAGTATTTACAATTCAAAAACATAACATATGCCAACAGTCAACATTTAACTGTACAAGAATATTATCAAGCAGACAACCTTTAATATCAAAACACAGTAATTAATTCCTTGATTAAGTCTACTTCAACCAACTCATGTATTCTCACATTTCACTTGTTTTGAAGATGAATTAAAAATACATCCAAGAAATAACACTTCAACAGATGCCTGCTACTTATATGTTGCGTTAGTATTCACATTCATGCTCATAGGCCTAAGCAGATTTTGTTTACAATTCCTCCACCACATTTCAAATCCTATCTAGGAAAGAACAATGCAAAATAAGTGTTCCATCTGGAGAGGTGTAGAAAAGTGCATCCTATTGTAGATGTATGGGCATGAACTTGATTTTTTGCTTCACAAAAAGACTCTCGAGACGTTCTAAGAAATTAAATTCAGATTTGCTGCATCAAAAATAAAAAGGTGAAAATGAAGGACACAATGTAATATACCCTTTGGAATAATTGATCTTCTCCTGATTTAATTAAATTCAATTCAATGATTTTTCACAAAACATAAATGAAGCCATGATTAGGTTTGGTCCAATTATGAGTAATGGTGGCAACCTATATAACCTTATAATGAATCCTTGAATAATCAACTTGTATTTGCAAACAGTTAAGTATTTCTTTATCAATCAGATTTGCAAACTCTAATAATTTTTTTAGTTGCTTGAGGAATACAACTGTGCACTAGATTAGATTCAATATCACTATGTTAAAAAATCATATTGATGTTTATTGGTCTGCCAAGTATGGGAAAATCCATAAAATTCACAAATAAGTAATATTCAATGTAATATGGAAAGAATTCAAACAGAGCACAGGGTTCCACCAGCAATAAAATATTTATTTATTTGAAGTTAAAGGTCATTGGGTTAATCTGGTTTTAATTTGAAGGAGACATTAAACACAAGATGAATTTTGTTGTCAAAGTGCGGTTGTAGAGTTTTCAATGAGAATAGTGAAACTAATCAATCATATGTGGTTAGACAATGCCAGGGAGTGGAGCATGGGGTGCCCTCCTACATTAGCCAAGCACATTTGAATAACTCAATCCATATGAGGCTGATGCTTGAACACATGAACCCAAACCATCCCAAACAAGGATATGTCAATGTATTAGGTAGTGGCCACATCTATCTTCCCAAGGAAGAGAATATCCACCCTACTCTTTGAAAGAACATAAACTTGAAAAAGATAGAAGCAATAAAACTATGATTAAAATAAAGAAAAATGCCACCCAAATCTGCAGCAAATAACCGTTGTGCTGCAGGTACTTATTAGCTAATCTAAACAACTGATGATTGCTATTTTTATTGGATATCTATGTGAGAGAACTTCAATCTTTTTAGTAGTCTATTTTTACAACAGTTAGAGTTTTTCTTATTCCAACATAATTTTATCCTATGTCTGACTTGAAAATGGCACCATTTTAATGAAATTTTCTCTCATTTAAAAGTGAAAATGGGTTGTGAGAGAAGAAATTCTTTGGCATAGTTTTTTCCAAAACTTGTCTTTCTAGTAAGTATGTAATGTGGAAGCTTGAGATCTCTAACTTAATAACCCCTTACATGGTACACCTGATTACCAATCTCTAAGTTTTAATTAATTTTGTTGAAAACACTGACTCACTTTTTTTCATTTGATATTTTGTTTGCAAGTCATCTCTCTTTTTACCACTGTTAAAAAGTTAATCACCTGTATCAAAGTAAATCTTTGTAAAAATGGCATGAATTTTCAATTTTGAAAAACTATGATAGCAAACATTGAGCTAAAAAATAAACTTACCTATTTTGATGCTTTCATCAGGATTCAACTGCATAGTTTTTGAGTCAAATTCATTATCAATTTATCAATAAACTTACTTGTTTTTTACTTCAAAATAGTAGTTGTCTTCTTTCCAAATCAATAATGGGTTCACCCTATTAATGACTAGATTTCATTAATGGTAAACTTTGTACAAAGAGAGGTTCCTAAGAAAGAATGAATTAATCCAAAAATGAGAGTAGCTAAACTATCCTAGAACACACCCACAAGCTCATGCACACACCTACCTATGCACACACATACACACATGCATGAAACCAAGAAAGTGGGTAGGCAAAGGTAGTTCACCATCTCTGAATTTCAAGATGTTCAAGAAAAAGAATCATGTGAGGATTGGAAGTCACTTTTGGTCATTATCACCATGTAGGCACAAACTTTCGATGAGCTGCTGGCAACTATCTAAACAATTGATAGAAATCAGTACTATAAAGAGTTACATATTTTGTAGTATAGCCATTGACACTTATTTTTAGAGTTGACGATATTTGGTTGTGGACTGCACACAACTGCAGAAGCTTTGGTAGTTATGGTTGCAAGCAAGCTTTTGTCTATGTGAGAGGACTGATAATAAAAAGTTTACTTATGAAACAACAAATAAACCAAGTATAATGTATAGGTCCTGTAAAGGCCTGTTCACCAACAAAAAAAAAATGTTTCACTCAATAGTACCACTTTGTTATGCAATCAAATCTTTCAATGATAAGGTCATTATACTACCATTAGATGTTTGTGAAATCTACTTAGACAAACTTTTGTATAGGTCCATAAAGGTCTTTGCAAATTGAAACCTAGCAACTTCATCCAAATAGTGTAGTAGAAGCAGATGGATCCAATGACATTTTCAAGCCATCGACAAGAGTCACCTTATTGCCAAGTAGAACACTAAATAGATCTCATTCCAAAGGCTACTTTACCCATTGCTTGTCTATGTTGTTTCTCTCTTCTAGAGAATGGTGAAATAAAGTGTCAAATTCATGAGTTGATATAGAAAGGACACATCCACCCTAGTGTATTACCCTATGGATGGCATATGGAAACTCTGTATATTATTGACTATAGAGCTTTGAAGAAGATCAACTATAAAGAATTACCTTTGTATTCCTAGGACAGAGACTGGTTGGACCAGCTCCAAGATGCCATATATTTCACCAAAGAAGCCTAAATCTAGGCTAACTTTGGGTACCTATTTTTAAGTGTTGCAGTTGTGAGAGGTTGACAATGGAATTGGGGAGGTTATTTAAAACTCTGCAACTTTCTATTTTTAAGTGTTGAAAATGTGACAGGTTGCCAATGGAATCAGGAAGGTTATTTAAATCTCTACAGTCTTCTATGTCCAAGTGCTGCATTTGTGATAGGTTGCCTATAGAATCAGGGGGGTTATTTAAAATCTTACACATTTCTATGTTCAAGTGCTACATCTGTGACAGGTTGCTAATGGAATGAGGGAGGTTATTTAAATCTATACACCCTACCATGTTCAAGTGTTGCAGTTGTGACAGGTTGCCAATGAAATCAGGAAGGTTATTTAAACATTCACACCCTTCTATGTTCAAGGTTGTAGCTGTGACAAGTTGCCAATGGAATCAAGGAGGCTATTTAAACCATGACACTAATACTGAGCACATTTAGGTTTTAACA
Source organism: Sequoia sempervirens (assembly GCA_007258455.2). Taxonomy (NCBI): domain Eukaryota; kingdom Viridiplantae; phylum Streptophyta; class Pinopsida; order Cupressales; family Cupressaceae; genus Sequoia; species Sequoia sempervirens. The sequence goes on along the minus strand of VDFB02157320.1, from coordinate 394,589 downwards.
TGCATCCTTGAAAATTGCAGAAGACCCTATTACTGAGCACATTTAGATTTTAATATTAAGGCATCCTTTACCTGAAAATTTTGCCGCTTTCACCCCCGCTATTGGTTTTGGCTCTTCTAAACTCTTCCTCCCTAGTTTTGACCTTTCACTTCTCCGATTTGGCGAGCTGCAACCTGAAAAATAAGTTTCAACCAAGGATTTAAAATATGTTTATTAAAATGAAAATTAATGGTGGTAAACTAAAAATTTGGCACCCATTATGCAAAAAAATTTGGAAATGGAATATTAATAATATAATATAATATAACTAGCAATCGTACTTTGGTGTGCAATGGGTACGCCGAAGATGTGTGGAAGGTCAATTAATAAAAAAGTTTGTATATATTATGTCCACTATTTATTTATTATGAAAATATTTTAGAAATATTATTTTTTGAAAAATATTGTTATCCTTAATATTATATTATGAATAATAAAATATTATTAATAGTAAATTATTAATTAATTTATTATTATTGTAATATATTATTAATTAATTAATTATTATTTTACAAAATCAACAATTGTGTAGTATATAACAAAATAAATGTAATTTGTCAAAGAATTTATAGAAATGGATTTGTTAATTAATTAATTATTATTTATAGTATAATTAGTTGAAGAGAAAGCCTAATGTTTAAAACTTAAAACTATGATAATAGTTAGTTTAGTTTTATAAACTCCAAACTGCCAACAATAAAAGTTAACACCCTCCCAAGGAGAACAAAAACTTGCCATACTTTTTCCTTGATGGAAAGAAGAATCCACAAGAAAAATAGGAGGGAAGCTCTACCATCCGTATTACTTTTTCCTTGATGTGAACAGAGGAATGCGTGAATATTACATTTATATACATAGTGCAAAAATAAGTAGAAAACTGAGAACAAATTAACCAATCCCCATTGTATTCAATCAACTCCAAATATCGAAAGTTCGAGTATTTGGACTAGAGCATTTGTTGATCTAATCATTTCCATGGTTGGATGAAAAATATGGAGGATACATTTTGAAATTGTGAGAAACTATATTCTGTGAGGGAGTAGATTGTTTGAGAAAGAGCTATTTTGATCTTTGAAATACAACTATTTTTGATGTATCAATAGCAGTCCTCTGGAGTAGGTGTTCCAGTGCTGCCTGATCAGAATAACCACATCAGTAACATGGACTATTTGTTGTATTACCCCTTTTAGTGTAATTTGTTAAATTAAGCATTTTATGTTAGAGAAAATATTTGAATGTCTAGAAAGATTCGCTTGTGCATCAAGCTCTGCATGATCCAACTCCTCGTTGAGCATTCTGTAATTGGAGGAAAAAAAATAACCATACCACTAACAACAAATGTGTACAATTTTCCAACACAGTGATAAACACAAAGCATCAAAATATACATAGTCTAAAGATTGAGATAAACCCTTTGTAAGAGAGCATGGAAATATTACATTTCAATTTCCATAAAAAATTCGAACAAACTCAAGCCGGTGATATTGACTGCTAAATAGACACACAAATTTCAAGTTGACATTACATAACAATCTTGATTATTTTTGACTTAAACAAATAGAGAAATAAGCGGGTAAGTAATTACCCAAATTGACAAACCCACAAACATAACCTGCAGGATGTTTTTTGGATATCCATGGTACATGAATAGCCGATTGAGTTTATGCACAAATATAGGTTACTCAACATGAACAAACCCTTCACCAACTCCATCAATAGGATTTCTAACCCACATGTCATGTTTCCAAATTAAGAATATAAGGAGCATTTGTCATTATTCCAGATACCCTTGCTTGAAAATCCAGTATGATCATTACAAAATTTTAACCTCAAAAATTAAATGACACTGTTAATAGGCGGTGATTCCTTTTAGGGTATCAATCTTGAAGTAGTTCATTTTCCTTCCATCTTTTATGAAATTCCCCCTTTGGATGGGAAAGAAATTATAAGTGAGTGCATTCTTCCTTAGTTACCTTGCATATAAATGAGAGACTCATGAGCTCTATCTCCCTGGATGAACTTGAAAACCATTGCTACTATATTGAGGCTCAAGGATCTCATGAGCAGTTCCAATTGATGTGGCTTTATTCTATTGAAGAAACCCCCTGGATTGGCTCTGCAAGCCCAACATGTTTGTGGTGTTATCAAGTTGATCATCAGACCTAAGAGCTTGGAATTTGTTGCTGCTATGCTATTTTTCATTTGAAAATGCAAATTCCTATTTACAAATTTCAATTTATTCATTTGGTTTTTCTTTTGGTTGCTTTGGGGCAGGTAAGGATTGGTAATGGCTTGCAACGCACTTCAGCATTGGATCATTTCATCACTAATCACCATATTTTTCAAATTTGTCAAGGCCTTTAGTTTGCTTTGGGTGGCTTCAATTGTTTTCTTTATAGCAAAGTTTCTGAGCTTCTTTGGTCTACATTTACCTTGCTCCTGCAATGATATCATCCAAGACTAGAACTCCATAGACAATAATGTCTCTGTGTAGAGAGTGTTCATTGAATGGATTTTTAGAATGATTTTGTCCACAAAATGTCATATTCTCACTAAGTTTCCTTTTAAGTGGAGTTGCATCATTGAAAGAAGTGGTTCATCCTCTAAAAGGAATGCAAATTTAATAGATGTGCAACCTATGGATGGGTCATGTGATAAATTACTACCTACTCCATAGATGCTAAATGGTGGCCCTTCCTACTGCAATTCACTTGCTCCACAAGAATCCCAAATGATGGATCCTGCAACTCATTCAAAAATTCAAGATATGTAAACTAAAATCAATGCAACCAAGAGTGGTTTTGGCACTCATGCACTTGATGAAAGTGAGCTATGTTGAGCAAGGAAGATGTTGTTTTATGTACTTTTGTAATTCACTGGATAGCAATCAAAACTGTGTTAGATAGTCTTCCTGTTATGTATCTATGTCCATAATATTATGATATACCTATGTACCTATGTACCTATGTCTATATTAGGGTTGTGCATACCAGAAACATAATGTTATGTACCTATGTCCATGATATTATGATATACCTATGTACCTATGTCTATATTAGGGTTGTGCATACCATAAATAGAAAGTTGACCAGAGGTCATCGCAGGACACCAATGCTACTCCATCAGGATTGCATGGTGATGAAAATATCACTATTGTTGGAGAATGTACTAGAAATTTGTTAGCTACATCAATTGGATATAATTTGTTGGACATTGAGCTTCTAGGTTAGTAATAGTCTGAAGGAACCTTGCCGCCTCTAAAACTATGTAGAGCATAAACAAGACTTATTCATATTTCATATCTAAACCAAATGTTATAGAAATTTTATAAACATGCTAAGGAGTTTAAGGTACATTAAAAAGTTAAATGAAGCGAAGTCAAACTCATAATAATTTGTAAAGTTCAGGTTAAATTTTGAGAGTGTGTTGTATAACTACAGATAAGTTAAAACTAATAAAATAGAAAATAATAACCCTAAGTATTTTTGTTCCAGGTGTATCTTATTTGTTTGCTGAAGACACTATAAATAAGGTTTTTCCTTCAAATAATTGCTATCAACTAGAAAAGACCTCATCCCTACCTGAGTTAGATGTACCATACAAAAACAATGATTTGAGAAAAGAACTCAGAGAAGAAAGGGAAGCTTGGAAGGCTCTGTCTTTAGAACTTGATCAAGAGTGAAATGCTGCTCAAACTATTGTTGAGGAAACTTGGGCCATGATATCACATATTCAAAGTGATAAGGCATCTACTGAGATGGAAGCTCGACAATTCAAGAGAATAGTTGAAGAGAAATCAATCTATGATGAAGAAGCGATTGAAATTCTCAAGGAGATTATAGTCAGACTAGAAAGGGAAAGGTTGGATCTAAAGGATGAAGTTGAGGTGTATCGGTGGAACTTGCTTAAAGATAGAAGTGAAAAGTGGGAGAGAGGATCATGTGCTAATTCAAATGAAGACATTTTGAGTATTCATGATGTTCATGTTTTCCAAACACCCACAAAGAGGGATCTTGACAAAAACATGGTGTCCCCTTTATCATTGACTCCAGATAGATATCATACATCATGCCTACTACAAGGAATTGCTGAGAATGGACTTGAAAATGAAATCTTGAGGGAAGAAAACAATGTTGGAATTTCATTAGGTTATGAATAAACAAGAGAACATCCTTGAGCTTTTTCTATACATACATGTTGATGGGTGAGGACATCATATGTTGAATTTTAATATTTATATGTATTTCTTGATCGTATGTTGTGCATATTCTGAATTATACACAATATGTGGACCACAAATCTACATTTTGAGTGCTCATCAGGGGCTTTGTTGTGCTACTTCAATCATTTATACATGTTTTAAAAGCTGACCTATTCCTCTATTTCGAATATCCATCCAAACTTGACTTAGACCATGATGTTTGGAAGCATTTTCTCGATTGAATTGAGGCCAAATTGTGGTGTCTACTATGGGTAACACATAGGGGTAACAAACATATAATTTCCACAAAAATACAAGCACAACACAATCCTCCTTCATAGTAATTGTGTCGCATAGTTCTAATAGATTTTATATGCGGATAAATAAGGGGGATATTGCCAAATGTTGTATTTCCAACTGCCCTGCTAGACATGTATCCAAAATTAGGAAGCATAGAAAAGGAACAATTGTCAAGACAACTCCAAAATAATCCTTGGGAGTAATCCCTATTGTCTCCTCTGTTGTTATATGGACTAATAATATTTTACAGACTAAAGAGGAGGGAGGCTAATATCTAACTTTGGGATCTAACTTCTAGCACTTATGTCCTCTTAAGGTATAGAAATCTGGTGAAGGGATCTTAGGGAAAAATATACTCCTAAATTTTAGATGTGTCTAAATATTTTAAATGAATGGTGATTTATGTCAAATGGAATTTCAAGTTCCCTGGTAGACATATGCATAATGTGGAACAATACACAAGGCATGTGAGCAATTTGGTAGAATTTCTAGAATTATAAGAATATATATAACAAGCGCAACAAGGATTAAAATCATGACCATAGTTTATCATTCGGTAAATGAGTAAAATCATGAATTTGAAGCTAAATCTATGCCAAGATACACAGTACAAAATACCTATGAATGGCTAAATGATAACAACACAAACTCAACCCAGCCTGTAGAGAGGGGCATCAACCATTACAATTAAAGCCCTAACATACATTAGTTTTTAAATTTGAGTGATGTCTCACTTACAATACATCACATTTAAGAATTGAATCGAGGTCTGGTAAGAAATCCTAAAAATACAGAATATAAAATATGAAAACCAAGGCAACTGAATTACCTCAAGATTATGCATAAATTGTGTCTTAATGTCAATGATGCTGACAAAGAAAATATACGGATTGTAACCTACATACAATAACAAAACAATTGTTATAGAATAGATTATAGCTTAACAAAAAATGAGGTGCACATGTAAGTTTCCAAAAAGCAGTAATCAAACCAGGGCAACTAACTTACCTCAAAATTCTGCAGAAATGGTGTGTCAAGGATGTGGAGGATGAAAATGAGCAGAGCTTGTCAGAAGAATATTACAATGCAACTATGAACAAGTCGATGAAAATATGAAAATAAAAAGCAGTCTAAGGAGAAATTACTATGCAACCAACAGACTCTTAGAGGGTCATATTTTAGGGTTACTCCACTATCTACCATGTTTTGTTGGACATAATAATTGCCACATTCTTCTGAAGGAGAGGTTGTCGAGTGTTGGAGATAACACGCCATAGTGGACAAGTGTGAAAAGGGTCATATTTCAGGGTTACTCCACTACGTGCCATGTTTTGTTCCATAGAATAATTTGCACATTCTTTTGTAGTAGAACTTCCCGACTACTGGAGAAAATGCGCGGGTTAAACATTTGCAAGTGGGAGCAAAAACGACATTTATTAAAAAAATGCTTAAAAACATTGTATGGACGAGATTAAATCAACCGTATTGTATTATTTCTAATGAATTTTTGGCCTTTGATTTCATAATTAGCTTTGCAATTCTCAAATAGGACATGCCTTCGGCATAAAAATATAATATTCTAATATTATGCAATATTATATTATAATATTTATATTATAGTATTATATAATATTATAATATTATAATATATATTATATTATATATATTATAATATATTATATTATAAATATTATTAATATAATATAATATAATAATATTATATAGATGATAGATAATTTGTGAATCAACTTTGTCCATGAAGAAGGGAGCTATAAGTAATAAGTAATGAAACTTTGAATTTGATCATGGTTTAGGATGAACGTTGGTGGCATGCTTAACACATGCAAGTTGGACAGGAAGTGGTGTTTCTAGTGGCGAATGGGTGAGTAATGCATAAGAATCTACCCTTGGGAGGGGAACAAGCTTAGGTAGGAATCCCATGAGGGGGGATTAAACTCTATGGATTATCATCAAATTTGAAAGAAAAAAGAATAGAGGAGTAATAATCATTTATTTAGTCATTTAGTTGTGATTTTACCCAATGACCAAATTAGTCACTTATAAATGACCAAATTAGTCATTTATTTTAAAAATACTACTAGTGTTAGTCACGTGACTAAAATTTTTAGTCTTGTGACTAAATTTTTTAGTCACATAGTCATTTATTTTCCAAGTTCTACTAGTGAGAACACATTTTGGTGTGAGGGTTTGGCTTCGGGAGGAAGTCTTGGCAACTTCCTAAAGTCTCACCAACTAGTGCAAAGGGGGATTCCATTGGTGGTCATCGGCGAGAGAACCGATAAGTCTCGGCGACCAAAGAGTGAGTGTGCGGAGGTCTTCGCCAAGAAGTGAGATGTCTACGGGACATCTCACTAACAAAGGAAAGTTACAGCGACACAGATGAGAGTTTCCATAGGTCTTGCCAAAGGGTCAGTCTTTGGTAGGACATGTGGGGCTCGATATAAGGTCTCACCGAATACATTTGGTCATGCCGAAAGGGCCCAAGGAGGGAGGTCTATCGGTAAGACCACAAAAATGTCCTAGCGACAGTAGGATTCAGCAAAGGAAACTTCGGTCGGCATAAAGTCTCGTCGACCGGAGGAGGTCTTGCTAATAAGGAGGAGCTCGCAGAGAGAAAGGGAACGCACCAAGAGGTCTCAGCGAAATGTAGGAGTCTCGGTGATGCGCTGGGAATGAAAGAAATGGATGTCATTATAACTGAAGAGGAGTCTCCCCGACATAAAAGGTCGCCAAAGAATGATGAATTCAACATAGTGTCTGGCTGAAAGGCAAAGGTCACACCGAAGCAAAGGAGCCTGAAGAGAACAAAGAGAGCTCGGGAAGACTTGGAACGAATGCAACAGGTTCGGTAGAATGTCCTACCAATTCGAGAGAGTCTCAACGACACGAAGGATGAGCTAGCCAAAGGATATGAGACTCGGAGTAGTGTCTCACTGACTTATGAAGGTCACACCAAAAGGAAGAAAGTGGGCTTAGCAAGAATGAAAAAGGAGTTCGCTGAGGGTCTTGTTGATAGCAATGGATTTCCCAGTAAAGGAGGATGTCGAGACGACTCCAAGAGAAAACACGAGCTTCGCCATGTGGTCTTAGCGAAAGGATGGAGTCTTTTCGATGGTCTTTTGGAGCTTGATGTGACTTATGTAGTCCACCGATATGTCTCATCGACTGTCTCGTGTCTTGCCGATGGTTTCCTGATGGTAAAATTGCATCGGGGAGACACCATCTGAGGTGTCTCACTGACATGCGATGTTAAGCTAACCGCTTTTGACCACCAAAAAATCTTACATGGTCGGTGATTGCCCAATCAAATGGGTCCCTTTCTAAGAGTAGGTGGTGACAGATCAAAGGTTTAGGTCTGTAAGGAGGCCTGAGGGCTTTTCCGGGAGGATGGTCAATATACAGAAAAGTCCAGGACATGAGGGAAGCCGAAAGAAAGATGAAAGATCAGTGACTCACAGGGACAGTTGTGGCCACTGCTGGTGACGAGATAGATCAATATTAATGATGATCTTTTTAGCATTCAAGGCATATTTTAGAGGGAGTTCGAGTATGGACACACAGATCTAGATGAGTTAATGTTGCAGCTGCAAAAATATCTAAAGGTTTCTCCTGAGGTCAAGCCTTCATTAGCATGGACAAGAATGATTCACATTGAATGCACAACCGACTTTCCTCAAAAGATCGGAGGGCCAACCTTCATGTAGTGAAGCAAATATTTTGTAAAACCCTAGTGCAAGGGACAACACATTCAAGTTGGTACATCTTGTATATAAGGCATGCTGGCCTTTTGGTAAAGGTTAGAACTTTTTGAAGAAAAATAGAGCTTTGTTAGAAGGATTTAAAAGAAATTTAGGACTGTTAGGATTGTTAGGAATTAGTCAGCTAGCAGAAGGAGAGAGTTGCATCTTGATTCTGAGTAATAAGAGCTTCTCTTTGTCTTCTTGGTTAGCAGTAAGATTTTAGTATAGGCTATAATGTATTCTCTAAGTTCTCTTAGTGTAGTTGGAAACAATCTGGAGCCACAGATTCTCTGTACACTGGTGACTATGCCATCTTTGTAAACATTGTTTATCTGTTTTAATAATAGTAGAAGAAATCAGAGTTTAGTCTACTTCATGTTGTGTTCCTGAATGATATTTTCCTTAATTGATCATTTGATTTGTGAAGTCTTCAAGGGATGACATATATATATTTTTTATTTGAATAATAATTAAGAATCTGTTATGCAAATTAGCATTATGAATGAAAGAGGTTGTGTGTCAATCACAAGTTCATCTTGTTCTACAGTTTTGGTTTACAAATTCCTTGAAGTTAACAAGTCTGGTTGAGATTGGATAAACTATTGTTCTTTTATGTTTCAAAACCCTGATCTATCTTTTGTTGTTTCTTTAAAAACCCAGTTAAAGTAGGTTTTATTCCATGCTTGATCTTAGAATAATCCAGAAGCTCAACACTAGCAGACCCCTTGAATATTACTGTTGCATTGGCCACTGAGTAACATCAGCACAGTTGAGACCCAACTACAAGGACCTTGGGAATTAAGGCATCCATGTGTTTCCTTTCTCTTTCAGGAGAAGTAGAATAGCAATATTCTGCTTGCATTGTTGTGGTGCCAAAATCGCCATCAACACAACATTTGGTAACTCTGAAGAAATTGGAGTTAGAAAAATAACTACAAAAACAATTGATATTGTAGAAGAAAACCAAGAAAGGAGTGGCTACAAATATTGACCATGGTTACAAGATCCTGCCATGGAAAAAATGAAAACCATCTTCTTCCAAGCATAGAGAAAAATATGGAGAACTTGATATTATTGCTAAACTTGACCTCATTATGGATGACATAGTGGATCTTAAACATGCCATTAAAACCTAATAGAAAGAATTGAGAAATATTTCTACCACAATGGGAGAAATCAAAGATATTTTGTTCAAAGTTGATCAGCAGTCAGAGCAACAAAATTCTAAAAAATTAGAACCTAAGAAAGAACAGATAGAGGAAGAAAGTAGTAGTATTAGTAGTAGTAGTCTAATTTAGAATACAAGAGAAAAATATGCATCTCTATTACTGGCCAATAATGGCAACTATATTAGGGTTAACTTTTGTTGTCCAAGTTTCAAGAAGATTCCAATGGATGTCTTTGTTGAAACAAGATCTTCAAGGTCATTGGATAAGACAAATGCTATACCTCCAGAATTTTGGAAGCCAAGGCCAAACTTTCCCATAGTTATGCCATTAATGGAGAAATGATTCATATGGGAAAATATGCATAGGATGTACATGTGTAAATAATGGGTAAAATTTTTATAACCAATTTTATTGAATATAATGATCTTGAGGATGGTGTTCTCTTAGGCTTTCTATTTCTCACTAAATATGATCCGCTTCACTTTTGGAAGAATAAAATCTCCTTGAGACACAAATATGATTAGGTAGAAATACCTACACTCAAAATAGTCAATCACAAGTTTGAAAATAGTGGGAAGAAAGATAAAAAGGAGTCAGTAAAAGAACTAATAGAATCATCTGCAAAGATGTTTGCTGAAATCAAGAACAAATTTGAGAAAGATTGTTGCAGTATGAACCCATTATAGTTTTGGTCACTAGAGCATGAAGAATGTGAAATCCAGACTAGACCAGAATGTCAATCTACAATTCCACATGAGCCTGCCTATTTAATGAGCTTAGGATAGAAGTCAAAGAAATGGATGAATGAGCTTCTTGAAGTTTATTTCATTAGGCCCAATAAAAGTCCATTTTCATGCCCAACATTTCTAGTAAACAAAAGAGTTGAACATCAAAGAGGTAATTTTTTTTTTTTGTTTCAATTATAAGCTTCTTAATGAGATCATTCTTCAATTTAATTATCTAATTCCATTTAGCTCAGATTTAATCAAATGAGCATCAAATAAGAAAGTGATTTCTAAGTTTGACTGCAAATCTGGGTTTTGGAAAATAAAGGTCAAAGAATCAGATAGGTACAAAACTGCATTTTCAGTCCCTCAAGGATTATATGAATGGAATGCTATGCCATTTGGTCTTTGTATATCACCAAATTATTTCTAGAGAAGAATGGACTAGACATTAAAACATTTAAAAGTTTTTTTGTTCAGTTTATATTGATGATATTCTTGTGTTTTCCAATTCAGAAATTGATCATTTATAGCACCTAGAGGAGTTTTATATGGTTAGCAAAAAAAATGGAATATTTTTTTCTACTAAGAAAATGGTAATTGGTCAATCTCAGGTAGATTTCCTTGGTCTTAACCTTAATAGGGGAAAAATCTAGTTAAAACCACACATTCTTTAGTGTATCCAAGAATTTCCTAATATATTAGAAGATAAAAAGCAAATCCAAAGGTTTCCTAGATGCCTAAACTATGCATCACCCTTTTACAATGGATTGGAAAAGGACAAGAAATTCATCTAAGAGCATCTCAAAGAAGGGAAAAAGGAAGGATGGTCTTTCAAGGCTACATAAGCAGTTCAAAAGATTAAATCTAAGTGCTAAAATTTTCCTTCGAGCTCTAAATCCCAACTCCAAATTTAGCATTATTTTTGCATATTGATGCCTTTGATACAACATGGTCTACTATTCTCACACAAGAAGAAGAAGATGTGAAAATAAATATCCGTGACTATAGATTTGGAACTTTTATTGACACTGAAAGAAGATATCGTATTTATGAAAAATAAATATTGGTGGTAAAGAAAGGAATGGAAAAATTTAAGACCTTCCTCAAGCCAGTCAAATTTATTGTCTGAACAAACAACCAAGCAATGAGAAGCTTCTTGAAAAATAATCCTAATAAAGACATGAACCAAGGAAGAGTGGAAAGATGGTATTTTGAATTCTGTAGTTATAATTTTGACATCTAGAATAGATTAAAGGATTGAATGTATCCAAGGAACTTGCAGGATCAATCTATACTGGTCTTATTTTTAGAAATCCTGCATTGTACAGGTCAAATGGAACTCCAATGTTTGTTCATGAATATGATGAGAATCTAGAAGATGAAGAAAAGAAAAAGTTTCTCCCTTACTTACTAGAGCATATAGTTGAAAAACTACTTGAATCATATTTTCTCAAAAAATGATTGAGAATTAAGAAAAAAATGTTCAGTACTTCCATGGACAAGGAATAGTTGACTCTGATGAAGAAAGAGACTTCCTAGTAGTTCTAAAATTACAAGATGCCCCATTAAGGCACTGGTGTAGTAGATATGGTTGTATCCATGTCAAAATATAAGGATTCTTTGGAATGAATTGGTCCAAGAAAAGAAAGATGAATCTGCTCAAATGTCTTAAGTATGGGTTTATAAGCATAATTACTTTCCATTAGGATTCCTGTGAAGAATACACAGATTTACTTGGTTCAAGGTTCAATGAAGACATGAAGGAATTATTAGAGCACATCCATCTACAATTATGGAGAAAGATGGTTCGATGCATGGATCAATATTTTACACATTATCCTCACACTGGCTATGATTTTCCTAGGATTGAATTATATCCACTAGAAGCTAGATGGTACCCAAGAGTCAGAATTGAAGACCTAGAGATGACAATCAAACCTACAACAATTGCCAAAATAATCGAGATGGATCGAGCATATTCCCAGGATTATGTTGTACAAAGATATTATGTGTTTAATGCCTATATTCAAGATTGGGAATTAGCCTTTGCACCTTTACCGATAGAAGTAATGGATCCAATACCTTTTCCTTGGAGATAGCACATGTGCTTGTCTATGTCGTGATGTCACCCACATTAATATGTGACAATAGTATGCAACCTTATTTAAACAAAAAGATCCCTATAGCCACTTACAGGTGTTTAGTGGGATCTTCTCACTTACAGTTGTCCAAAAAGTGATTATCTTTCCTCTTCTCTAGTATGTTAGTGTTTACGATAGACTTCCTAATAACTATCTACTCCATAGTGGAGTAGGTGGTGGGACGCATGTCATTCTCATATGGATGGATTCCAAATTTATTGTAATTTTCCTTGAGGTTACAAGCTCTACCCCTTCTATATATTGTTGGGGACACGTCATTCTTGGCATCAAAGACTTCTAGATTGGAGTCTAGAGTCTAGAATTAAGGTCCCAAGTTTTGTATATTAGAGGTATGACCTCTCCTATAGCTTGAGTGATTTGGATGCTTAGAAATTTTTATGCATTTAAATGTTTCCGCAACTCTTAAATAAAGTTTGCAATAAAATTATGCATTTGAACGTTTCCGCAAATTGGTATCAAATCTTGTTAAGTCTAAATGCCTAAAGACAATTTTCTTGTTGGTATTAATCTTAGATCTATGGACATCAATCCATGAAGAGAAAAAGGAGGAAGATGTAGTGTTGTTGGAGGGAGGTAGTGCGTGTTCTAGCACGATGCTGGAAGAAGCAAAAGAAGGATAAATTTTGAACACTTGTACACCAAAGGAGTTTGTTGTAGGTTGCCATCAGCCTAAAAGAGTAGTTCAACTACTCAACTCCATCATTGTGATCCCATGCTCATAATATTTCTACCCAACATGTCTAATGCAGGAGCATCTTAAGCTAACAAACTATCCTCATCAACCAAAAAGGTTTGCAATTTAATTTTCAATTTTGGCTTGTTTGGTTCTCTTTTGGTAGGAAAATGCAGATGTAACTTTGAAGGTGGCAAATAATTTCAATTAGAAAATATCAATATTGATTAAATTTGTCCAATGGAGTAGCTATGGAATTTGGTTTTGAGGAGTCATTTTTCAGAACTCTTCTTTTAAGGATATTTATATCATTAAACTATGGGCAGAGTATTATTTTCCTTCATGGTTCTCTTTTTCATTTTAGAGATTCATTGCCAAGATAGTGGATCATAATTTCCAATAAGTTTGACTTATCTGACTTCTTTGAAAACTAGAATAATCAATGTGCCATCACTTGTTAATTATATACAAATTTAATCAAATATGAAGGTTTTGAAGTAGCATTTGTATCTTGATGGATGCCTCACATTCTTTAATGAACACTAATGGAAAGTAGAAGATGAAAGGGTGAACAAAGGAGGAGAAGATGTATAGGTGATAGCATTGGAAAAAGGAAGGGGAAGTGTAGAATTTAAAAGTAGCCTTTGAAGGAATGAGAGGAGAGAATAGACGGTTGTAGGAGACTTGTGAAAAGTCTTCGAAGGAGAGAAGACAAGTGTGGGGGTAGGAGGAAAAGGTAGAAGGCTACACTGAAGGTGGAAACAAGCTACAATATAGTTGGGAGAGGATGAACAGATTTATTAGTGGAAATTGCAGAGTGAAAACATAAATTAGAACCCACAGAAGAGGAGAAATCGAGCTAGAAAGTGGAAGAAATGAACAGATTTAAAATTTCCCAAATGAAATGTGGATCATGGTGTTTGAGGGGATGCACCATTTCATGTAGGAGTTTTAAAATCAAGAATTAAATGAGTCAAAAATTGATAGTGTGAGAGGAATTTCTAGAAGAGAATCAACATGTGTGGTATCGAGGTGAGTAGAGGAAATGAAACCTTGAAGGCCAAGTGATTTTTTGCCAAACATAGATATTTGAAATTTTGTTGAATAGAGTAAGATTAAGTTTTGGATATATGTAATTGAAGTTGAATTGAAATAAAAACCCATGATTTTTCTTGCAATTTGTGTTGATTGGTTGTTGAATTCGGGAAGAGTTTTTCCTATGAATTTGTTTGTGTTGAGAGGGGAGGACCCTTTGCATCATTATTTGACTAGATCTGCATAAATCTCAACTCCACTATGAAATAAAGAAAACATCCAAGATGAAAAGAAATCATAGAGATAAAAAATACAAATCAAACCATGTCCTTCTACTAGCAATAACACTTGTTTGATCTATGACAAGATATCCTTCCAAAATACCAAAACAAAAAGTTGTCAACATCTTACCATTAAATCCAATGTCAAACACAACAATAATAGATATAAGCTTCTCAAACCAGAAAAAGATTGAACTAGAAATCATTCCCTCAACTAAAAAATATGCTTAAAGTGATTAAAAATCTCACATACGGGTATGTGCAGGATCATCATGGAAAAAACAGGCCCTTAAGTGGCAAAAGTTTCAGAAAAATTAGAGTTAGGAAATTTAACGTAAAAATTTGAATAAGTTATCTATTTTATTTCAAAAATATGTAAGAATAGAATATGTAGCAAATTGAATTTAGTTTCTAAACTACTAGGTTTATTTAAAAAAATATATATATTTGGTGAAAATTTAAAATTTCAATGTAGTAGTACTTAAATTGCAGGAAAAAATAAGAAGTGGGTGTTTGTCTGACCACCCTAACCACAATAAAATGATAATATTTTTTTCTAAAATTTTATATATAAGTAGAGGACTCATGTCCGGATGTGATGCATGTTTTTTTAAATTTCCAAGTAAATAATTAATTATGAATTTTTTATTACAACTTTTTAAAAATATAAAAAACTCGTATGTCGGACCACCTTAACTTGGTCAAAACTTCATGAAATTCATTTATTTTTAATCCTATAGTATGCAAAACATATAATGTGACGCATGTTTTAAATTCAAAAAATGTGATACTGTTTGAAAGCTATAGATGTTTTTCAATCAACCTATTAATTAGGAATTTAGTCGTAATCCAAATAGAAAATAAATAATAATTCTTATTAAATTCAAAGTAAGGTATAGTTTATATTGGTGGAAAGCTGGGAATATGCTTTAAAAACCCTTTTCGTTTTATCAATTTTGGGTTGAAAAAAAGTCGTCAGCCATATACCCTACACATACCCATCATATCGCCACTTTTTGGCCCATCATGATCCTACACATACCCATACTCTTCAAGCTAGTCCTCAAAATTGACTTCTTGACTCAAAAAACAAACATGAGGAGATAATAGCAAATATAACCATCACAATAATTTTAAAATAAGTCCACAAAATGGACATCCATAGCTCAAGGCATTTGTATATGATAAGACAAGGAAAAAAAATAATGTATTTAAAAATTGGGTGGATAATACACGTGAAAAGATTCACTACCAAGTGGATCAAGAGTGGGGTATGAGGTTACTATGATAATGAAGCATGATCTCCTTAATAGGTCCATGTTAAAATAATGTATATAGATCCAATTGTAGGCCCATTGATCTTTTAGCTAAAACCAACACAAGAGAAATATCATTCCAACACATAATCTCTAAAATCTAAGATCTAGCTTTAGCAAAATCTAGTATAAGTGCACAATTGATCATATTATGCTAGAAAACTCCAACTATAACTCTAAAATACATATATGGAGTATTGGACATAACTCGTAATAATATACCATATAAGTGTGATGATCATTTTATATTGTGAGCTTCTAGTTGTTGTAGAGTTATAGCTAGAGTTTGGTTGGCATGAGATGATGAATAGTGCACCTATATTATATTTGGGTGAGACAAGATATCTAGTTTTTGAGATTATGTATTGGAAAGATTCATCTCTTGACTTTGTTTTGGTTAAAATGTCAAGGATCCTACACTTCAAGATATACATGATTTAAACATGGACATATTCAAGAGACTTTGCTTCATTAACATAATAACCTCATACCTCACTCTTAGTCTACTCAATAGTGAATGATCTAACAAGTATTGGCTACCTAATTTATAGATGTGCATTATTTGTTTAAATGTATAATCTTCTCATGTGGCTAAGTCTTGAGCTACAAATATTAATTTTGAGGACTTATTTTAGTAGTAGATGCATGGTTGTGTTCTCCATTGTCTCCATATGATTGGTATTTGAATCGTAGAGTCAATTCTAAGGATTTTGAGGTTCTCTTTGATTTTCTAAGTATAGATTTTATGGATGGTTTTATAAAACTCATCCACCTTATGTTATCTTACATCTTTTCAGTAGGGTAATTTTGGATGGTTAGATACTAGAAAAATCTATTGTTTAATATTTTCTAAGATGGTGTTTAAGAGTAAGCTAATGATGGTGCTATTATAAATTGAGAGGAAATTTTTAAATGTCAAGAGATCCTAAAAGGATGGGGCAGATTTGAGGACCATGATCCATCAACACCTCCATGTTTATCCACATGTTTATATTCATTTTGATGATGTTGTTCTAAATGGTGTCTAATTTTCAACTTTGGAATGTGATTTCATTTCATACACATTTTCTATGAATATGGTGTACAATATCTCTTTCCAAGTAATATTAGACACTTATTAATCAAGAAAGAAAATGGAGCACTATTTTTTTAGAAAAGCATCAAGATTATTAAAATTTTAGTTCAAAAATGTTAAAAAAAATTAAGTATCAAAATTGCTAGATTTTTGTAGTCAATAAGAATGATATATATATTTTCAAAGATTAAAAATACACATATTAAGATAATCTTAAATCATTGAACATAAAATCTTTGACTTGATCAGATAATGCTCTAATTTTTTGGTTGCAAAGAAGTACTAATGCATAATTGATTTGAAACTACAATAACATAAATAGAAAATAAAGACAACATGGAAGATTTTTTATTTGAAAAACTTTCTAGAATAAAAAAATTCAACACAATAAAAATCTTTTATTATTACATGAAATATAACTGTTGACAAATAGAATAATGAAGCTTTGATCCAAGCCTTATATATATATGAATACTAATAAACACATCCAAAATAATCTCACATTATATAAATCATACAAAAACATTATACTAGCACTTACATCTAAAGGAGGTTCAAGGATTATGCCGATAGAAAACTATATGTATGTTAATATGCTAGAGAGTATGTGTTTTTCTATGTGTGTGTATGGATGCTATGTGCTGCAAATTATAGTTGTATGTGGCTGGATTAAACAATTAATAATAAGTGCTAAATAATAAAATAAAATAAATTAGACAAATCAAGATTTTTTCCTCAAAGAAATTAAGTATTACCTGATTTTGAAATGTTTGCATACAATGTTTGCTAACTCTGGTTATTTCTGCAAACACGTCAATACAATATACATGCGGTTGCAAATGAGCAGATTATGGAGTTACCTCATGAAGCATCCCATAACTTTGTTTGGATTGTTAAGGGACGTGTCAAAAAAAATTGTGAACTCAAATGTTGCTGATGTGGACCCCTCAACATCGCCCCACCCAACACCTGTTCCTTTCTCTTAATTTGATGTAATATTTCAAGAAAGCAATAAATAAAATTATGGTATTATTTATTTAGTTGATCTGACTATATTTGTGGGTGTGTTTTGTTTGAATGCAATAAATAATGTTTGGTTTCAATATGATGTATAGAGTACTATTTTTATTATTATTTTATATATTTAGACTATTTGAAAAAATTTGTGGGTGTGTTTTACTTAAATGCAATAAATAAAGTTTGGTTTTGATATGATGTATAAGTATTACTTTTATTATTTATTTAGACTATATGAATGTATTTGTGGGTGTGTTTTATTTTAATACAATAAATAAAGTTTGGTTTTGAAATGATGTATATAGTATTATTTTTATTATTTATTTAGATGATCTAAATATATTTGTGGGTGTGTTTTATTTAAATGCAATAAATAAAGTTTGGTTTTGATATGATGTGTACAGTATTATTTTTATTATTTAATTAGCAATCTGAATATATTTGTGGGTGTGTTTTGTTTAAATTGGATGGTTATGTATTTTCAAGTTTTTGTTAGGCAGGAAATATTAATGTGTCTATTGGATGCAATTTTTTTATTGATTTTTCAATCCTCGAATGGTTTTGAAAATGCTAGTTATGTATTTTTGGATTGGTTGATTTTCAAAATAGTCATTGCAAAAATAAAATTATTGTTTAATATTTTATATAAATTTACAAGGCATTGAATGTGTTGGTTAAGTTTTCAACTCTATCAATGTCTTGAATGACAATGCACACTATTATCATATTATTATGAAGTGGAAAAATAAATTAATTCAAAAGTTACTTCTACCTACAATGAAACAATATGCAATTATTTTGTTCCTTTCAATTTATCAATCTCTCTAAAAACTATGCATATTTATTAAATTTATAATGCATTAAATTTTTCTAGTCAATTTTTAATTGTGTTGACAATAAATACTATTTCATACATCATGATATTGAAAACACACATACAACTAAAAAATATATGCAAATCTATACATCGAGATATGTCACAAAAAAAATTAAATCAAATATTTGTTTTATTGAAAAGATATGTACAATCTTTCATAAAAAATATCTAAAACAAAATCTAGAAAATTATTGTAACTAGCTTCTAGAGTGACTCAATAATTGTTTTCAAATAATATAAACCAATTATTTGTTTGTACAATTTGTTGTAAATAAAAGATTTGAGATGTGGGTTTAATTTGGTTATGGTGTATTCATAGGCGTAAGTGTACTAAATTTTACTTTTTTCTAAATAATAACAAAGAAGGATAAGGTATGCAATGTTTTTCATATTTGTGTCATGTATTGTTTGCTAGCCTATGTAAACCCCATTATAATATTTGGTTTTTTTTGTGGTATGTTATGATATACATGGAAGAGCAAAGAAATATTATTTAAATTATTTAAATTCTTCTATCAAATGGAATGATAGTATCATCAAGGTCAATTGAAAAGAACCCTTATATAATATTTTTTTACTCACAACATGTCTACATTCTTCAAACTCAAGGCCCCTTGGTGCTATTTTTTTTAATCTTAGTTTGAATTTGAATTCTTTATGTTTAATCTTCTAATGTTTTTATTTTGTGACTATAATTGCCTAATCAACCACATTATCAAGTGTACAATTTTATTGTTCATGGCCTAGCCTTCTTTGTTGGAACAACTTTATTGATTCCCTAGATTCAGTTTTTGTTTAATGTGATCTATCTAGGTTTATCATGTTAGATTTGCTTGCAATCATTTTTATATCCAAATTCACCTTTTTCTTTATATCTAGAGTTGTTTGATCACACTTCCTTTGTTGATTGGACCTATATTAATCAAATAAGGTTTGGATGATACTTCACATCCAAGTTTCTTCAAAGCATCTCATTAATTTTCTTTTTCCTTTTTAACTCTAAGGAAATATAGACCTAATCTTCCTTCTATATCCTATTTTAAGTTTTTCACATCAAGATTTACTTAGATATAATGAAAGTTTAATAATATATAAATTATTGTCAAATTTATATTAATGAATTTTGGGAACACATTCATGTCATTATATATTATAAACTTCTTGTTAATTAATAATTTTGAAAATATTATACAAATTTAGTTGAAACTAAAATATATTATAAACATGTATATAGTTTTAAATATAGGGTATAATCTTAACAAAAAAACTTAAATCAATGAATGAATAGATAATATTAAATTATGCATGTTGTAATAACTATTTGATGATAAACCATAAATTTAAAGATATAAGTAAAAGAAGGTAAATTTTCTAAAGATGTCTGAAATATATTTATCTAAATGATATGAAGTAATATTAATCTTGAAATGCATATCTAGCCTATAATAATTTTAATTTTAATTTTAAATATATGTAATATTTATTATAATCTTAATAGACATCTTATAAAATTAATGACTTAAATTTTATTTACTTAAGAAAATCTTGCATCAACCTCTGTGTGTATTTGTTTTGTAGGTATTTACTAGTTTTCAAAATATTTTCCTACAATCAGTTTGTAGCACTACTTGTTATTCCATTTTAAATTTCATATTTTTATTTTGTTCATTTCAATTTATCAATCTCTTGAAAATCTATGCATATTTTTTTATTAAATTTATAAAGCATTAAATTTTTCTAGTCAATTTTTAATTGTGTTGAAATTAAATACTATTGCATACATCATGTTATTGAAAACATACATACAACTAAAAAATAAATGAAAATATATACATCAAGATATGTCACAAAATAAATTCAATAAAATATATGTTTTATTGAAAAGATATGTACAATCTTTCATAAAAAAATATCTGAAACAAAATCTAGAAAATTATTGTAACTAGCTTCTAGAGTGACTCAAGAATTGTTTTCAAATAATATGAACCAATTATTTGTTTGTACCATTTGCTGTAAATCAAATATTTCAGATGTGGGTTTTATTTGGTTATGGTGTATTCATAGTAGAAAGTGTACTAAATTTTAATACTTTTTTCTAGATAATAACAAAGAAGGATAAGGTATGCAATGTTTTCCATTTTTGTGTCATGTATTGTTTTCCAGCCTATGTAAACCCCATTATAATATTTGGTTTTTTTTCTTGGTATGTTATGATATACATGGCAGACGAATGTTAGGTTTGACTGCAAAAAAATATGATTTGAATTATTTAAATTCTTCTATCAATTGGAATGATGGTCTCATCAATGTCAATTGAAAAGAACCCTTGCATAATAATTTTGTTACTTACAACATATCTAGGTTCTTAAACTCAAGGCCCCTTGGTGCTATTTTGTTTAATCCTAGTTTGAATTTGAATTCTTTATGTTTAATTTTTTAAGGTTTTTTCTTTTGTGACTATAATTGTCTAATCAACCATATTCTCAAGTTTACAAGTTTATTGTTCATTGCCTAGCCTTCTTTTTTGGAACAACTTTATTGATTCCCTAGATTTAGCTTTTGTCTAATGTGATCTATCTAGGTTTATCATGTTAGATTTGCTTGCAATCATTTTTATATCCAAATTCACCTTTTTCTTTATATCTAGGGTTGTTTGATCAAGCTTCCTTTGTTGATTGGACCTTTATTAATCAAATAAGGTTTGGATGATACTTTACATCTAAGTTTGTTCAAAGCATCTCATTAATTTTCTTTTTTCCTTTTTAACTCTAAGGAAATCTAGACCTAATATGCCTTCTATATCCTATTTTAAGTTTTTCACATCAAAATTTACTTAGATATAATGAAAGTTTAATAATATATAAATTATTGTCAAAGTTATATTAATGAATTTTGGGAACGCACTCATGTCATTATATATTATAAACTTCTTGCTAATTAATAATTTTGAAAATATTATACAAATTTAGTTGAACCTAAAATATATTATAAAGATGTATATAGTTTTAAATATAGGATATAATCTTAACAAAAAACACTAAAATCAATGAAATGAATAGATAATATTAAATTATGCATGTTGTAATAACTATTTGATGATAAACCATAAATTTAAAGATATAAATAAAGGAAAGTAAATTTTATAAAGATGTCTAAAATATATGTGTAGTACCCCTCGATTTTTTTTTCTCTTTTGATCGGTTAGTGTTCTTCTTTGTTATGCTTTGTTTCTGTTAATACTTTGACTATGGTACTTGATTACTATTTGATCACTAACTGTAAAGCGATGTGAATGTTATATTTTGATGTGATGGTATTTTATTCTCATGTTATCATTATGGCATGCTTTGGATTAGCTTAGAAAATATTTGAATTAATGATGCTTTATGCTTTTGATTATATTATTGATGTTAGATTCATCAGTTAGTAATATTTTATTGGTGAAGGGGACGAGATTGCACCACTCACTTGCGAGCACCCTACGATTCCGCAATTTCCTCTTCACGGTGTGTTTTATTATGTTATATATATGCATGTTCAATATACTCTTTGTTCGCAGGTTGACAGGTACAGGACATCGACTCCACCTGGTTTCACAGGTTTGAGTGTGTCCATTGGCCAATGATATTTGATTGGGAGATAGTAGCTAGGTTTTTCATGCCAAGTCATCACCATGGTCATAGTGTGTCATCAGGTTGTAGACGGGTTTAGTTGCTATAATGTTGTTCATTTCACCTTGGTTATTAATTAATTTCAAGTTATAAAGGCAAATAAATGGCTTATGTAGTTAAGTTGTTGATTAAATAAATCTGGTTATGATGTTAGAAATGTTATTTAATTTATTAATTAATTTAATTTAATTAATAAAATAATCTAATCTTGGATTAGATTTATTTTATTAATTAATTAAATTAATTGTGTTGAATTGAATTAAGTAATTCATTTTGGAATTAATAGATATTTTGATTGAAATTGGAAAAATAAAAATATGTTTTAATTTGCATTTTTTTGAAAATTAGAATGTAAAAGAAATTTAAGATATTTCATATTATGTTTTTGAAAATTTATGAGGGTGGTTGGATAGATATTTCATTTTTTATTTTTTTTCTATTATTGGGATTTTGATGGAGTTTTTTGAGGGAGAATGAAAATTGAAAAATAAGGGAGGAAAGGAATTTCTGGTTTGGATTTGGATTTGGAGAAGCAAGTTGGATTTCTTGGAGGAGCTGGAATCAAAAGAAAAATTCAGAGCACCATTGACAACCTTTCAAGCTTTTAGAAAACCAGGTTTTCTTTCTATTAATTTAGTTTTCATTTTGAAAGGTTTCACAATTTTTATTATGCTGTTGAAAATGTTTAAACTCTATTTGATTTGCAAGAAAAACCCATGTTCAAATCTTGTTTCAAAACTTTGAAACCTTAGTTTAGAGATGAACTTAAAAAAAAATTGCATTATGGATATAAATAACTCTTTTTTAGAATGTATTTGCTCAACTAAACTGTTATTTTTGTTAAACTTGGAATATATATATATATATATATATATATATATATATATTAAATATATGTATTATGTATTTGTGATTTTTTTATGGAAAATAAAATATGTTTGGAAATGAAAAAAAAATGGATTTAAAAAAAAAATCTGCAAGTTTCATGTTTTCGGAAATTTTTTATAATTTTTTTTTTACCCCATGGAGGTGGTGGGGGGAGCCGCACCCAATGCGCCCCCACACGGCCACCCACAGTGGTGGGTTTGGCTGTGGTTAACACAGTCGTGCCCACAACCATTTGGTTGTATAAACACAGCTGACCCTCTAAACTAGGTGTGTGCCCCAACACAAATCCACACCCTATTTTGTGCCTTTGACTTTTTTTTCAAAAAAAAAGAATATAATAAAATATATTTTTAATATTTAATATTATATATATAAATCATTAAAATATATATTTTATATTTTATATTATATGTATATAATATTAAAATATTAATATACATTAATAATAAAATATATAAATAATATATATATATGTATATATATATATAATATGAGGTTATATTATAAGTATATATGTATGTATATATATGTATAGTTGAGATATCTTAAAATATTGATTTAAATGATGGAATGATTTAAATATAATTGTGAAATTTTAAATTAATGTATAATAGTCAAATTAATTGATTGATTTTTTAAATAATATATTTTGATGGAACAATTTTTTTTATTTTTTTTAAAATAATATGTTTATTAAGATGAGTTAATTTTTTTTTAAATGGTTATGTTGAGAAGAAGAAACAGTTATTTATTTTAAAACGATATGCTTTGGATCATAGAAGTAAATGTTTATTATTATTTAAGAGCAATTAAGGAATTACATATCTGGTTAAATTTTATCCTTTGTTTGAAAGAGACATAATTTAATTAGTTTTATTGCAGAAATAAACTATTGAATTTTATTAAAGGAAAGGGATTTAGGGAATCCAAAGTAGATTTAGTTCATGTTAAATTGCTCTTTTAAATGTGATTTCTTCTATTATCACTTTGGGGGAAATTAAGTAGAAGGGTTGCTAAGTCTTCCAGATGGGGTTTTTATTTAATTATGTGGGTTGTCATATTATGTTAGTCAACCTTTGGATTGCCTTGGGTAGTGCGTCTAAATGTATTCAGTTAGATAACTGGTTATCACAAACGGGATGTGTTGAATTTATGGCATGGATAGGGATTTAGTATCCTTAGGTCGCACTTGTGTACCCTTGGGTTGTGGAGTTATTCCACGTGTTGTCTTAGAGGAGCGACTTGGAATGAGGGCTGACACACAATGACGAGGGAGAAAACTTGATACATAGAAAATGATGCCAACAATCAGAGAACTTTTATTATTATTTAGAATGGAACTTCTTACATGAAGAGGATCACAAATCCTCAAGCTCTGCAATACATGCAAATTACAAAAATTATAGAAAATTACAAAAGACCCCCTTTCATAGCATGTGAACTCTTTTCCCCAAAAAGCTACCAAAAATAAGAAATCTCACCCATAAATAGAGCTCCTTTCTAGTTTGGATCCAAAACAACATTCAAATTTGAGTTTTGGCAGTTTGGCACCCAAATTACAATTTGAAATTCACATTTGAAATTCACATTTGAATTCACATTCAAAAATTAGCACATTTCTAAAAATGCACCAACTTCTAGAAGCCATAACTTTTAATTCGACCATTGGATTTTCAATGATAATACCTTTTCGAAAATCTCTAGAAAAGATGATGTGATGTAAAGGAGGGCCTATGGCCAATACTTTGGGCATTTTGCAAGTTTTCGGGCCCATCCGGGTCCTCTAAGGGCCTCAAATTTGGCTTCAAATATTGTAATAGCTAAAGGGGCATCCGGAAATGCAAAAACATCCAAGAAACAACCAACATAAAATTAAAATCTTTCTTTTTTTGGGTGATGTAGGATTGCTCTCACACCACTAGATGCTCCTGCATCAAACACCTAGGGTAATTTGAGAAGTGACCCCGTCACGTCTTAGATGGTTGAGGAAAACCCAAATGGTCAACCTCTGCCTTAGATAGCTAGGATGAATCTTCCATAGGCCTTCCTCTCCACTTCACCAGATATTCTTCATACTGCCTGTTTCTAGTACTCCTTCCCACACGACTATCTAGGATTGCTTCAATATCCTCCTTCTCTGAATTAGGTGTGGGAATGTTACACTGTTCTATTGTTGGAACATTCTCTGTTCTAGTTTCATGATACTCTATCAAATATGCAATGTTGAACACAGGGGAAATGTTGACTCCATCCGGAAACTCTACCTCATATGCATTCCCTGAATCATGCCTCTTCAAAATTTTACAGGGACTGAACTTCTTCATCTTCAATTTGTTATAGGTTCCCGCTAGAAACCTTTCTTTCCTCAAGTGGACCATCACTTCATCACCAATTTGAAACTCCTTATACCTCCTCTTCTGATCTTCCTTATTCTTATACTGCATATTCATATTGTTAATATGTTCTCTTACCTTCTCATGTGTATTCTTGATGTGCTCTGCAAAGTCTTCGACTTCAGCACTTGTCTTCTTCTCTTGGTCCATCTTCCTTAATTCTGGAGAGGTCTTGGGACTGCCTCCATACACAATCTGGAATGGTGATCTACCACTACTTCTTTTGACAGAATTGTTGTAAGAAAATTCTTCCTAGGGAAAGATCAAGTCCCATCCCTTGGGTTTATCTCCTACCAAGCATCTTAGTAGGTTACCCTGACTTCTATTCACAACCTCAGTCTGCCCATCAGTTTGTGGATGGTGTGCAAAACTGAACTTCAACTCTATTTTCAACTTCTTCCACAAGGTCCTCCAAAAGTACCCAAAAAAATTTGTGTCATGATCTGAGACTATACTCTTTGGAAAACCATGTAGCCTCACCACCTCTTTGAAGAACAAGTCAGCAATGTGGACTGCATCATGGGTCTTCTAGCATGGGATGAAATGTGCCATCTTTGAAAACCTGTCAACTACCACAATACTGAATCATTCCCTCTTTGCATCCTTGGCAAACCAAGAACAAAGTCCATACTTATATCCTCCCATGGCCTTTCTGGTGCAGGTAAGGGCTGATACAACCTAATATTTTGGCTCACTCCTTTAGCCATCTGACATACCCTGCAACTCTGCACAAACTTCTTCACATCTTGTGATAACTGAGGCCAATAATAATGCGAATTGATAATGGAAATGGTCTTATCCCGACCAAAATTTCCTACCATTCCTCCACTATGCTTCTCCTTTATCAGGTTCTCCCTCATGGAACTCCTCAAAATACACAATTGGCTTCCCTTAAACAGCATGCCATCTTGGATTATGAAATCCAGCCACTTCGTCCTGTCAACTGTAACAGGCTCCTTGCAAGCTTTCCAAGCCTCTACAAGATCAGGATCTTCAAGGTACAATTCTTGAGTTCATTGAACCCAACCACTTCAATTTTCATCTCTGTCAACAATGTTTTCCTCCTACTTAAGGTATCTACAACCTATTCGACTTTCCACTCCTATGCTTTAAAACAAAGGTATAGCTCTACAAAAATTCTACCCATTTCATATGCCTCTGATTTAATTTTCCCTACTCAGGTACTGTAATGCTTGATGATCAGTATACAAAACAAATTCCTTCAGCAATAGATAATGCCTCCATTTCTTTAATGCTTGAACTATTGCATAAAATTCCTGGTCATATACAAAGTACTTTCTCTTTGCATCATTTAAATTTTCAATGAAATAGGAAATGGGCTTACCTTCTTGACTCATTACTGCTCCAATGGCACAACCACTAGCATCACAATCCACCTAAAACACCTTATTGAAATTTGGGATGGCTAAAACTGGTTGCTCTGTCACCTTCTACTTCAACAGATCAAAACTCTTCACTACTCCAGTGCTCCACTTGAACTCTTTTCTATCCCCTCTCATTGTTTCAGTTAGGGGTGCACAAATACTACTGAAGTTTCTAATGAACTTTCTATAAAAGTTGGCCAAACCATGGAAAAATATCACCTTAGTAGTAGTTCTTAGGGTAGGCCATTCCAAAATAGCCTTCACCTTCTCTGGGTCCATCTTGAGACCTTCTGCTGAGACAACAAACCCCAAGTACACTAACTCCTTCACAAAACTACACTTCTTCAGATTAATCGACAATTTCTCTTCTCTCAAATTTTCAAAGACTCTACAAATATGCATCAAATTATCACCCAAGGACTTACTAAATATTAAAATATCATCTAAGTACACAATAACAAAATTCCCCAGAAACTCTTTCAATACCTCATTCAAGAGCCGCATGAATATGCTTGGTGCATTGCTTCACCAGGCACTACTCATTGACCGAAACTTTTTGGTCTTTCTGCAACTAGGAAATCTGATATGGATGTCGATGCTTTTCCCTTTTCAGCTTCAACTTCATAAGAATCTCTTTTGACACTAGATTATCGGTGCTCCCGTTTTCAATAATGACATCACAACATTTTTCTTCACACTTGCACCTTGTGTGAAATAGATTCTTCCTCTATTCCGGTTCCTTCTCTTTAGTCATAGGGCTCTTCTAACCAGTAGGGCTTCTCCCCTTTCTGCATCATCTGAATGCTTAGATTGAGCCTCCTCATCTGCATGTGCAACCCTTCCACGACCTTTTGGCCTTATGTCTCTCCTTCCTTGGTATTGTGGACATTCATAGGCTTGATGCCCTTCTTCACCACAATGGAAAAAAGTTCCTCTGAAACCACCTCTTCTGAGTCCAGGCCCAGATCTTCCTCATCCTCTACCTCTTTGATCACCACTGTTTTGATCGTGAGGGCAATAGAAGTTATTATTATTTTGGCTTCGACTGGTACCCACATCTTCATTTTTCTTTTCATCCTCATTTCGGCTTCCAGAAGATCTTCCACTACCCCTTCCGCTTTGACCTCCTCGTCCTTTTTTCTTGTTGTCAAATATTTTGTTAAGTTTCTCCTCAACTTTCAGAGAAAATTGGTACACATCCTCAATGGTGGTCATTCTGACTAGGATTAGCTCCTCTTGAATGCTCGGTCGTAACCCATTAAGATAATGGGCTACATTCTCCTTGTTGGCCTCTGCATGGCCCGTTCTGATGATCATCTTGTGAAAATATTCTATGTATTCTTTCATAGATCTACTTCCTTGTTTCAACCCTTGCAATTGCTTCAGTAGATCTAACTCATAGTCCACTGGTATGAACTGCTTCTTCAGTTTCTCCATCATGTGATCCCAACTGCTGATCTTTCATTTTCCTCTTCTATTTCTCTCCAACTGGACCTCTTTCCACCAATATTGGCATGGCCCTTCAGCTTCATTTTTGCAAACTTAACCCGATCTAGGTCCTCTACTTCTTCATACTCAAAATACTCTTCTAGCTCGTTGATCCAGTCAATCAACTCTTCTGGGTTCAAACTTCCAGAATAACTCTGGACTTCTATTCTGGGTCTTTTTCTGATCTTTGAAATGGCCCTTATCAACCGCATTTGATCATGATCAATTGCTTCTTCTTCCTCTTCAATGTTTGAATCTTCCACCTCTTCTTTATCCTCGCTTTCTCCTCTCCTTCCCAAGTTTAACCCTCTTCTCATTTGTTCTTGCAATGCATCAATTTGTCTATGGAGGGCTCTAAAACCCTCAACCGCCAATGGATCTCTTCCACTAGCATTTATGCCACCTTTTCCACCTCTAGCACTGCCATTCCTACCAAGAATCACTCTTTGAGGCATCTAGAATATCTCGAACCCAAAACCATGGTCCTGGTGCAAACTGCCTCATGATCGGCGATCTAACCACACGCTCAAGAAAACCGCTCTAATACCACCTAACGAGGGAGAAAACCCAAGACACATAAAATGATGCCAAAAATTAGAGAACTTTTATTATTATTTAGAATGGAACTTCTTACATGCAGAGGATCACAAATCCTCAAGCTCTGCAATACATGCAAATTACATAAATTATAAAGTGGAGAGCTCATGTAGGAGCGAGTCATTTGTGGTGTGGCAATCGTGGGGATGCCACAAGGCTAAGTCAATCTGAGCAAGGTGTTCATGTGGTTTTGTCGTGGAAAAAGGAATCTGATTTGGGTTCAGGGCCATGGAATGTGGTGAGCCAGGGTTGGTTGCCAAGTTGGGAGTTTGGTGTGCCAGGGCTTGCACTGAGGTCAACTTGGGCCAAGGTTGTGTTCAAAGAGTTGATGCATTTTCTAGGAAAAAGAACACATTAACTCAGTAAGTTCAGGAGAGGAACAACTCTGTAGGAAGTCAAGTCAGTGGTGGCTTGCCGCATTGTTGAAGTATGGGACTTGCAACATGAGTTGGTTGTATCAGAGTATGGAGGAGTCAGAAATGGTGCAAGGTGAAGGTTCAAACCCTTCAGGATAGGTCTCTAATGTTTGGGAGCAGGTAAGGATGCCCTGAGCCATAGTGGTCTGGCGTCAAGGGCGTCACCTGTTTTGAGTGGGGGAGAATGTAAGGGGGTGTTTTCATTCGATGGGGCCAAGCTCGTTGAGATCACACTAGTGCCAAGGTTGGTGCTCTTGGTTCAAGATTCCAAGTAGGGATTCACCAAGTCGAGTCCGCTAATGAGCTCATTCTGAGTGTTGGTGTGGCCAAATGGTAGAAAGTGTTAGGTGTGGAGTGCTGGCTGTGCGAAGGGCATGGGGCATGAAGAAGCACCAAGTCATGTTAGGCATGGAAAACCCCCTCGGTAGGTTGCAGAAGTCTATAACTCTACTGGAGTGATTGGAGATCACTCGGGCGTAGGTTGTATCCAGGATGCAGTCTATAGGTGGGCATTGTGGTGGCGTCTAGTGTTGGGCACAAAGTTAGTCACACAGGGTGTGCAAGGTTGGCTTGATGTGTGGATCGAAAGGGAGGAAAGTAGGGGATTAAACAAAAGTTTGGTGTCATCCTATAGCATACTAGGATTTGTACAAATAGCTTATATACTAGGGGTATTTCATTCGAATAATGTGTGACATAGTGTGTTGTGGTAGTGTTCAGGGAACACACACTAGGATTCCACATGGGAGATGAGGAACCCAATGGAATGGGTGACTCTGGACTCTTCCCTTACAGGGGTGAAGAAGATGTAACCCCGACACCAGGCTCAAGGGAGATGGTGTGCTTCATGGATCTTAGGGGTGACAAAGTGTCACTCCACCATGGGAAAAAGTGGAGGGGTTCTCTAGTGAGCTCAGAGTCCCGCCACCTAGTGAAATGTAGGTAGCCAGGTCTAACACGGGTCATCTATAATGCAAGTCCTAGAGAGAGCTGAGTGTTAGAACTCATCGCATAATGGGTGAGACAAGCATGGGGCGAGTCCCAACCCAATGAAGTGGATGTAGTTGGGGACTCTGCATGGGTCAGCTCTAAGGCATGTCACCGAGGGAGTTAGATGTTGGACTCATCTAGGATGAGGAGCTAGGGACGTATGAGTGAGTTAAGAATCTGAGTTGGTGCTAGGTTATCTAGGAGATGCAGGGCAGATCTCAGGGGCACCAAGAGGAGACTAGGATGCATTGGATGTTTGGGTGTATCTGAAGAGGGAGTCATAAGTATGATTCAGTAGTGCAACATGGGGGTTAGAAATTATGAGTTAAGAAAGAAAAAAGTTGATCCAATCGCCAGACCCGTGACAGTTGGTATCAGAGCGAATGTGGGGGCTCAAAGAAACTCTAGGATACCAACAAAGTTGGTATCAAAGCAGTGACCACGGCGGGAAGAATGAATCCCCTGATACCAAGGAGTTGGTATTAGAGCTACATGTGGGTGGCTCTGAGTGGTGGCCACTTGGGAATTGGATTCCCCTGAGACTAGGAGGTGGTTTCAGTGTAGTAGGGTTGAGTTGGAGACCGACTTGAGGCCGAGTTGTGGGACAACTCAGAGGGTTTGCTGCTAGAAGGTGTAGGAGTACAAGGTGCTTCAGTCTGGTAGTGCAGTGGTTACATGCAGACCAGGGTGGCCAGAAGGAAATCTTGCATTAAGTGGCCGCTTCAATTGTTCATGGGAGAGCAAAGAGGCGAGGTGCAAGTCGTTGTTGAGATGGATGTCAGCACTGGTTGGGCAGTTCTCAGTGTAGGGGGATTGTCAAGTTGATGCATAAGGTTCATGTTGGATTGGACTCGATCATGAGGGATGTCAGCTATTCCTCTAAGCCAAAGTCATGATGGTAGTTTGGATGCATCAGTGCAAGGAGTTTGCGGATGAAGATCTCATAGAGCCCGTCTATGCACAACAAGCTTCTTGTTAAGTCAGCCAAGAGTAGTCCAAGAGTGAGAAATTGGTCATGGTGGCTATGGGAGCCATGTCAAATGTGTTCGGGAAGTGCAAAGGAAGTGGTTGGGTTGTGCTACCATGTGGGTGCAACGTCACTTGGAGTAAGGGGGACTTGGTTTCACTACAGTGTTGTAGGCTGGTGGGATCAGTTCAGGGTGTAGGAGCACAAGGTTGTGCGTCCGAGGAGAAATCAGTGGCAATGTCAGTGTTGCAGAGGTTAGTGTTGGTGGCCAAGTTGCATGGGGCAGTGTATTGCAGGGTGGTATACCACATGATGACGGAGAAAACCTGAAACATAGAAAATGATGCCAACAATCAAAGAACTTTTATTATTATTTAGAATGGAACTTCTTACATGTAGAGGATCACAAATCCTCAAGCTCTACAATACATGGAAATTACAAAAATTATAGAAAATTACAAAAGACCCCCTTTCACAGCATGTGAACTCTTTTCCCCAAAAAGCTAACAAAAATCAGAAATCTCACCCATAAATAGAGCTCCTTTCCAGTTTGGAGCCAAAAAAACATTCAAATTTGAGTTTTGGCGCTTTGACGAGGGAGCAAACCTGAGACACAGAAAATGATGCCCATAATCAGAGAACTTTTATTATTATTTAGAATGGAACTTCTTACATGTAGAGGATCACAAATCCTCAAGCTCTGCAATACATGCAAATTACAAAAAATATAGAAAATTACAAAAGACCCCCTTTCACAACATGCGAACTCTTTTCCCCAAAAAGCCCAAAAATCAAAAATATCGCCCATAAATAGAGCTCTTTTCCAATTTGGAGCCAAAACAACATTCAAATTTGAGTTTTGGTAGTTTGGCGCCCAAATTACAATTTGAAACTCACATTTGAATTCACATTCGAAAATTAGCACATTTCTAAAAATGTACCAACTTCTGGAAGCCATAAATTTTAATCCTACCATTGGATTTTCAATGATAATACCTTTTTGGAAAGCTCTCAAAAAGAGGATGTGGCACAAAGTAAGGCCTATGGCCAATAATTTTGGCTTTTCACAAATTTTTGGTCCCATCTGAGGCCTCTAAGGGCCTAAAATTTGTCTTCGAATATTTTAATAGCTAAAGGGGTATCTGGAAATGCAAAAACATCTAAGAAACAACCAACAGAAAATTAAAATCTTTCTTTTTTTTGGGTGATGTAGGATTTCCCTCACACCACCAGATGCTCCTGCATCACACAAAGTGGTGCCAGGGTAACTCATTGTAAGTTAGTTAATCCAGTGAGAACACAAATAAACTAATTAGAGGAATAAATACTATCAAACACTTAATAAGATTATTTTTTCCTCGCTCATGGATGCAAGGGCTTGTATAGACTTGGGATGGGACGAGAAGGCATGGAATGGCAAGATTGTTATCGTGTTTAAGAGAGATAATTGATTCCACATTGGTTTGCATGAGGTGCCGGGAGCCGTTAGAGGTTTCCAGGATATCCCAAGATGGGGGTCGAGACCTAGGAAGACTTACCAGGATAACCCATGTAACATTGTGATGACACTTCTCCTAAGTCAGCAGTATGTTTGTATCAGTGATGCAATTGATAATTTAACTCTAGAAGCATTGTGACCGTTGTGTCAAGTGATGTTGTATTTGTATTTGATTCAGTTCAGTTATGTTTTAGCCTGTGTCTAGAGGTAGATGGTCTTGTCTAGGAATCCATGTTACTATCTCCTAGCATAAGGGGTGGGCCTTCAGTTATCACTTGGTTGGGTGGAATGTGCACCTTACTCTGTTGGGTTTTCTTCTTGTTCGTGTGGACGAGATTTCCAGTTGGAGAGCTCATAGGATCCAGTTACTTTTCAGGTTTCATTCATTTTAGCTGATTCTTGTAATTTATTACCCCTCATTTGTTATTGAGTTGGAAGATGTAATATGTAACCATTCTTATTGGATTTACCTCATTTAGGGAATGAGAGTTGTAATCTTATTGTTAAATTATTGTTATTTGAAATCATGTGGTATCTCTTATTCTTTGATGTAATTTATCATGTATGGAATGTATGGGTTCTTAATTTATTAAGTAATTAAATGTTATGGTTTCAATTCATGTTTTTTGTTTGGGTTTTAAAGTAATCTCAGTCTCGTACCTTAGAGGTTGTTGGCAATGGGTTGTGAACTTGCATGCTAATTGTACTTAAACAAAAAAAAATTTATGTTTGAGTAGTTAATTGCAACTTCCTCTAGGGTTGTGTGGCAGGGCGTTACAATATTTATCTAAATGATATGAATTAATATTAATCCTCAAATGCATATCTATCCTATTGTAATTTTAATTTTAATTTTAAATATATGTAATATTTGTTATAATCTTAATAGACATCTTATAAAATTAATGACTTAAATTTTATTTACTTAAGAAAATATGCATCGACCTCTGTCTATATTTGTTTTGTAGGTATTTACTAGTTTTCTAGATACTTTACTATAATCAGTTTGTATCAATACTTGTTATTCCATTTTAAATTTCATATAATTATTTTTTTCGTTTCAATTTATCAATCTCTCTAAAATCTATGCATATATATTTTTATTAAATTTATAATACATTAAATTTTTCTAGTCAATTTTTATTTGTGTTGACATTAAATACTATTGCATACATCATGATATTGAAAATGAACATACAACTAAAAAATATGCAAATCTATACATCGAGATATGTCACAAAACAAATTCAATCAAATATTTGTTTTATTGAAAATATATGTACAATCTTTCATAAAAAATATCTGAAACAAAATCTAGAAAATTATTGTAACTAGCTTCTAGAGTGGCTCAATAATTGTTTTCAAATAATATGAACCAATTATTTATTTGTACCATTTTTTGTAAATCAAATTTTTCAGATGTGGGTTTGATTTGGTTATGGTGTATTTAGAGGAGAAAGTGTACTAAATTTTACTTTTTTCTAGATAATAACAAAGAAGGATAAGGTGTGCAATGTTTTTCATATTTGTGTTATGTATTGTTTGCTAGCCTATGAAAACCCTGTTATAATATTTGGTTTTTTTTTTGGTATGTTATGATATACATGTCAGACGAATGTTAGGTTCTGACTGCAAAAAAATATGATTTAAATTATTTAAATTCTTCTATCAATTGGAATGATGGTCTCATCAAGGTCAATTGAAAAGAATCCTTATATAATAAATTTGTTACTCACAACATGTCTAGATTCTTCAAACTCAAGGCCCCTTGGTGCTATTTTGTTTCATCCTAGTTTGAATTTGAATTCTTTATGTTTAATCTTTTAAGGTTTTTCTTTTGCACGATTATAATTGCCTAATCAAACATATTCTTAACTGTACAAGTTTATTGTTCATGGCCTAGCCCTCTTTGTTGGAACAACTTTATTGATTCCCTAGATTCAACTTTTGTTTAATGTGATCTATCTAGGTCTATCATGTTAGATTTTCTTGCAATCATTTTTATATCCAAATTCACCTTTTTCTTTATATCTAGAGTTGTTTGATCAAGCTTCCTTTGTTGATTGGACCTATATTAATCAAATAAGGTTTGGATGATACTTCACATCCAAGTTTCTTCAAAGCATCTCATTACTTTTCTTTTTCCCTTTTTAACTCTAAGGAAATCTACACCTAATCTTCCTTCTATATCCTATTTTAAGTTTTTCACACCAAGATTTACTTAGATATAATGAAAGTTTAATAATATATAAATTATTGTCAAATTAGATATAATGAAAGTTTAATAATATATAAATTATTTTCAGATTTATATTAATGAATTTTGGGAACACATTCATGTCATTATATATTATACACTTCTCATTAATTAATAAGTTTGAAAATATAATACAAATTTAGTTGAAACTAAAATATATTATAAACATGTATATCATTTTAATTATAGGGTATAATCTTAACAAAAAAAACTAAAATCAATCAAATGAAAAGATAATATTAAATTATCCATGTTGTAATAACTATTTAATGATAAACCATAAAATTAAAGATATAAATAGAAGAAAGTAAATTTTCTAAAGATGTCTGAAATATATTTATCTAAATGATATGAAGTAATATTAATCTTGAAATGCATATCTAGCCTATAATAATTTTAATTTTAATTTTAAATATATGTAATATTTATTATAATCGTAATAGACAACTTATAAAATTAATGACTTAAACTTTATTTACTTAATAAAATATGCATCAACCTTTGTCTGTATTTGTTTTGTAGGTATTTACTATTTTTCTACATATTTTCCTACAAACAATTTGTAACACTACTTTTTATTTCATTTTAAATTTCATATTTTTATTTTGTTCATTTCAATTTATCAGTCTCTCTAAAATCTATGCATAATTTTTTATTAAATTTATAATGCATTAAATTTTTCTAGTTAATTTTTATTTGTGTTGAAATTAAATACTATTGCATACATCATGATATTGAAAACACACATACAACAAAAAAATATGCAAATCTATACATCGAGATATGTCACAAAACAAATTCAATCAAATATTTGTTTTATTGAAATATATGTACAATCTTTCATAAAAAATATCTCCAACAAAATCTAGAAAATTATTGTAACTAGCTTCCAGAGTAACTCAATAATTGTTTTCAAATAATATAAACCAATTATTTATTTGTACCATTTTTTGTAAATCAAATATTTCAGATGTGGGTTTGATTTGGTTATGGTGTATTCATAGGAGAAAGTGTACTAAATTTTACTTTTTTCTAGATAATAACAAAGAAGGATAAGGTATGCAATGTTTTCCATATTTGTGTCATGTATTGTTTGCTAGCCTATGTAAACCCTGTTATAATATTTGTGTTTTTTTTTTGGTATGTTATGATATACATGGCAGACGAATGTTAGGTTCTGACTGAAAAAAAATATGATTTAAATTATTTAAATTGTTCTATCAATTGGAATGATGGTCTCATCAAGGTCAATTGAAAAGAATCCTTATATAATAAATTTTTTACACAAAACATGTCTATATTCTTCAAACTCAAGGCCCCTTGGCACTATTTTGTTTAATCCTAGTTTTAATTTGAATTCTTTATGTTTAATCTTCTAAGGTTTTTCTTTTGTGACTATAATTTCCTAATCAACCATATTCTCAAGTTTACAAGTTTATTGTTCATTTCCTAGACTTCTTTGTTTGAACAACTTTATTGATTCCCTAGATTCAACTTTTGTTTAATGTGATCTATCTAGGTTTATCATGTTAAATTTTCTTGCAATCATTTTTATATCCAAATTCACCTTTTTCTTTATATCTAGGGTTGTTTGATCAAGCTTCCTTTATTTATTGGACCTATATTAATCAAATAAGGTTTGGATGATACTTCACATCCAAGTTTCTTCAAAGCATCTCATTAATTTTCTTTATCCTTTTTAACTCTAAGGAAATCTAGACCTAACCTGCCTTCT
The DNA here is from genome assembly GCA_007258455.2 of Sequoia sempervirens. Lineage (NCBI taxonomy): Eukaryota > Viridiplantae > Streptophyta > Pinopsida > Cupressales > Cupressaceae > Sequoia > Sequoia sempervirens. The sequence goes on along the minus strand of VDFB02157320.1, from coordinate 357,670 downwards.
ATATCCTATTTTAAGTTTTTCACATCAAAATTTACTTAGATATAATGAAAGTTTAATAATATATAAATTATTGTCAAATTTATATTAATGAATTTTGGGAACACATTCATGTCATTATATATTATAAACTTCTCATTAATTAATAATTTATAAAATATTATACAAATTTAGTTGAAACTAAAATATATTATAAACATGTATATAGATTTAAATATAGGGTATAATCTTAACAAAAAAAACTAAAATCAATCAAATGAATAGATAATATTAAATTATGCATGTTGTAATAACTATTTGATGATAAACCATAAATTTAAAGATATAAATAAAAGAAAGTAAATTTTCTAAAGATGTTTGAAATATATTTATCTAAATGAAATGAAGTAAAATTAATCTTGAAATGCATATCTAGCCTATAATAATTTTAATTTTAATTTTCAATATATGTAATATTTATTATAATCTTAATAGACATCTTATAAAATTAATGACTTAAATTTTATTTACTTATGAAAATCTTGCATCAACTTCTGTTTGTATTTGTTTTGTAGGTATTTACTAGTTTTCTAGATATTTTCCTACAATCAATTTGTAGCACTACTTGTTATTCCATTTTAAATTTCATATTATTTTTATGATTATTTTATTTATTTAGACTATTTGAAAATATGTGTGGGTGTGATTTATTTAAATGCAATAAATAAAGTTTGGTTTTGATATGATGTATAAGCACTATTTTAATTATTTATTTAGACTATATGAATTTATTTGTGGGTGTGCTTTGTTTAAATGCAATAAATAAAGTTTGGTTTTGAAATGATGTATATAGTATTATTTTTATTATTTATTTAGATGATCTGAATATAGTTGTGGGTGTGTTTTATTTAAATGCAATAAATAAAGTTTGGCTTTGATATGATGTGTATAGTATTATTTTTATTATTTAATTAACAGTTTAAATATATTTGTGGGTGTGTTTTGTTTAAATTGGATGGTTATGTATTTTCAAGTTTCTGTTAGGAAGGGAATATTAATGTCTCTATTGGATGCAATTTTTTTTATTGATTTTTCAATCCTCGAATGGTTTTGAAAATGCTAGTTATGTATTTTTGGATTGGTTGATTTTTGAAATAGTCATTGCAAGAATAAAATTATTGTTTAATATTTTATTTAAATTTACAACACATTGAATGTTTTGGTTAATTTTTCAACTCTATCAATGTCTTGAATGACAATGCACACTATTATCATAATATTACGAGGTGGAAAAATAAATTAATCCAAAAGTTACTTCTATCTACAATGAAACAATCTACAATTATTTTGTTTGTTTCAATTTATCAATCTCTCTAAAATATATGCATAATTTTTTATTAAATTTATAATGCATTAAATTTTTCTAGTCAATTTTTAATTGTGTTGACATTAAATACTATTGCATACATCATGATATTGAAAACACACATACAACTAAAATATATATGCAAATATATACATCGAGATATGCCACAAAACAAATTCAATCAAATATTTGTTTTATTGAAAAGATATGTACAATCTTTCATAAAAAATATCTAAAACAAAATCTAGAAAATTATCGTAACTAGCTTCTGGAGTGACTCAATAATTGTTTTCAAATAATATAAACCAATTATTTTTTTGGACCATTCTTGTAAATCAAATATTTGAGATGGGGGTTTGATTTGGTTATGGTGTATTCATTGGAGAAAGTGTACTAAATTTTACTTTTTTCTAGATAATAACAAAGAAGGATAAGGTATGCAATTTTTTTCATATTTGTGTCATGTATTGTTTGCTAGCCTATGTAAACCTCATTATAATATATATATATATTGGTATGTTATGATATACATTGTAGAGGAATGTTAGGTTCTAACTATAAAAAAAATATGATTTAAATTATTTAAATTCTTTTATCAATTGGAATGATGGTCTCATCAAGGTCAATTGAAAAGAATCCTTATATAATAAATTTGTTACTCACAGCATGTCTAGGTTCTTCAAACTCAAGGCCCCTTGGTGCTATTTTGTTTAATCCTAGTTTGAATTTGAATTCTTTATGTTTAATTTTTAAAGGTTTTTCTTTTCTGACTATAATTGCATAATCTACCACATTCTCAAGTTTACAGGTTTATTGTTCATAGCCTAGCCTTCTTTGTTGGAAAAACTTTATTGATTCCCTAGATTCAACTTTTGTTTAATGTGATCTATCTAGGTTTATCATGTTAGATTTGCTTGCAACCATTTTTTTATCCAAATCCACCTTTTTCTTTATATCTAGGGTTGTTTGATCAAGCTTCCTTTGTTGATTGGACCTATATTAATCAAATAGGGTGTAGATGATACTTCACATCCAAGTTTCTTCAAAGCATCTCATTAATTTTCTTTTTCCTTTTTAAATCTAAGGAAATCTAGACCTAATCTTCTTTCTATATCCTATTTTAAGTTTTTCACATCAAGATTTACTTATGTTTTTGTCTTAGTGGACCTTTTAAATCCAAATTTACCTTCTTTCTTTTTCCTTTCTACCTTTAAGGAATTCTAGATCTAATATGCTTTCTATATCTGACGAGGGAGCAAACCCGAGACACATAAATACACTCACAAAATAGAGAATAATATTTTATTCATAAATATTGAACTTCTTACATGCAGAGGATCTCAAATCCCCAAGCTCTATATTACATGCAAATTACTAACTTACAGAAAATTACCCAGACCCCCTTTCACAGCATGCGAACTTCTTTCCCCCAAAAAGTTACCCAAAAATCAGAAACAAGCCCCTAAATAGGCCCATTTCGGTTTGGAACCAAAAACAACCTTCGAGATAATATTTTTGACAGTTTGGCACCAAAATTACAATTTGAAATTCAAGTTTAAATTCACAGTTGAAAATTAGCACATTTCTAAAATATGCACCAACTTCCAGCAGTCATAACTTTTAATCCGACCGTCGGATCTTCAATGATAATACCTTTTCGAAAAGCTCTCGAAAAGATGATTTTCCACAAAATAGGTCTTGGGTGGACTACTTTGGCATTTCTGCAAATTTTCAGGCCCATCCGGGATCGTTTGGTGCCTCAAACTGAGCTCGGAAGGTTTTTCAGGGCAAAATGTAGAAACTGGAACTTGAATAACTTCCAAGTCGTGAATGATCTTGACCTGATTCTTTCACCAGACTGTGTATTTTTCCATCTTGATCCTTCCCATAAATTTTTGTCTTCCCACGACTTCAAATTCAAACCTGCTAAAAATAGCAGTTGAGCAGAAAAAGCAGAAAAGCAGTTCTGAAAGTTGGAAACTCTTATTCGACGAAAAGGGTATCCAGAAATACAAAAACATCTACAAAAAGAAAACAACAGGAACAAAAATGGAAATCATCTTTTGGGTGATGCAAGATTGCCCTCACACCACTGGATGCTCCTGCATCAATATCATATTTTAATTATATTTCATGTCAAGATTTACTTGTGTATTTTTCTTAATTGACCTTTTAAATCCAAGTCTACCCTTGATTTAAACCACATTTTCTTTTTTTTTGCATATGATTCAATTTCTAAAAAAAATTAGTTGATTTTTTATAATTATTTAGTAATTCTTTAGACCCAAACCCTATTACAACATGTCCACTACAGGACTTCATAAATTCAACTTGAAGGAAAAACTGCTACAACTAAGTTCTAAATTCAAAGACATCATTAAACATGCACTCAAATGTGATGATATCATGAAAACCATCAAGTTTGATAAATTGGACTTAACCTTATTGCTGAAATTCCTTAAATTTTTTATAATTTGACCTATGATAGAATTCAAAACCCAAAATAATTTTAACCTAGTTTCAATCTATTTTCCCATCCAACACTTGATTGTTCTTATCCATTCCTAACCCAATTTGTTTAATGTACCTTGGTTTTTTTGTTTTTATGTTTGAGTTTTTGGTTTCCTTAGTAGATTTTTCCTACCTTATGTTCGGACCCTGTTTGGCATATGTTCGATTTTTTTTTTTTCATCTACTCCTTTTCATGCTAAGTCATCTTTTCAAAATTGGGATCCAATCCCATGTTAGATTCTAGTTTATTAGCCAATAGGCTTATTGTGGGAACACTTTGGCTGTGAATTTCGTAAACCTTCCCAGTTTTAAAAACTTTTGGCATGCAACTCTCATTTGGAAAAAAGGTGGCAAGTTTAAATGAAATAAATAACATTAAATAAAAAATAAATGCATTTGACACGTCAATAGAGAAGGCTAGTCAAATTGAACACCGGCTGGTAGGGCTTGGCACTTCAATATTAATTGATGTATGCTTTCCATATAGTGGTGATAGTTTGGCAATGGTTGTAATAACACTTATCATTTAAAACTTGAGAAAACATGGAAAAGCAATAAAACAGTTTGCACATTTTTTTATAAGGCATTGTTGGGTGTCGTTTTGTGGCTTTACTTGCTATGAGAGCTCTAAACCACCAGTGTGACTAGCTATATTATTTCATTTATGGTCTCCATATAGTGCCAATTTTTGCATGGAAATAAAATAGTTTATGTTGTTGTGTAAGTCTAGCTACTATCAACACTATGAGCCGCGATTCTTTTGTTTTGTGGTTTTTTTTGTCTCTAATATTTTTCTTTACTTTTTGCAGTGGTTTGAGAAAGAAGGAAGCCGAAAGAAAGCCAACGGGAAGAAGTGCATTTGGAAAACCCCTTTAAAGCAAGCAGGAAGGGGTACATTTGGAAAAAACCATTTGTAGAGGATTTCAAAAATAGTATTTCAAAAATAATTTATGTTATTTTCCATACAACATTGTTGATTGTTGTTCTGTAGCTTTATGTACCATAGAAAAAAGTATTTCTTGCATGATATGGAAATAATTGATGATATGGAATTGGACTTAGTGATTCCTTTATCTAGTATTGTGAGGTGTTTTACGCATCCACACTAGGTCTTGGACCCTTGCAAACTAGGTCTTGGACCCTTGCAAACTAAATAAAAATGTATTTATCAATGTCTTGTAAAGGTTTTGTAAAGTGTTGTAAAAGACTTTCACACCTCTCTAGACTTAATGAACCCATTTTCCCTTAATTCAAAAATATAAAATGTATTTAATTGCATTATCACATCAATCTAGAAGGCTTGTAAATTAAACTTAACTTTAATCTAGTGTTGTAATGTGTCCTACACATTCACAGTGGATGTTGTGCCTCTCTACCTACTATGTGGACCTCATTTTAGTGTTGTAAAGTGTATTTTGATGCAAGAGCATCCAGTGGTGTGACGGAAATCCTACATCACCCAAAAAAAAGAAAGATTTTAATTTTTTGTTGGTTGTTTCTTTGATGTTTGTGCATTTCTGGATACCCCTTAGCTATTAAAATATTCGAAGCCAAATTTGAGGCCCTTAGAGGCTTCAGATGGGCCCAAAAATTTGCAAAAACCCAAAGTAGTTAGTCATAGGCCCTACTTTGCGCCACATTGTCTTTTCGAGAGCTTTTCGAAAAGGTATTATCATTGAAAATCCGACGATCGGATTAAAAGTTATGGCTTTCAGAAGTTGGTGCATTTTTAGAAATGTGCTAATTTTTTAATGTGAATTTCAAATTGTAATTTGGGTGCCAAACTGCCAAAACTCAAATTTGATTGTTGTTTTGGCTCCAAATTGGAAAGGAGCTCTATTTATGGGTGAGATTTCTAATTTTTGTAGCTTTTTGGGGAAAAGAGTTTGCATGCTGCGAAAGGGGGTCTTTTGTAATTTTTGTAATTTTTATAATTTGCATGTATTGCAAAGCTTGAGGATTTGTGGTCCTCTGCATGTAACAAGTTCCATTCTAAATAATAATAAAAGTTCCTTGGTTGTTGGCATCATTTTTTGTGTCTCGGATTTGCTCCCTCATCATATTTAATCATAGTTTCATATTGAATTTTGTGTCTCAATCCCTAATTGACCTTTACATCATCATTAATAGGCCCTATGGCCCCATATTATGCATCCTGAGGCCTAAATTGATCAAATACCCAATAAAATCATCATATAAACCTAATTTATGCATTCCCCAACAACCTAGTTGGCAAATGGGCCCCTCTGGGACTAATTTTCCATCTGTGGTGAATGAGTCCCTTCTAGGTGGGACTAATTTATCCAAGGTGGAGAATTAGTCCCATTTGGGTAATTTTTGAGTTTTGAGCAGGACAAAGTTGGATTTTAAGTTTTATTTTTCTCCATGTCGGCCTTGGGGATCCAATTAATGGGAAAATAAGGTGAATTTCCTATAAATACAAGTATCTAAACCCTAAATCAGAACCATTCTTCATTACTCATCCATCATTATTCTATCTCAAGTCAAGTAAGTTAGGGTTTTATCATCTCAAGTCACAAAGATAACATCTTTTAGAAATTCAAGGGCAGATCCTTCATATTGTTGTAGCAATCTAAGATCAATCATCATGGCAAGATTTAGACATCTTGAAATCTTGGAAATCATTCAATATAAAGTTTCAAAGTTTTTGAAGACATCTCCTAGTTGAACAAGACAAAATATCAACAAAAAGTCACTTTTAGAATCAGAAATCAAACTTTCAGAGGTGGACACCTATCAGGAACCAGAGTGTAGATCAAAGACTTCAGTTTCCACTTTTGGATTTCAAAAAATCAAAAGTGGATTTATTCACCATTGATGGTGAATGAGTCTCAATACTAGCCCTAAATAGGGTTTTATGTATTTTTGGATACCCATTTGTTAGAAATAGGCTCCAAAACAATTTCCCAAATCTAGGAATAATTCAACCAGAATGGTGAATGAGTCCCAATAGGACAAATTTATAGCATAAATAACATTTAAGAATTCATTCCTAGTCTCTAGAAAGTTCTCCGGTGTGCACCTTTATTTTCATTCATTTTTGTTATAGTTTGGATTCATTTCTAGGTGTTTTTGCATATCACAATGTGTTTTCAAAAAACTTGCATTTCAATAGTTTTGCATTAGTAATCCATCCATTTTATCAGTTTTTTGCATTTAGGTCATTTCATTTAGGCATACTTTCATTGTACTTGCATTAGTTTGAGTGAAGCACCTGGATTTTGTGTGGGATCTATCTCTTTCTTTTAAGTGAAAAACCCTAATTGAGCAGGAGAGTCATAGCATCCTACACCCTAAAATCTATGGTTCACTTTACCAATATTGTTTTATTTATGGTTTCCATGTAGCGGTGATGGTTGCAAGGCAATAAAATAGTTTAGGTTATATAGTTTATGATATTTTCAATAATGAATTGTTGATTGTTGTTCTTTGGCGTTAACTATATTGTTTCATTTATGGTCTCCATATAGTGGTGATGGTTGCAAGGTGATAAAATAGTTTATGTTTTTTTTTTTAAGGCACTGTTGGAAATGGTTGCAAAATAATTAAATAGTTTATGTTATTTATAATAAGGCATTGTTGATTGTTGTTGTGTGAGTCTAACTGATATTAGCACTGTGAGCCGCCATTCTTCTGTTTTGTAATTTTTTTGGCTCTAATAGCTTTCTTTGCTCTTTTTTGTGGTTTGAGAAAGAAGGAAGTTGAAAGAAAGAAAGTGGGAAGAGGTGTGTTTGGAAAACCCCTTTAAAGCAAGCGAGAAGAGGTACATTTGGAACCAACCCTTTGTAGAGGATTTTGAAAACAATACTTTTTGTTTTGAGAATTCCTATGGCATGGAAATATTATTTCATGTATGTTTTGTAATGCCCCATCTTGTAACCTAAGGAATGTTGCAAATTCCTACGAAAGTAAAATATATATTTTTTTAAAGTATTAATATTAACTTTATTAGTTGCATACATTCGAGCTAAGTTATGCAACATCACACTACTTGAGATTCCATAGACAACTTTCGTATTTAGCATTGCATGTATTTAATTAACATAAACTTTAAAAGTAAACATTGCATAACATTTGAATTCCATTCATGATAGTATAAAGTACAAATAAGATTCTTACATTGCATTTGAAATGACATTACAATACTCATTCTTCAAATGAGGTAGATCAAATAATAGTTTACAATTACACAATTCAAATGTTCACCTCATAACAATTGAGGGATGTTTCAAATACAATATTTCCAATGATGCAATAAAGAAAGTACATATATATCCAAATACAAGCTCTCCATCCATGGAGCTCTCGTTGCCATGATCATAAACTGGGGACCCAACGGAGTAAGGTGCACGTTCCACCCAAAAATGTGGTACCCGTAGGTCCACCCCCTTGCTAGGAGATAGTAATAAGGTTCCCTAGATATAAACTACTAACCCTAGACACAAGTAGATACTTAGCTGATGGTTACATTGCTTCCAGATTTAGGATAATCAAATATACTAAGCTCACAAGGTAAACTGTTATTTTAGGTGGAGTGTCATCACAATGTTGCAAAGGTTACCTTGGTGTTTCTTCGTAGGTTCCAGCCCCCACCTTGGGTTACCCTGGTAACCTCTTACGAAACCTGGCTCCACATGCAAACTATTGCGGAATCGAATATCTTTTAAAGTAACAAGATATCAATTTTCCATTCTAGGCCTTCTCAACTTAATCTCAAGACTGAACTATCTCTTGAGTCTTATAAGCAAGGCATATTAATCTAATTAAAGATTTTAAGCTAACTAATATTTTGTTTTAGTTTCCACTGACTTACTAACTCTTTGTAAGTTACCCTGGCACCACTTTGTGTGTCGGCCCTCACACAGAGCCACTCCCCTAAAGATAACATAAGGAATCTAAGTTCCCTAACTAAGGTAAACAAGGTGCAGAAGAATCAACATATAATATCAAATGACACACAACGGTCATTAAATCTTTGTTCATCAATCTAGGTGTCAAAACACCATACTATAACATGTGCACTACCCTAGTCAACTAAAGGATTGTATTTCAACAATAACAACACCCTTACTACACAAACTAATTTGGAAGACTTGTTCATCTAAAACATTCCCAATTTTCCCAATAAAAGAAACACAATTTAAAGCAAATCGAAATATTGGGAATCTACATTAGGATTTACTAAATCCAATCATTCAATAAGTATTAGCAAGAAATTATAACAACTTGATCGTAATATTTTTCTCATACAATAAAGAAAATTGCATCAATTTATTCTAATTTTTAACTTTCTCAATTTCGCGTAAAAATAAATATACTAAATTCTCATTTTATATCATATTTTAAATAATATTTATTCACATGCATGCCATGCACCTATTAAATAAAATATTATTTGAATATCAATTTAAACAAATAAAAAATTATATATATATATATATATAATTCATTTAAATCCGAATATATATATATAAGTTCATATTTTAAATGATAGAAAAGGATTTATTTAAATTTTATCTAATGCCGAAACTATACAGTTGGGCCGGTGTCATTGTTACAACAGGCGACGGCTCCTTATAGGGGTCGGCCTGTGTAGTGGGTGGCGAGCTGGGAGTTGCTCCCACCGTCGCCTCCCTTAGGGGCGATGACTGTGGGAACAGGGTTTTCCAAACCCTGTGGAATACAATATCCGAAACCCTTTTTTTAAATTTTTTTTTTAATAAAAATGAAATCTCTAAATTCGCCTCTACGACGATTTTGAAAATTCCCAAATAAAAAGAAATAAATAGAGTTTCACAATCCAATTTGTATATGAAAATATATATATATGTATAATATATATATACAAATTCAACAAGTTTTTTCTTATGGGAAAAATTTAGAAAATTTTACAGTGCGCACAATTTTTTTTCCCAATAAATCCTAATTTATTCCCAGAGGTTTCAAATTCATTTTCCCATTTAAATGATTTCCCTTCACAAATTTTACTCAAACTTATTTCCTACATGAAGCTTTTAAGAAAGAAATAATAAATCCTCTACAGACTAATTTGTCGAAAGAAACAAAGTCACAAAACATAATAGTAATCTACAAACTTCTAAATTCAAATTTAACAAATTTGCACAAATCACTCTTAAACAGACAATCTTTCAAAATGAGACAAATTAATTTAAATAGAAAAATACCTATTTCTTTGTAGCTTGTAGAACTTGGCTGGTGGAGAGTAGCTTTGCCTGTAGCTTCCAAAGCCCTTCTCGAACACAAAATCCCAAAATATGCCAAAATCTAAACCAGAGATCTTCCAGAAATATACAACAATTCACAAAGGCAATCATAAATTTTTCCCAAAAACAATTTTTTTAACAGAACACTCTTCTTTTCATTTCCCGTGAAGAAGTAATATTCTATTTTCCCCAAATCCCAGATAACATCCTAGAAAATTCTCAACAAGAAGCAATTAATTCCACTGCCACACATGTTGAGAAGAAAAAATATCTTTCAACAACCTCACGACAATCTTTTATTTCTTCCTTATCAAAAATTGAATGCATTTCTAGATTTAAGGAATTCAAACTTTAAAAATGCAATTTTCCCTTTATTTTTTTTATTTATTTAACAATTAAAATACCATTTCCCACATAGCAATTAATTTTAAATTTAAATCTATTCACACAATTAAAGCAATTTTAATTTAATTAATTAATTATTTAATTAAATAAATTTAATCTCAGTGATCAAATTACTTAACCAAACAAACTAATTAATTAATTAAGTAAAATGTAAAACTTTATTTTTAACATTTCAAATTAATTTAAATAAACAGTAAATTAAAGAATAACAAACTATCATTAAATTGACAAAATTTTCCTTTCAAAACAATTAATCCAATTAGGGACAAACAAGACCACCAAAGACTCCAAACTAAAACTGATGATATACTGTGACTGGGTTTAAGACTAGACTAGGATAAACCATGTTACTACCTCCCAATCAACATTTCCGTTGAGTCTTGACACGCTTAGACCTGAATAACCAGGTGGAGTTGGTGTCATGTACCTGCAATCCTGCAACCAAATAAATGACACATATATATAATCCATTGTACAAATACACCGTGCAAAGAAAATCACAGAAATCATAGGGCAAGTGAGTGATGCAACTCTGTTCTCCACACCAATACACATCACATCAAACTGACAAATTAAGTAATAGTTAATCTACCATAAACATATATATAGCAATAACATCTGAAGGAAATATCTACGCTATTACAAAGCATGCCAGAAATTAATTATCACCATACAATGTTTATCTTATCACAAAACAAATCTACTGTCGCTCAAAAGTCAGCGATCAAAATATCCAAACCAAAGTACCAAATTCTAACAGTGTAAAAACATACTAACAGAAATCACAAGCAAAATGGAGGGGTACTACATCCTCCCCCCCTAGGATCAGGCTTGCTCCTAAAAGCCTGCGAACAGATAGGGATAAAGTTCCCTCATGCGTGTTGCATCCTCCCAAGTAGCAGAAGCCTCATGGCTAGGATCCCATTGAACCCTCACTTGATCAATGTCTCAACCCCTGAGACTGAGCGTCCAGCGCTGTAGAATGGCCACGGGCTCCAAAGCCAGTTGCCCATCCTCTACCTGTAACACATTCCAATCAAATACATGAGAAATGTCAAGATGATAAGGTCTAAGTACTGATACATGGAAAATATCATGAATACGTGACAAACTGGGTGGTAAGGTGAGTTGATATGCCACAAGACCAATCCTCTCTAGGATCTCAAATGGCCCAACGTTCAACGAGGCGCAAGCTTAGAGCCTTTTCCATAACAGATTGGACTCTTTCGCGGTCACACTCAAAGAAACACTCTATCACCAACAATAAACTGTCAATCAATTCTATGTGCACGGCATACTTCTTTTGCCTATCCTGTGCTGCTATCAAATGTTCTCTAATACGGTCAACCTGTTGCTCCATGTCTCGAAGCATCTCAGGACCAAGTAACACTCTATCCTCAAGTCGATCCCAACTCAATAGAGTTCGACAAGGACGTTCGTTTAATGCCTGAAATGGTGGCATACCTATGGAACTCTGATATCCGTTATTGTAAGCAAATTCTACTAAGTACAGATAATCCTCCCAACGTGATTGTTGGTCCATTACGTACATTCTAAGCATATCCTCTAATATTTGATTAACTCTCTTCGTTTGTCCATTAGTTTGAGGATGATACGCTAAACTAAAGTTCAACTGTGTACCAAGACCATGTTGTAATGAAGTCCATAGAGCTGATGTAAATATGGGATCTCTATCATAAATAATCCTATGAGGAATCCCATGCAATCTAACTATGTCCTCCATGAATATCCTAGCTAAGGATGAAGCATTATATGATGATCGTACTGGCGAAAAATGAGCTACCTTAGTCAATCGGTCAACAGTTATCATAATGGCATCATGTCACATGATGACGTAGGTAATCCAACAATAAAGTCAATAGATATAATATCCCATTTCCATTCAGGAATGAGATGTGGCTGCAATAACCCGGTGGGATGTTGATGCTCGGCTTTGACTCACTGGCACTCAAGACATCTCGATACATAGTCAGCAATATCACATTTCATACCAGGCCAGAAATACAATTGATGAAGATCCGCATGCATTTTCTTAACACCTGGATGAGCTGAGTATGGAGCTCGATGTGCTTCAGTCATAATTAATGTACAAAGACCCTCAAAATGTGGTACATAGATACGACCTAAATGCCATAATATACCATCTAGTTCAAGGATATACCCTACAAATTGACCTTCTAAAGGTCTACTAGATTCAATCTCTAACTTTACTTCCTAATACAATCTATCTATAGGAAATGCTGCTAAAATTTGACCTCTCAAATCTACTTCAAGAGTAGTAGCAGAGATCTCATGTCAACAACGACTAAGAGCGTCAACCACTATGTTCTATTTTCCTTGAACATATTTCACTTCAAAATTATATTCACACAAGAACTCCATCCACCGTCTTTGTCTAGCATTCAAGTTAGGCTGCCTAAAAATGTATTGTAGACTACGGTGATTAGTGTGAAGTTCAAAACGGTGACCCAATAAGAAATGCCTCCACCGAACTAATGCATGCACAACTGTAGCAAGTTCTAAATCATGAGTGGGATAGTTTAATTCGTGATCCTTGAGTTTGTGAGACTCATAAGCAATCACAGGCCCATCTTGCATCAGAACTGCTCCCAAACCCTCTAAGGATGCATCATTGCAAACTACCAAAGCCTTAGTAGGATCAGGAACAACTAGTATAGGCACATTAGTCAACTTTTTTTTAAGTGTCTAAAAACCCAATTGACACTGCTCCGTCCAAGAAAACTTCTTCCCTTTTCTCTGAAGAGAAGTAATAGGATGACCAATTCTAGAAAATCCCTGAACAAACCATCTATAGTAACCAGCTAGACCCATAAAACTATGAACTTCACCTACATTAGTAGGCATGGGCCAATAAACAATAGCTTGAATCTTTGAAGGATCCACAACAATACCTTTTCCAAATATCACATGTCCAAGGTATTTCACCTTAGTTTGAAAGAAGTCACACTTCTTCAGGTTCGCATACAATTGATTTTCCCTTAAACATTGCAATACCTGTCTCAAGTGTTCTTCATGCTCCTCCATGTTTCTCGAATAGATCAAAATATCATCGAGAAATACAAGGACAAAGCGATCAAGGTATGTACGAAAAACACCATTCATTAAACTCATAAATACTGATGGTGCGTTTGTTAATCCAAACGGTACTACTGTGAATTTGTAGTGCCCATAACCAGTTCAAAATGCAGTTTTATGAATGTCTGCTTCAACAATTCGTAATTGATGGTAACTAGATTTCAAATCAATTTTAGAGAACACATTAGCTCGCTTGATCTGATCAAAAAGATCATCGATTCTAGGCAAAGGATAACAATTCTTAATCGTAACCTTATTCAATTGACAATAGTCAATGCACAATCTAAGTGACCCATCCTTCTTCTTTATGAAGATGACAAGTGCTCCTCAAGGGGAAACACTTAGACGAATAAAACCCTTTTCTAATAGTTCCCCTAACTGAATACGAAGTTCCTCTAACTCCTGAGTCGTCATTCTATATGGAGCTCTAGATATAGGCTCTGCTCCTTGAACTAGGTCAACTCTAAAATCAATATCCGTCTTCGGTGGCATTCTAGGTATATCATCAGGAAACACATTAGCGAATTCCCTAAGAATAGGATGATCATCAAGAGATATCTCTCAACTCTCACCTTCTTCCAAATCAGTAACTATTGTGGCAAACAGTTGACAACCCTGATGAAGACATCTCTTTAATTGCATAGCAGATATCATCCGCAAAGAGATAGGTCTTTGTATACCTATGATTTCCACTTTCGCACCTAAATCACTAATGCAACTAACTGTCTTAAGTCGACAGTCAATCACAGCATGTTGAGATGCTAACCAATCCATACCTAAAACTGTGTCATACGATCCTAAAGGTGTAATATGAAGATACCCTAAGGTAGTTAACATACCAATTCTAAGTTCACAACTCTATACTAGGTTCTCTACCATTACTTTCACCCTAGAGGAAAATTCTACCTGCCACTTACCGCCTTGCTTTACCGCCACAAGACCACATCGCTCAACGATGGTAGGGGAAATAAAGGAGTCGGTAGCTCTGGAATCAAAAAGAATAGAAACACTAACACCATGTAACTTACCTAAAGTCTCGACCACTATGTTCTGGTGATCGGCTTGGCGGTTATCAACCGTAGCGTAAATTGTATGTGATCGCCCTGCATCACCCACTATAGGCTCAGATGCTATAGGTCGAGGCCTAAAACCTGAAGAACCTCTCATCAGACACTGCCTAGCGATGTGTCCCTGCTGACCACACGAGTAACAACCAGTGCCTCTACCGAATCCTCTACCACCCGAAGGTGCATTGGATTGCTAGAAGCTACCCCTACTGACAGTAGACTACACACTGTGAGTAGGTTGATCATGTCTATTGCTCTTGTTGCACCACTAGTTGCAGTTCTTTCCTGACTGCAGACTATGACCTTGCTGTGGTTGTGGATTATTATTCTTTTGAGGTGTTCGCTACTGCTGCTACTTCCCACCCTTTGAGGGTGTCTGTTGGTTCCTAGAGGAACCCCCTATTTGTAC
The DNA here is from genome assembly GCA_007258455.2 of Sequoia sempervirens. Classification (NCBI taxonomy): domain Eukaryota; kingdom Viridiplantae; phylum Streptophyta; class Pinopsida; order Cupressales; family Cupressaceae; genus Sequoia; species Sequoia sempervirens. Next base: position 342,574 of record VDFB02157320.1, on the reverse strand, counting down.
CTGTCGACCTGTGGACTAAAACCTGCTGCAGGAGCACTGCCTATCTGTACTCCTGTGTGACCACCTAACGCCATAACAAGATTCTCTTCCACTATACGAGCCTTCTCCACAGCAACTTCCATAGTCTTTGGCTCAAAGACTCTAACTCCACCACTAATGTGGGCATTTAAGCCCCTGATGAAATGTTGAACCAACATAGACTCATCATCACCAACACCCGCATACTGCTCGTATTCATAAAATCTAGGTTCATATTGCTCAACAGATAGAGCCAACTGATGTAAATCATGAAACTCGTCAGCCCGTCGTTTCCTCTAGTGTTCCAATAGGAACCGTGCTCTAAACCTCTCTAGGAACATCTCCCAAGACACTGACCCAATATCTAAGTGGAGCTTCTGCTCCTCCAAGCGCCACCAAGTAGAGGCAAATCCTCTCAGATGCATGATAGCACATCTCGCTTGGGTATTGCTACCATATGGGTGCATAGGAAAACATCTACCCAAGTCCAATAGCCAGGTCTCTGCCTCTAAACCACCTCCTATACCATCAAAAGTAGGAGGGCATGCCCTCAACAAATCCTGCATGTGTCCTGCAATAATAGCATCCTGATGCACTATATCATCTACTCTCCTTGGAGATCTATCACGCTCTCTAACTACCTCCTGATCAACTTCTTGTCTAGGTCCAAGTCGAGCTAGGACCTCCTCTAATAAAGGGCGTAACAGTGAACCCTTTACTCCTGACTGTTCATGAATCTGTCCCTCATTCCTTTGATCCAACTGCTTTGCCTGATCACTCTGATGAGGGCTCAGAGGGGGAGTAACCTGAGTGATTGGCCCTCGGCCTCCACCTCGACCTCTACCACAACCTCTACCACGTCATCTAGCCATGATCCTACACATAAACAATAATGAGTCTCAAATACTAATCAACCAAGGCTAACAGATAGTGACACTACGTACTAGGTCAACCTAATGCCCCATCCTGTAACCTAAGGAATGTTGCAAATGCCTACGAAAGTAAAATATTTTTTTTTAAAAAAGTATTAATATTAACTTTATTAGTTGCATACATTCTCTAAGTTACGCGACGTCACACTACTTGAGATTCTGTAGATGACTTTAGTATTTAGCATTGCATGTATTTAATTAACATAAACTTTAAAAGTAAACATTGCATAACATTTGAATTCCATTCATGATAGTATAAAGTACAAATAATATTCTTACATTGCATTTGAAATGACATTACAATACTCATTCTTCAAATGAGGTAGATCAAATAATAGTTTACAATTACATATTTCAAATGTTCACCTCATAACAATTGAGGGATGTTTCAAATACAAGATTTCCAATGATGCAATAAAGGAAGTACATATATATCCAAATACGAGCTCTCCATCTATGAAGCTCTCATTGCCATGATCATAAACTGGGGACCCAATGGAGTAAGGTGCACGTTCCACCCAACCATATGGTACCCGTAGGTCCACCCCCCATGCTAGGAGATAGTAATAAGGTTCCCTAGACATAATCTACTAACCCTCAACACAAGTACATACTTAACTGATGGTTACATTGCTTCCAGATTTAGGATAATCAAATATACTAAGCTCACAAGGTAAACTGCTATTTTAGGTGGAGTGTCATCACAATGTTGCAAAGGTTACCCTAGTGTTTCTTCCTAGGTTCTGGCCCCCAACTTGGGTTACCCTGGTAACCTCTTACAAAATCCGGCCCCACATGCAAACTATTGCGGAATCGAATATCTTTTAAAGTAATAAGATATCAATTTTCCATTCCAGGCCTTCTCAACCTAATCTCAAGACTGAACTAGCTCTTGAGTCTTATAAGAGGCATATTAATCTAATTAAAGATTTTAAGCTAGCTAATGTTTTGTTTTAGTTTCCACTAACTTACTAACTCTTTGTAAGTTACCCTGGCACCACTTTGTGTGTCGTCCCTCACACAGAGCCACTCCCCTAAAGATAACATAAGGAATCTAAGTTCCCTAACTAAGGTAAACAAGGTGCACAAGAATAAACATATAATACCAAATGACACACAACGGTCATTACATATTTGTTCATAAATCCAGGTGTCAAAACACCATACTATAACATGTGCACTACCCTAGTCAACTCAAGGATTGTATTTCAACAATAACAACACCCTTACTATACAAACTAATCTGGAAGACTTGTTCATCTAAAACATTCCCAATTTTCCCAATAAAAGAAACACAATTTAAAGCAAATCGAAATATTGGGAATCTACATTAGGATTTACTAAATCCAGTCATTCAATAAGTATTAGCAAGAAATTATAACAACTTGATCATAATTATTTTCTCATACAATAAAGAAAATTGCATCAATTTATTCTAATTTTTAATTTTCTCAATTTCGCATAAAAATAAATATACTAAATTCTCTTTTTATATCATATTTTAAAGAATATTTATTCACATGCATCCCATGCACCTATTAAATAAAATATTATTTAAATATCAACTTAAACAAAGAACAAATTATATATATATATTTATATATATATATTTATATATCTATATATATATATATATATATATAATTCATTTAAATCTGAATATATATATAAAAGTTCATATTTTAAATGATAGAAAGGGATTTATTTAAATTTTATCTAAGGCCGAAACTATACAGTCGGGCCAGCGTCACTGTTACAACAGGCTACGACTCCTTACAGGGGTCGACTTGTGTAGTGGGCGGCGAGCTGGGAGTTGCTCCCACCGTCCCCTCCCTTAGGGGCGGCGATTGTGGGAACAGCCACAACCCCCCTTTCCATAACTTACAGGGCTTTTCAAATAAAAATTTCGTGGGAACAAACCCTACAGAATACAATATCCGAATCCCTTTTTTTAATTTATTTTTTAATAAAAACTAAATCTCTAAATTCGCCTGTACGGCGATTTCAAAAATTCCCAAATAAAAATAAATAAATACAGTTTCACAATCCAATTTGTATCTAAAAATATATATATGTATAATATATATATACAAATTCAATAGGTTTTTTCTTATGGGGAAAATTTAGAAAATTCTACAGGGTTTGTAATGGGGAAATTGAGAAATTTCTACAGTACGCACAAATTTTTTTCCCAATAAATTCTAATTTATTCCCAGAGGTTTCAAATTTATTTTCCCATTTAAATGATTTCCCTTCACAAATTTTACTCAAACTTATTTCCTACAGGAAGCTTTTAAGAAAGAAATAATAAATCCTCTACAGACTAATGTGCTGAGAAAAATACAGAAGTCACAAAACACAATAGTTTACTCTACAAACTTCTAAATTCATAATTTAACAAATTTGCACAAATCTAACTCTTAAACAGTCAATCTTTCAAAATGAGACAAATTAATTTAAATAGGAAAATACCTGTTTCTCTGTAGCTTGTAGAACTTGGCTAGTGAAGAGTAGCTTTTCCTGTAGCTTCCAAAGCCCTTCTCGAACAAAAAATCCAAAAATATGCCAAAATCTCAACCAGAGATCTTCCAGAAATATACAACAATTCACAAAGGCAATCACAAATTTTCCCAAAAACAATTTTTTTATTAGAACCCTCTTCTTTTTATTTCCCGTGAAGAAGTAATCTTCTATTTTCCCCAAATCCCATATAACATCCGAGAAAATTATCAACAAGAAGCAATTAATTCCACTGCCACACATGTCGAGAAGAAAAAATATCTTTCAACAACCTCACGACAATCTTTTATTTCTTCCTTATCAAAAATTCAATGAATTTCTAGATTTAAAGAATTCAAACTTTAAAAATTCAATTTCCCTTTTCTTTATTTTATTTATTTATTTAACAATTAAAATACCATTTCCCACATAGCAATTAATTTTAAATTTAAATCTATTCACACAATTAAAGCAATTTTAATTTAATTAATTATTTTATTTAATTAAATAAATTTAATCTCAGTGATCAAATTACTTAACCAAACAAACTAATTAATTAATTAAGTAAAATGTAAAACTTTATTTTTAACATTTTAAAAAACAAACTAATTAATTAATTAAAAAATGTAAAACAAACATTTAAAATTAATTTAGAATAACAAACTATCATTAAATTGACAAAATTTTCCTTTCAAAACAATTAATCCAATCAAGGACAAATAAGACCACCAAAGACTCCAAACTAAAACTGACGATATACTGTGACTGGTTTAAGACTAGACTAGGATAAACCATGTTACTACCTCCCAATCAACATTTCCGCTAATTCTTGACACACTCAGACCTGAATAACCAGGTGGAGTTGGTGTCATGTACCTGCAATCCTACAACCAAATAAATGACAAACATATATATATAATCCATTGTACAAACACACCGTGTGGAGAAAATCATGGAAATCATAGGGCACTCACAAGCGAGTGATGCAACTTCATTCTCCACACCAATACACATCACATCAAACTAACATATTAAGTAACAGTTAATCTACCATAAACATATATATAGCAATAACATTTGAAGGAAATATCTACGCTATTACAAAGCATGTCAGAAATTAATTATCACCATACAATGTTTATCATATCACAAAACGAATCCACTGTCACTCAAAATTCAGTGATCAAAATATCCAAACCAAAGTACCAAAGTCTAACAGTGTAAAAACATGCTAATAGAAATCACAAGAAAAATGGAGGGGTACTACATGTTTTCCCTATAGTTCATTTATGGTTTCTATGTTCTATTGATGGTCGCAAAGCAATGAAACAGTTACAATATATGTTATCTTCCATAATCTATTCTCAAATGTTTTTTTGGCAATAAAATAGTTTATGTTGTTTTCAATAACGCACTATTGAGAAAAACATTGTACAAGTGCAGGGTTTTTTTTTTTGCATGGGTTAGTTACTGTGAATTTTTCTATTTTTGTCGATTTTTTTGTCTAGGTCACTATTGAAACCAATATTGTTTCATTAATGGTTTCCATATTGTGTTGATGGTTGCAACACAATAAAATAGTTTGTGTTATATAGGTTATGCTATTTTCCATAAGGAATTGTTGATTGTTGTTCTCTAACTTTAGCTATATTATTTCATTTTTGATAAGGCACTCTTGTAACAAGAATTTGTCCAAGTGCAGAGTTATTTTGTTTTTTTTGCATGGGTTTGTTGTTGTGAACTCTTTCATTATCTAGGTTACTGTTGAAGCCAATATTGTTTTATTTATGGTTTTCGTGTGGTGGCGATGGTTGCAAGGAAATAGAACAATTTATGCTATTTTCCATAAGGAATTGTTGATTGTTGTTCTTTGGCCTTCAATAAATTATTTCATTAATGGTTTTTGTGTAGTGGCAATGGTTATAAAACAATAAAATAGTTTAAATTATTCTTGATAAGGAATTGTTGAAAGTTTTTTGTGTGGCTTGCGGAAATAGTTTGTGTTATTTTCCATAAGCCATTGTTGATTGTTGTTCTGTGGCTTTAGCAATACTATTTCATTTTTTGTTTCCATATAGTGGTGATGGTTGCAAAGGAATTAAACAGTTTATGTTATTTCTAATAAGGCATTGTTGACTATTGTTGTGTAACTTCAGCTGCTATCAACATTTTGAGTTGTCCTTGTGACTAGGGTTCCCCTATTTAGCTTTACTTGTTGTTTTGAGAATTCCTACAACATGTCAATATTATTTCATGTATTGTTTCCCTATAGTTCATTTATGGTTTCTCTGTGTTGGAGATGGTTGCAAAGTAATGAAATAGTTACAATTTATGTTATCTTTCATAAGCCATTCTCGAGTGTTGTTTTCTAGCTTCAATAATATTACTCCATTTATGGTTTTCATGTACTGGAGGTGGTTGCAATGCAATAAAATAGTTTTTTTTTTTTTCAGTCAGCCATAGTTGGTTGTTGTCTAGCTCCAACTGCTACAGTCTTTCATGTTCTCCCTCTTCCATGTTCTGCCTACTTATGGTGAGATCAATGTTTCCTATTACAATTAATATATAGCCTATCATTCTAAAAATTCCTTTTTGAGGCTCAAACAACAACCCCCATCAGTACATAGAAGCCATGCATGGAATAATGTTTTTGTGCCAAACCCTACCAACTAATTTTTAATATCCCAGACTTTCTCTATTGTCATGCCAAATGCTTTAAATTTTTTGGCTTTGTCACCTCTTTTTTTGTCTTGTCATATTGCCACACATTGAATAATTTTTTTTTGAACTGACAGTTTCATGTGAATGTTTTCTACATCTAATTTCACATACATAGATATCTACACATAGGGAAAATAAAATGAAAGACAATGAAACAAGGATTTCTCTCCACCCAACCATATTAACTTTACCAACTGGGAGTTGCACGCTAGATATGAATATTGTCTATATATATGAATGTTTTATGAATCTAATTTCATATACATAGATATCTGCATGTAGGGAAAATAAAATGAAAGACAACAAAAGAGGCTTTCTCTCCATCTTGTCATAGTTTGGTGGGAGCCTATGAGGCTCCATGGCCCAATATGGTTGGGTGGATAACAAGCCTTATTTTCTTGTCTTTCATTTTACTTTTTGCTATGTGAAAATATGTATATATGCCATATTATATGAAAACAATATTCATTCATACTCCTCCCTATGTTTATTATTTTGGGAAAAATAGTTGTTATTTGTTTGAGCCTTGATAGGGCATTCTTGGAGTGATAGTCTATATATTAAGTGTTATATGGAGCATTGTTGTCACCATTGATTGCAATGATAGACAATGCATGTTCTTGGTTGGCTATTTTGTGAGAGCATAAACTATTTTTGAAATCCTCTACAAAGAATGTTCCAAATGTGGCTCTTCCTGCTTGCTTTCTTTCAGCTGCCTTCTTTGTCCAACGCAAAAAAAATGCCAAAGAGGAGAAAACCAACTATTTTTTAAATCCTCTACAAAGGGTTATTTTCCAAATATACCTCTTCCTGCATACTTTAAAGGGGTTTTCCAATTGCACCTATTCCCACTTTATTTCTTTCAGCTTCTTTCTTTCTCAAACCACAACAAAGAGAAAAAAAACTATTAGAGATGAAAAAAACCATAAAACAGAAGAATTCACAGTAACAAACCCATGCAAGAAAAAACAAAATAACCTCGCACCTTCACAAAACCTCCACCACTCATTGAACTTGCACCTTCATAGGAGCTCGCCAATGAAAACCCTGGTCATAGTTGTGGCTCAGAGCTCTCATAGCAGGTAAAGCCACATAATGACACCCAATAATTCCTTATCAAAAATTGCACAAACTGTTTTATTGCTTTGCTATGTTTTCTCAAGTTTTAAATGGCAAGTGTTATTACAACCATCACCACTATAGAGAAACCATACATCAATTAATGTTTACATTCCAAGCCCTACTAATCCATGTTCAATTTCGTTAGCCTTCTCTATTGACTTGTTAAATGCATTTATTTTTTCATTTGAATTTTCCACCATTTCCCTGGTCAGGGCTGCACACCAGAAGTTTTAAAAACTGAGAAGGTTGATAAAATTCATAGCCAAAGTGTTCCCATGTAGGTTCAAGAGAAATCCCTCTTTTTTTGTATTTCCTTTTATTTTCCCTATGTGCAAATATATATTTATGTGAAATTAGATGCAAAAAACATTCATATATACAAACAATATTCATATCCAACATGCAACCCATTTTGTTTTTCTTGCATACATTTGTTACTGTAAATTCTTCTATTTTGTGGTTTTTTTCCTCTTTGACAGACAATATTCATATCCAACATGCAACACCATTTTTTTTTCATGGGTTTTCTACTATGAATTCTTCCATTTTGTGGTACATACATAGATATGTACACGTAGGGAAAATAAAATGAAATACAACAAAAGAGAGAATTCTCTTGATCTTGCCATGGTTTGGTGAGAGCCTACGAGGCTCCATGGCCCAACATAGTTGGGTGGATAGAATGCCTTGTTTTGTTGTGTTTCATTTTATTTTCCCTATGTCCAAATATGTATGTATGTCATATTAGATGAAAACAACATTCATACAAACTCCTCCCTACATTTATTCTTTTGGGAAAATAGTTGTAATTTTTTTGAGCCTCAATAGGGAATTCTTGGAATGATAAGCTATATATTAAGTGTTATATGAAACATTGATGCCTTTTTTATCCTTCATCACTTTAATTAAACATTGGGTCCTCATGTTGTGGTGACATAGAGATCATAATCATCCTTCGACATTGCAACACTCAGCTTTTTAAAGAGAAACCCCAACAATGTTGGTGGACTTTGGTTCTCCCCAAGCTGTTGAATAGCCCTCGGGCACAAATCCTGAAAGTTTGTTTCTTGTTTCATTTTTTCTACTGATAACTGTATCGGCTCTTTTCCATGTGCATCCTATGAATTGTGAATATGCTTCATTTGAATTAATAGTCCATGTAATATATGGTCTAAACAATTTATATTTGACCTCTATATTTTTCCTTTTCTTTTTGCTTTTCTAGCCATTTGGAGTGGCCTATGTGTTAGAAAAAAAGGGTTACAGTTTTGAGATGTGTCAACATTGTTATGTTCTTCCTTGTTTGTATTCAGCAAAAAATATTTATTTTTTTGCTTCTTGCTTGACCTTGCCCTCCTTTCATATTCATTTATTATATGCAATTTTGAAGTTGTGATATTGTAACCATGTATAATTATCTATATATCTGCATGTTGGATCCCAATAATTGATTCGTTTTGTGCTACCTCTTTCCCCCCTTTTGCTTCTAGAGTGTTGTCACAGTCTTGAACATCTCATTTCTTTGGTTTAGTTGATAAAAAGTTCCTTGTAGGATTCAAATGTGTAGCCAGCCTTGATAGGGCATGCAATCTAATCTATTAATGCTTGAGATTCCATCCCATCCCGAGTTCTTCAACTAATGTCTTTTCATAAAATAGGTGGTGATCAAAGCCCGGTCAACCATTACAAAGTTGTCCTCTTTGATGGAACCCACATGAAAATAGGAACTTTTCCTGCAAGATATAATGATCTTTTGTTTGCAAGGATGTTGAAAATAGGTTCCATCTTGTGCTTGACAAACTATGTGTGTAGGAACCTGTAGGATTCAAATATGCGGCCAACCTTGACAGGGCGTGCAATAAGTTCCTTGTAGGATTCAAATGTGTGGCCAGCCTTGATAGGGCATGCAATCTGATATGTTAATTCTTGAGATGTCATTCCATCCCTAGTTCTTCAACTAATGTCTTTTCATGAAATAGGTGGTGATCAAAGCCAGATCGACCATTAAAAATTTGTCCTCTTTGATGGAACCCACATGCAAATAGGAACTTTTCCTGCAAGATACAATGATCTTTTGTTTGCAGGGATGTTGAAAATATGTTCCATCTTATGCTTGACAAACTATGTGTGTAGGAGCCTGTGAGAATCAAGGTTGGCTATTGTTTTGCACTCCTTGAACTTGTTGTTGTATACTTTCCCATTTGTGGGTCCCACCTTTTTTAATATTTGATCTTGGTCTAGTTCTAGGGAGATTTTTATTTTGTCCTTGGATGTCAAAATGTAAGATTATCAGTTAATTGGAACACCTAGATATTTGCTTAAAGATTAGGAAGAAAAAATGATGGGATCAAAGTCGCCTTCCCCATCCAAATGAGCCTCAAAATTTGGGATTCATACATCACCAATAGCACATAGTTCTCTTGTAAATATTAGTCTTGTTAAAGGCTTGAATATTTACCAAACCAGATAGACAATAAAAGGTTAGGTGACAACTAAAAGGGATATGTGCCATTACAATAAATAAGGACGTGAGGGACAAGTATTCAAATTTTACATTATTGATAGTGAGGGAACATAAATACAAATCACTTGCTTTAATGACACAAAAAAATTGCATTATGATAGGATTCAGGTGGGATGCACTTATTGTGTGTCAAAAGGATCAGTCAAACAAGTGGATAAGAAATTTAATAAGTTGAACAACCACATGGAAATTATTTTAGATCAAAACTTGATATTGAAGTGTTGTGATGATGAGACCTTTGTTCCAAACAAAGCATTTAAATTCAACCCAATAAATGAAATTGCAAACTATAGCAATAACACTTTGATTGATATTATTGCAATTGTGGTGCATGTAGGAAAGGTATCAATTATTCAAAGAAAGGATCATAATGAAACGAATTGAAGAACTGTAAACTTAATGATTTTTCATCCTCTTATATTAATATTAATTTGTGGGGTCCAAATTGGGAAGAAAAAGGTGACGAGCTAGAAAGGTTGTGCACTCCTAGTTTTGTTGTCATACTTGCTATTAGAAATGGCCGTGTTGGATATTTCAATGGATCTATTGTAAATACATCCATAGGGACTACCCTATACATAAATCTTGACATCTCATAAGCATAGGCCTTGATGCAAAATGGAAATGTTGAGCCACCTTCCATAGAACCCTCACTACCAGTATCTTGAAAGGTTTCTTTGGCCAATGGAAGAGTCACTATTGGATATATCTTGGACCATTGTATTGCCAAGTTTCTAGAAACTTTGTAGGCTACTGTCAAGGCAAAAGTGAAATATATTAAAACTGATGCATTTTGTTATGCTCCATATCCCTTGTAGGTCAATGTAAGATAATGCAAGAAAAAGTGTGAATATTTTGCCAATAATATGTGGTACTATCCTAAATTCTAGAAAACCATGCCTAATTCCAACTTCTGATATTTTTTACAGCTGTTGGAAAAACAAGGAAAGACAACTAAGAGGGGGGATGAATCAGTTGTCACATAATATTTAAACTTTCTAGAATTTACTTAACTTAATCTTAGATGTAATGAATGAACAATAAACCATAAACAATCAACACATTAGAAACATAGAGAATACATAGATTTTTTCCATGGAAACCCTATTAGGGGAAAAACCACGATGGATGTTACTCCATAATATTATACCCTGTTAAAAGTATAATGAAGGATAATGGGAATGCACATGCATTCAAGAACACTACCTAGAGCTCACTTCCCAACAATACACAACAATATGGATTAGATCCTAAGGGTATGAACTGAGAAAATAGCTTCTACACAAGCCTGATTACAGTTCCAGTTAAGCACAAAAAACCTTCTTCACACTTCACTCAAAGTTCTTCTCACTTTGCTCTATAATTAAATTATTAGAACACTATTCACACATTTGCACTTTCTCTAGCATACATTCGCTCTTATGCACACTAACTTTGTTAAAAAAATTGCTCTTATATATCTGCAACATGGAATTACATTAACAACTTAGTCGGCCAAAAGTATAAAACATATTTACAATGTCAGCTACAAATTTACAAATACATTTTCAATGTGGATCAAACACCATCAGCTAATATTATGATGAGAACCAAAACAATATCCTCAAGTGAGCCAAACATTCAAATTCAAATCTTCAAGGATCCACAACACGTTACAACCATCATGTCGACCAAGAACATGAAAACTTGAACATACCGAGAAAAATATTTGACCACAAACACACCAATCAACACAGATGTACAAAAAAGATAGAGAATGATCTAGAGGAATCCAAAAACAACAAGAACTAACAAACAATCATCTGCAGCAACAAAAATTTCCAGAATCACATAAACTTCAATTAGGAACACTGACATAACCCACAAAAATAGTGTCAGAACACAACTATTCATAGCATGATCAAATCTTCACGCAAACCTTTGAAAATTCTGGTAGATGATCTAGATACTCCTATCAATAAACCCTTTAGTCCACAATAACTAATCTTCAATGTACATAACAAGACACCTTCATGACCTTCAATGTTCCACTGACAACCTGCAATTCTTCTGTTAACAATTTTCTCAATATCCTTGACATATACAACCTTCAATACAATAATTCTAATAGTGTTGACATCAATGACAACCACATTTCAGCAACACAACCACAACATCCAACAACCTCCCCCTTTGGCATTGATGGAAACACATGATGTGAAAAATACCATCAACACAGCTACACTAGCTCTCCCTTTAGTTTTGACTCTTCTCCCCTTAAAGGATTTTTCACATTACTCTTCTCCCCCTTTGACATCAATTGCAAAGATAAGCATTATATTCCCACATACAATCTCTAAACCACATATCTGCACATCTCACCACTCCTGTTGAGTAGCAGCCATGAAAACATTGATCCAGATCAAGAAATATCTATGAAGCACATATATTGATGCAAATAAATGCATCTCTAGTTCATATCAGGAGGGATAATAACCCCTAGCATCCCTCTAAGATACTCAAAAGTATCCTTTGATAATGGCTTGGTGAAAATATATGCAACCTATTCTTTGGTAGGCACATACTCTAGTCTGACTTCTTTCTCATTCACTTTTTCCCTCAAGAAGTGAAACTTGATTGATATATGCTTGGTCTTAGATTATAGCACCAGATTCTTTGATATGTTAATTGCACTTGATTTTTCACAGTATATGGCAATAGGTTCATCATATAGTATGTTGATATATTTCAGCATCTGTTTCATCCACATCACGTGGGTACAGTTATTTGCAGCAACAATATACTCTACCTCAATAGTAGATAGAGAAATAGAATTCTACATTTTTCTCAACCAAGACACCAGCTTCTTCCCTAGGAAGAAAGAACCACCACTAGTACTCTTCTTGTCATGAACATCTCATGTCCAATCTGCATCAGTGTATGCATTAAAACTAAGATCATCATCCTTAAGATACCAAAGCCCAAAATCAACTATTCCTTTAAGATACCTGAAGATTCTCTTTATAGCAATCACATGAGATTCTTTTGGATCAGCTTAAAATCTAGAAACCATACATACAACATTCATAATGGTTTTTTTGGTTTGAGTTAAGTAGAGAAATCCACCAATCATTGCCCTGTATCTTGTTTGATTTTCCTTAGGAGAGTCATCATTTTTTGTTAACTTGCAACCAGTCACAATGGGAGTACCAACAAGTTTTGATTCTTCCATGCCAAACTTCTTCAACAACTCTCTCACATATTTGGACTAAGATATGAAGATCCCCTTATCTAACTAAGTAGCTTGTAATTCTAGAAATAAATTCATCTCTCTAATCATACTCATCTCAAATTCATTCTTCATTTCATTAACAAACTTGATACATAGATTATCATCTCCTCCAAAAATAATATCATCAACAAAGACCTCAATAATTAACTCTTTGTCATGATCCAATTTGAAATACAAGTTGTTGTTGATAGTACCTTTATTTAATCCAAGCATTAATAGGTATTTGTCTAGTATAGCATACTACCTAGGCTTGGGGGCTTGCTTGAGTCCATATACAACTTTTTTCAATCGAAAAAACACGTTTTCCTTATCAGTCAATTGAAATCCATCTGGTTATTGAATATATAATTATTCTTCTAGCTCACCATTCAGAAAAGAAAACTTCACATCCATTTGATAGACTTTATAGTTCTTATATTCAACATAAGCAAGAAATAATCTTACAACTTCAATTCTAGAAACAGGGGCAAAGGTTTCTTCAAAATCAATACCTTCCATTTGTGAATACCCTTTACATACCATTCTTGCTTTATTCCGAACCACTTCACCTTGTTCATTCAGCTTATTCTGAAAGACCCATTTAGTACCAATCACATTTTTGTCTCTAGGTCTGGGAACAAGTATCCATGTATCATTCTTTTCAATCTGCATCAATTCTTCTTGCATAGCCTCCATCCAATGTTCATCATTGCAAGCTTCATTGACATCTTTAGGCTCAATCTTGGAAATTAGGAAATACTCTTTTGCAATGTTTCTTCTAGTTTGCACACCTTTATTATTGTCTCCTATAACTTAATTTTCAAAATGATTTAGCTTTACATACCTCAGAGTTTTAGGGATCTCTCAAACTTCTAGTTCTTTTGTTCTTTCTTCTACACTTGCACTTGTCTCTACTTCCTGACTACCTTAATTTATGGGAACAAATTGAAGTTGTTTTACCAAAACATATGACACAATTTGAAGTTGATTCTGTGTCTGAGAATTCTTCCCTTTGTTTGTGTTGTCTTCCTGGTCATCTGAATCATATCCACAGTATCTAGATGATTTAGCATAATCCTCATCAACTCTGGCATTTGCACTCTCAACAATTTTTCTTAGTCATCTGTTATAGCACCGGTAGGCCTTCCTTTTAGTAGAGTAACCTAGAAATATTCCTTCATCACTTCTTGCATCAAACTTGCCTATAGTGTCATCTCTCTTGATATAACACTTGCTTCCAAAGATCTTGAAATATCTAACAGTAGGCTTATTTCCAAACCATAGTTCAAAAGGAGTCTTACCAGAATTACTATTGACATTTACCTAGTTCAAAGTGTACACAACAGTTCTTATAGCTTCACTCCAATATATGTGAGGCACATTTCCTTCTATCATCATTGTTCTAGCAACATCCACAATTATTTTGTTCTTCCTCTCTGCAACTCCATTTTGTTGAGGGGTTCGGGGAGTAGATAATTGTCTTCTGATTCCATGCTCTTCATAAAAAGAATTAAATTCCCTGGAGGTGAACTCACCACCTCTATCTGGCCTTAAGCATTTTATTTTTATACCTTTCTCATTTTCTTCCATGGCCTTGAAACTTTTGAACTTTTCTACCGCTTCACATTTTTCTCTTAAGAAAGCAACCCATATCATTCTAGAGTAATCATCAATAATTAGCATAAAGTACCTTTCTCCATGAAGACTTTTGACTCTGGAGGGAGCACATAGATCAGTATGAACCAGCTCCAGTAACTCATTTGTATTATGTTGTTTTCTTTGAAAATAAACTCTAGTCTATTTTCCCATCTGACATTCCTTACAAATTGTGTTAGCAGGATTCACTAGCTTAGGTAGATCTCTTACTGCTTGAGTGGAACTTACTTTGAAAATGTTATCAAAATTCACATGACACAACCTTCTATGCCATAACTAGCTTTCATCTACTTGAGCAATTAAACAACTTTCACTACCAACATTTAGGTGAAAAATATTACCTTTTGTCTATTTACTTGAAGAAATTACTTTTCCAAATTTCCCAATTATCCTCCATCTTCCATCTTTGAACTAAAGATCATAACCCTTGTTCACCATCTATCCAACACTTAGCAATTTGTGCTTCAAGCCTTCAACATAAAGAACATCATCAGTGTTATGCTTACAACCAAGACAAATAGATCCTCTTCCATGAATCACACTAGCATTTTTATCTCCAAATCTTACAACCCCACCATCATACTTCTCAAGACTTATGGATTTTCTTTTGTCACCAGTCATATGATGTGAGCATCCACTATCAATAACCCACTCATCTTTTTCTTCAATTCGGGCTGCAAGAGATTTCTCAACTTTAGCAAATTCAGTAACCATCAAACCATTTTCCTTGATAGCAAGGAACACCCATTCATCTTCCTTTCTATTATCTTTATCAGACTCACCATTTGTCACTCCTTCAGCATAGTAACATTTCTTTTGGAATCTAGATTTGTAAGGCTTAGATCTAGGAACTCTTTCAGGACACCTTGATGAAAAATGACCTATTTTACTGCAAGAAAAACATTTAATAGGAAACTTTCCTTTATACTTACCTTGTCCTCTTCCTTCTTTCTTCACAATCAGTGCTTCCAACTCTTCTACCACTCTTTCTTCATCTTCAAGTTGTTTCATTTCTTCCTCATACTTGAATGAATTTCTGGAACATTCTCCAAGATCATTTCTTTGCTTGTTTCTTCTGGATACAGTAGCCTTGAATGCAATTTTAGTTTTGGCAACATATTCACCAAATTCACTCAACTCAAAGGCAACAAGTTTACCAATCATTGTATCCCTTATCACATTCGTCAATGATCTGGTTTCTTTAATAGCATGATCCTTTTCTTTGTAGGAGGGAGGCAATGACCTGAGTACTTTAGCTACAATTTCTTCCTCATCTAAGGCACCATTAGTACATCTAATACCCATCACTATTTCATTTACTCTTTGCATAAAAGAAGAAATATTTTCATCTTCACCCATTTTAAAATTTTCATAATTTCCTTTCAAACTCTGTAGCTTACCCATCTTCACATGTTTATCTCCTTCATACAAAGTTTCTAGCTTCGTCCACATCTCATGAGTTGTCTTCAGACCTATCACATTTGTCATTTCTAATTCTGTTAGAGCACTTAGCAAAGCTTCCATAGCCATGACATTATTCTCAACTTCTTTAAGCTCATCAATAGTGGAAGGACCATTATGAGGAATAACATATGGATTCTTTGTAATCTTCCAAAAGGGTTCACCAATACACCTCAAATGACACTCCATCCTAGTTTTCCACACTGAGTAGTTTGTTCCATCAAATCTGGGACTATCCTTCTTGTATGATGTCATATTGGATCACCTCAAGCTTTTAAACTTCTTCAGAGGAACCTGATTTGATACCAATTGTTGGAAAAACAAGGACAAAAAATTGGGAGGGGGGGTGAATTAGTTGTCATAGAATATCTAAACTTTCTATACTTAACTTAATCTCAAATCTGATGAATGAACAATAAACCATAAACAATCAACACATCAGAAACACAGAGAACACCAAGATTTTTTATGTGGAAACTCTATTAAGGGAAAAACCACAGTGGATGTTAGTCCACAATATTATACCCTATTAAAATTATAAGGAAGGATAATGGGAATGCACATGCATTCATGCACACTTTCTAGAGCTCACTAATCAAATACAAGAGGGCTCACTACCGAAAAATACATCCATAGGGTATGAACTACGAAAATAGCTCTTACACAAGCCTGATTAGAGTTCCAGTTAAGCATAGAAAACCTTCTTTACACTTCACTCAAACGTCTTCTCACTCTGATCTGCAATCAAATGATTATAAAACTATTTACACATTTTCACTTTCTCTGGTATACATTTGCTCTTATGCACATTAAATTCACTCAAATAATCACTCTTATATATCCACAATATGGAATCTCATCAACAACTTAGTTGACCAAAAGTATAAAATATATTTACAATGTCAACCCAAATTTATAAATAAATTTTGAATGTGAATCAAACACCATCAATTAATATTATGATGAGACCCAAAAAAATATCTTCGAGTGCACCAAACATTCAAATTTAAATCTTGAGGGATTACAACATGTTACAACCATCATGTTGGCCAAGAACATGAAAACCAGAACATATCGAGAGAAATATTTGACCACGAGAACATCAATCAATGCGGACATACAACAAAGATAGAGAATGATCTAGAGGCATCCAAAAACAATAAGAACTAATAGAGAATATTCCACCACAACAAAAAATTCTAGAATCACATAAACTTCAATTAGGAACATTGATAAAACCCACAGAAATACTATCAGAACACAACTATTCACAGCATGATCAAATCTTTATGTGGACCTCTAAAACATCTGGTAGATGATCTAGATACTCTTAGCAATAAACCCTTTAGTTCACAACAACTAATCTTCAACATACAAAATAAGACACCTTCATGACCTTCACTGTTCCACTAGCAACCTGCAACTCTTCTTTTAACAATTTTCTCAATATTCTCAACATATACAACCTTCAATACAATAATGCTAATAGTGTTGAAATCAATGAAAACCACATATTAGCAACACAACCACAACAATAGCAGATAAAGATGGAAGACCAGACAAGCAAGATTTGGATTGTTTCTTTTGATGAGGCTACAACAAGTTTATTGCAGATGTCAACAAAAGAGCTTTATATGTTGTAATATGGGTCTTCTATTGCAATGAATCCTTAGTCTGTGATCAATGGTATTATCTACACTTCTTTTGTTTTCACTATTCTTATTAAAACATATACCTATAATTCAGAAACAAGGCTTAAAAGAACAATAGTCAAAGTTGCAAGAATTAACTTTGAAGCTAAGTACAAGCTATTGCTCTTAGATTTGTCTGCCTACTAGGTAGGTCTCTTCAAAGATAATCAATAGCTAAAAATTTTGTAGTTTGGGTTGGCTGTACAATATTTTCTTTTCCCTTTTTTGGCATCTCATCACATTAGAACACCTTTTCTTTTTGTTAATGTTCCTTTGTTGCTTGTAGAACTGGTTATATATTGAGATAATGCACTATAATTTATAATGTTTGGCAAAAAAAAGTTACACTTCTTTTGTTTTGTATCATTTATGTCACTTATAGTTTTGTTTCCCTTTTAGTATATGTTCCTCATTTTGTTTTATGTTGTTTGGTTATAAACTTATGCCACTCTTTTCAACACATGTATCAATATTTACAATTGTTCTTATGTATACTTATGGACATGGTTATATGCATATATAAATCTACATATGCATATACATAAACATATATGCATGCAATTGAATTTTGTGAGTGCATACAACATGTTGATATAGATGTGTGTAGATATGTGTCTGTAATGCATTTTTCTGTGTATATGCATGCATATTTGAATGTTTATATGTATGTTTATGTGTGTATATGCATTTTTCAAATGTATCTATGAGGTCATGTGTTTTATGTTGTTTTATCATAAAGTGATTTTGTTGCTCATCTCATATATGTGCTTTATAATATTTTGATGCTGCTTAAATGTTTTGTATACTGCTTTTTCATGTCTATTCATAAAGTCATGTTTCATTTGGATATCATATGTTTCTCAGCTATAATGTTTGTTCCCTTGAACCCATACTTATTTCAATCTCATGTGTGTGTTTTTCATCTTTTGATGCTAGTTGAATTTTCAATATATTGGTCCTCACTCTTCATTCATAAATCCATGTCACATATGGTTATCTTTGATTTTATTAGAGCTACATAACTTCATTATTGATATCACATTACCTATATAGCATTCAATGATGGTTGTCCCCTACCATTCACACAATACTTTTGTTATTTTTCTTGAACCTAGGTTATTAAAATCCAACCTAACAAAACATATTGTTTGTTGTATCATTATGAGCATTGATAATATTTATATTGTATAGTTATCTTCACAAGTACCATTGATCATTTAAGGCATCTGTAGCATGATTTTTATTGAATTCAACAAGTATAGGTGTGGATATCTATGTATGTTGTGCAACTAAAGGTGAAGAGCATGCCTTCTTTTGTTGTGTTTCATTTTATATTTCCTATGCACAGACATGTATGTTTGTGAAATTGGATACACACAATATTCATATGTATGATAGGTTGTTTATTAAGTGTAATATTAAACATTGATCTCACCATTGATTATAGTAGTAGAACATGTATGCTCTTGCTCAGGGGTTTGTAAAGACCTTTGAGGATCCATGGTGCAATATGGTGGAGCAGAGAGCAAGCCTTCTTTTGTTGTGTTTGATTTTATTTTTCCTATGTTTAGATACATTTCCATGTGAAATTAGATGCATCCAACATTCATATATAGTCCAAATGTGCATTCCTTTCCCACAAAAAAAAGAATCCATTTATGATTTTCCCTTTTGTAACCATTATAGATTGCATTTTATTGATTGTGGAGGAAAACCACACACCATTGTCATGTGCTTGTGAGAGGAAAAATAATTTGTTTATCACTACAAGCACATGGAAATGGTGTATGTTGCTCCATTCAATAAAACCATTTTCAATGTTATGGTTGACTTGGTTTTTCATGTTGTACATGTATACATTTTTTTTTCTATTTTTTTATTGCTTGTTATATGTGCACATGTTTGGTGAACAAATTTCTACATATGCATCCAAGGAATGCAATGCATATATATATGCACTTGCAAAAAAAAATCTATATCGATATATATGTATTTGAAGTTAGATGCACCTTTTTAATTATTATTTCTTTGAGCCTCAAAAATGAATTCTTAGAATGATAGGAGCCTTTATATTAAGTGTAATATGAAACATTGATCTCACCATTGATGACAATGGTGGATAATGTATGTTCTTTCTCGGGGGTTTGGTGAGAGCCTATGAGGCTTCATGACCCAATATGGTAGGGTGCAAAGCATGACTTCTTTTTTTGTGTTTCATTTTATTTTTCCTATGTGCAGTTATATATGTTTATGAAATTAGATGCAAACAACATTCATATGTATGATAGGTTATAAATTAAGTGTAATATTAAACACTAATCTCAGTATTTATTGCAGTGGTAGAAAATCTATGTTCTTTCTCGAGGATTTGGAGAGAGCCTATGAGGCTCCATGGCCCAATATGGTGGGGTGGAAAGCAAGCCTTCTTTTGTTATGTTTCATTTTATATTTCCTATGTGAAAATATCTTTTTTTTTATAAATTAGATGTAGACAACATTCATATGTATGATAGGCTATGTATTAAGTGTGTTATTAAACATTGATCTCAACATTGATTATAGTACTAGACAATTTATGTTCTTTCTTGAGGAAGCCTTTTTTTAGTGTGTTTGATTTTAGTTTTTTCCTATGTGCATATGTCTATGTATGTGAAATTAGATGCAATCAAAATTCTATATATAGTCTTCCCTATTATGCATGCAAGGCATGCAATGCATATATATACTTACAAAACAAAATTTATACTGAAATATATGTATCTAAAGTTAGATGCACTTTTTTGCAGTTTTTGTTGGTTCGACATCTATTTTCTTTTCCCTTTTCCCCAATGTCTATCACATAAAAACACCTTTTGTTTCTGATCATGTTGCTTAGATACTTATAGAAGTGGTTACATATTGAGACAACATGTTGATTGTATAATCTTTGAACAAAAAGTTTATATGTAGATATGTATGTATGTGAAATTAGTTACAAACAACTTTCACATACATCTACATTTAAACTTCTTGATACATGTATAGATATGCATCTTTGCAAGTTATACTTTCCTTGCTTCCTATCCATCATGCCCATATGCACCTATGTTTAGAACTTCTCCTCTTCGTTCTTGTTGTCCATGATGTTACTAAACAATTGCGATTTTTTCAATTGGGTTAATCTCTTTAGCTATACCGTTGTTCTTTAACTTGGTGTTTGCAAGCACTTTATTGTCTTCATCATATTATGGTTTAGGATCTTCAACCTTGTTCAAGTTCTAGTTTTACATCAAGTGTGGACAAAAAAAGGCATAAAAATTCCAAAGAAACCAACTCTATTATGTGTAGCATAGAGATCAGATCTATGTAAATCATCGGGCCAAATAATTGGAGCAAAGAGCCACATTGGTTCATTCTTGCTTGGCCTCGCCTACTCAAGAGGTTGCACCACAACTGTTGTCAAACTTGTTGGAAACACATTCTGGATTATGTAGTCCCACACCCTCCATCCCTTGCCAACTTGCACATAACCTTCCAAATGAAGGTACCTCCACAATGGGTGGTTATGGAACTCAATATACCCTTGTCAGGCATGGTTTGTTGATTGCCTCATCAAACCATTATTGTTTTAACAATATGTTTTGAGATCCTTATTATGCTTCAATGCAGTCCTTCCATGAATGCATTGATGCTTTGTCCAATTTGAAAGTTTGTAGAATTTGCAAAGAAAGCTACGTCGGCATGAAAGTGAAAACATCTAGCCCTAATGTCATTTTCCAATGATGTGCTTTTGAAAAGGGTGTCCACCGATATAGCTCAATGAATAAGATGGACCCAGGTCCACAGCCTTCTATCCTTGCAAAGCTAACCCAAGATGAAGAAATGCTTATAGCTAGAGTTGCTCTAGTTTTTCAAGTGACCCATGCTAGAGGAGATCAATACAAATATAGTGGCCATACTATAAGCTTTCCTCAAGAAATCATGACCATTGCAACTTTGTTGCCACATCACCTACATGATGTTGAAATGGTGATTGTTCGAAGAAATGAAATTTAGGGAATGAACTATGATTGTTATGTTGATAAACATAATGTCATGGTTGTGCATTGATATACAAAATTGAAAATCATCCATACTATAGTGATGTTGCAATTGATTGTGATGCTTTAAATTTGTTACCCTCTACAAGTACTGATATCTCTAGACTTATGCACACAATGAAATAACTTGTACAAAACATATCTAAACCAGTAGCAACTTCTAAAATTGTTGGTGATGAGGAAGTTGACCTTGAGGACTCATCATCATTTATTCCATTATTTCCTAACCCTCCATGGGAATTGTAGGAAATCAGAGGCACCTTGTAGATTGAAGATATTAGTCAAGATACTTTTCCTTGGGCTAAAATAAATTCTATCCCTACGAATGAATACAATATAAAAGGGTTATTAAGCACGGAATTTCAACCATTGTTCCCCACTGGAACAACAATGCACCTATAGTTGAGAAGCATACAGATTAAATTACATGAATATGCATTGCACTTGATGAGATACTATGATAATAGATTTGGGAGGAATGCCAGATTTAGATATTACCTTTACAATTTAATAATGAAACATTGAAGCCAACAATCGAATTCCATTTTCATGAAAACAAACTTGGAAGAAAGGATCCCAAAGTCTATGATTGCACTACGAAAACTCCTTTAGGATGCACTAGACACCCAGATAGCGAACCAACTCATCCACTTTGGCACATCCTTGTAAGAAACTTGTTCATACTGTGGCAAGTGTTGATAAGAACTCGCTACAATGATCCACCAACTTGGCACACTAGCTCTTTTTTTAACTTTGAGCTTTGTAGACAAAAAATGGCCTAATTTGCACAAGGTCCTTGATCCTAGTGCTTGTCCACATATTCCATACTCTAGAAGATACTTTACATAAAATGTTGTCTGAAACCCACATATAACAGTGTTGTATTTGCACTTGCACTTCACCGTTTTCTATGAGAAAGTTCTTGTGAAGTTTTTCCATACATGGGATTTTCGTTATAGGTATGAGTGGAAACATCGTCGATCAACACATTTCAATGGTTTCTTGTGGCTTCCAAGTTCCCTGAATATGGACATGCTTGACTGGTCCAACCCACATGAAGTTCAGCAAGAAAAAATATTCTTTGATCACTATGTCTCAGCATGGAATTCTCATTCCCCATAACAAGTAATATCAAGATTCCACCACTCTTCCTTGGAGGACCTATGTTTTCTTGAAACTTCACAGATTGCTTGCATGGACCCAATGATGGATTATGAACACTTGGTAAACATGGTACAAAGGCATACCAAATGTAAGTTTAGTACACATGCCTTAGGAAAAAAGGCTAGTAATTGCAATGTCGCTACAAAGCTCCATGGAATGCAGAACCATTATCGATATTGATAATTGATAATGAATCAAAAAAATCCTATAAGCCGACAAGAAATGGTAAATTCCTTAATAGCCACAACCCTGAGAGGCTTGCACTTTGGCAAGAAAATGTTGATTTCCAACTAGTCTTTTCAAGACAAATTGTGCTAAACTACATTTCTAAATATGCATCAAAGTATGAAAAATGTTTGAAATCTATATTGATACCTTGCAGAGACTTGCAAACAAAAAATCATCTAGGGATAAAGTGTTTCTTTCCTATCAAAATTTCATGATGAACTTGGTATCAGATTGTGACATTGGTGCATAAGAAACATGCCATATGCTACAAAAGTTTCCCCTTGCCATGTCAAGCTAGCATTTCCTATCTTTGAATGTGAGTAGGAAAAAATTCCACCATTTGAAAACAGTTGATAATGGTGAAGAGCTTACAAGTAGTTATATTCATTATTACATGCAAGGACCAAGTGAGTTCGATCTTATGTCCCTTATTCAATCTGAACAAATTTATACACATCGAAAGAATCCCAAAGGTGGGGCTTTTCGTTTGCGACCACAACCTGTGGTGATCATTGTGTACCCACTTTTCAAGTTTTCCCCTCCTGAGCATTGTGATACCTTTGAAATATTTTTTTGGTCGAAATTGCTGCTATACAAGCCTTTCCAAAATGTCAAAGCAGATATAGGTCTCACCAAATATAGTTTAATGCAAAAATAGAAGCTATTTCATGTTGTTGGTTATCACCCTTGGCACATTAATAGATTTATTGCTCCCCCCACCAGTCAAGAAGAGGATGATAGTGATAATGACAACACCCAATCCCAACCTCCCATAAATGAATATGAATGGAAATTGCTTTCTTTCCTTGGTTCTACAAACAATGTCTTCGTAGACTAGCTATAGCTATTAGGTAGATGAGACTTCAATTTAAATCACATGTGGGATACACACCATGTTCCTCATAGTCTACATAACATTGTTGTAGAATTCATCACAACAAGTAAATTACATATAGCTAAAGATAGTCTTTTCCCACCTACTACAACTATACTTTGTCATCACCTATCTCCTAAGCAAAAGCTTGCTCTAAATATCATTCAACAACACCACCTTGGTCCATCTTCATCATCACCATTGTGTATGATTATTCAAGGTACTACATGTATAGGTAAATCATTCCTTATAGACAACGTACGAAGAACACTAAATACATCACCATCGGAGAATGAATCCTTTCCTTGCTTTGGTGCTGACAAGTGTGGTTGCTTACAATATACATTCCCCTATAGTGCATACAACTCTTTGGATACCAAATAGAGATATGAATCCATTGCAAGGACAACCATTGACCATATTTCAAGAAGACTTTAAACATATTAAGTACATTTTAATTGATGAAATGTGCTTCTTTCAACCCAAGTTGTTACTCAAAATAGATAGTCAATTATGGAAAGCATTTCTTGCTAGACATATGCAGCCATTTGGTGGTGCCTTTGTTATACTTGTGGGTGACCTTGCACAGTTGCCACCTATTTTGGACAAGGCTGTCTACACTTATTACTCCACAACTTTGGATCTTTCGCACAATTTCAATGTTTTTGTCATGTTGGACATAGTCTACCGCCAATATGGCTAGTCTAGTGCATAGTAAGAATTTTGTCTAGTCTCCTTTTGAATATTAGAAATTATCAAGCATTTCAAGTTGATTGGAAAACTCTTATGAATCAAACAAATGACATGCTTCCAGCTCAAAAAAACCAAGAGCTTGATGTAGCTATTCACTTATTCCCAAAAAATATCTTAGTCACCTTGCACAATAGAAAAATTCTTAAACAATTAAATCTTCCCATTGCAATTAGTATTGTCGAAACTACTCAGCAAAACGTATCTGATTATGGCGATGATGGGAAACTTCAACAAAGCTCTTACTTTCAATTGGTGAACAAGTAATGTAAAAAGAAATCTTTGGGTGGTAGTTGGCTTGGTCAATGGATCATTGGGTGTTATCAAGTCTATCGTATATGTTGAGGGTACAAAACCACCTCAACCACCTCAATATGTTGTTGTGCACTTCCCAAACTACATTGGCCAAGCATGGGATCATGTTAACCCAAAATCCATCCCCATTCCCCCAATCACATGGGGCAGCCGCACATAGCTCCCCTTAACAAAGGCTTGGGAAATAACAATACATAAATCTAAAGGCTTGACATTGGAGAAAGCTACAATAGATATTGGAACTAAAGAAAGACAAGGACTAACGTTCACAACTCTTTCCCATGTAAAGTCAATTATAGGAATATACATAGTTTTTCCTTTCTCTTTTGATAGATATTCTAGATTATGTGCCAACAAATATAGTGCACTCTAAATCAAAGAAGAGGATCACCTCCAACAACTATCTACATTGCCAACATAATTAAATTTTATTGTTATTTTCGTTAACTATAACATTTCTCCTATCCCTCTTGATTTAAATGCATACAAAATTTCCACCATTTCTAATTGTTCATTCAATATGTAAGTTGACTCACTGATTCCTTGTCATTCCCTCCATAGTGTAGTTGCAACACTCCCACCAAACTAGCCATATTTTTGCTTCTACAATGATTGCTAAGAGAAGTTGTTGTTCAACTCTTGCATTATGCTTCTCCTCTCCTCCAATGACAAACTTGAATTCCTTCCTCTTCTTTGGTTGACCATATAACATTGATATTTAATTTTTCAATTATTCTATAGACCATACTAAATTGTCTAAACCCAGTTTTTAGTCTTCTTGCACCCACACACCCCAAAGTTGTTGCAATCTTCAGTCAATGTTTCTAGTACTTGTGTTTTTTCCTTCCAACCATTTGTATGTAACTATATGTAATTAAAATCATTTTAGATTACAAACATTATTAGTTGTAACTACAAATATCCATAATGGTAACAAACTTCACAATGGAACATTTCACATAGTATACAAGATGCAACTACATTCCATTTATATAAAAGGTAAGGTTGTCTCTCATTTACTCCATCTCTTATTGCACGACTCCATTTCAAATTCTTTTTCATAAATGATACAACTATATATACTTTTATAAAAGTATAACACTAATTTCAACTCAAAATCATTCTCAATGACAAGTACAAAACTATATGGGACTTATAATCATAAAGATGTTGCATTTTTCACTATGCACAAGGTAAGCCTACATCTTATTTATTTGATCTCTTCTATTGTAGGTGCATTACATATTATTTGTTATCAATTATAGAACTGTTATGTTTCTTAATTTAGATATTACCTAACAATGACACATCTTCATAGCACTAAACTTCACATTTTCCTTTGAAATTTTTAGAACATACTCAAGACAAAAAATTCAACGAGAAGAAGAATACTATAATGGACTTAATGATAATGATAATAGGATGAAAGAAGCAACCTAGAATCATTGATTGCCAATATGGGTTGTTTATATTTGTTAAATGCTTCACAGTTCCATTTGTTAGCAATTTTTCTCTTCATTTATAAAATTGGTTATGGTTGTTCTATATTATCATGAAATATTTTTGGGATTTAAAATAACTCCAAAATATTCTCCTATACGTAGTTGTATTGAAAATTTTAAATCAAAATTATGTTCTCTCAATGGTTATTGTTTGCGTTAATTTTAGCTATTGGCTATTTTTTTCAATAATTTTTTTCCTTCCTCAATAAACCACTCCCCAATTCTTTAAATTTTCCTGATATTCATTAACATAATCTTTCAAAGCACCGATTTGTCGACATCATATTGTTCTATATGGTCAAGATGTGAATTCATCTTCAACTGCTATGTTCTCTCTCTGGTTGTTCTTAGCATCCCCCTCTCTAAATTCTTCTATGAATATACAAAAACGTTTCCATTTGAACTTCTCCTTCACCTATTGACACACTGTTGCATGTCACTGCATGCAAATCCTAGTGTTTACTTTATGCCAGATTTCATCAAAGCTACTTTTCAAACCTTTTCTATTTTTTCTTTTATGAATTCATTTTGGATCTAATTTTATTTATTTGTACTTTACATCTAGATTTTCTCTGCAACTACTCTGAGATGTTTTCATTTTTTGCTTAGGATACCCTAAGATTTCACCATGCCACATAGAAAAGCATTGTGAGTATTGTTTTAAAACTATCTAAGATCATCCTACACTTCAAAAGCATTAAGTTCAATTGAATTAATATTTTGAATCTAGATTTTGATGGCATGAATATCATGCATAACCCTACTTTGCAATATGTTGGAATCTATATACCCTTACAAACCATAACTAGTAAAAAATTTAATGTGTCCTAGTCAACTAAAGATTTAAAACCTAAATTTAGTAAAAGGAAACACTTGACATGAAATATTATACATCAAAAGATCAAATTTTTAGAACTCTTTGTTAGGAATGAATCGACCTAATTTGAAACATGGTACTAACCATGATGGATGGATTTGTATTTACTTTTCTTTCATTTTATATATTTTATTTATGTATAAATGTGAATCACAAGAAAAATAAATTAAAAAATTTCAAAGGTTATTTTGGGTAGAAAGCTTAATTACTAAATTGAGAATTATAATTTAGATTTATATAAATGGAATAAATGGGTCCAAGGGGTTGTCATGATATGGTAGTGGAGAAATTGGTAAGTGCATGATATTGGTTCAAATTTCTCTAAGACAATAACATATCCAATAACCCCTATAAACATGTAGTAGTTAGTCAGTAGTAATTGATTCTATATAGCAATCGAATTTGTAAATAAAATATTAAACTTAGTTTACAACTAGACACAACTCTCCATAAATGTGAGGTTGAAGTGGAATATTGTGTCATCAATTTTTTTTTAGTGACTTCTAGTATTGAGGTATCTCAAATCAATTTTGTATTGTAAATAAATAAACTAATAGAAATCATCATTCATTGTCTAGAAAAAATTTAAAAAATAAACAATTGTGATTTTATAGTTGAAATCTATTTGAACATAAGACTATTGTATAATTGCAATTCTTGTTTATGTGCAGTTTAAATATACATGTAACTATGCTACAATTATACAATACAAAAAAAGGAAAAAGTACTTATATGATGATTTTCTTAAGGAACTACTTCCTAATATGTTCCTTTGAACTCTTCCATACATACAACAATGATCATAACAAAGCTATCAAGTTATTAAAAATTGATCATCTAGTTTAACCTAACACTTTCTATGTCCATGCAAGTCCTCTCATTTATGTTGTGCTACTTACGAATTATAACTTATTTCTCTTCTAAGATGTGAAGATACCATTGGAATTACCATTATAAAACTTTCAAACTACATATAGTCCTCTTTCATTCATATGGGTCTCCTTCCTTATACTAAAAACCTTGTCTCAATTGACTATAAGTTGTTTCTCTCATTATTCATATCTCTTTACATTGATTGGTAATTTATGTAATCATTTCTCCCCAACCCATTGCCTTTATCTTTTCCCTTTATCTTTGTTCTCCTTTTCCACTTTTCATTCTCAACTATGACTATGCTCCAAAAGAATAAGTACATTTTTCTTCCAACATAAAATGGGATCCTCTTGTCCTTGGTTGCTTCAACATTGTGCACCTAGCCTATATTTTCAATTTAGATTGTATTGTTATTGAAGAGGTAGTTCAAGTGGTTACTCACAAAGAAATATCATAGGATGCATTGTGTAGTATGTTCTACTCTAAAGCTTCTTCTCTATTTCTATTTGATTTAATGAACCTCGTCCAAAATACTTCACTCGTCATGAATTTTTTAACACTATAATCAAAGATACCTCATCCCTAAAGAAAATTTTAATGTTACGTTGGAAGCATACAACCTCTATCATGGTTCAACTCTCATTTGAGGCTGATTTAGTTTCAAAAAAATTAGTAAGGAAATTGCATTTGTATCTTTTTCATATACCATTCAAGTTGGTCTACAAAATGACAATTGATGCATTGTATAATCTACTATTAACACATATCTTTCAAATATTTTGTCAATATTCACATCTAGGGTACACCATACATTTCATGCAATACAATCTTTTTTGAGCCATATTCCATACCAACAACCTCCTCTTCCTATTGTGCAATTGACCATCCCAAATCAATATTTCGCACATCTTACACTTCTTTGATGAACAAAACTCACCATCCCTTAAAAAATTTTGATATATAATTCTCTTTTTTTATTTTCTTGTTTTTCTTGAACCATACTGTGTATATGTTTTTATTTTTGGTGACCTATTTATGGTTATGTTGGTGTTTCCAACTAATTAACTAGGTTCCTCTAAGGATTAGCCAAATATTATACTCAAGAACCTTAGGTCAATACACAATGAAGATGTGATAGATTTTATACTTATTCCCCTCTACACTTTAGGCTTTGTAAAACCAAGGTGGGTGCCCCTATATACATCATCATTTGAGATGCAACCATACTTATAATGATTTTTAAACAAACAAAAATATTCACACTAATAATAATCATCTTTAAAACCATTTATTTGCTATATAGTATAAATTGACAATAGGGAATGAGTAGAATAACAAAAGTAAAGTAAAAATAACAATTAGATTTAGGTATGATTCTACTTAGGCATGAATGAACTGTAAGTAGTATTGACTAGTGCCTTATCCATTATAGAGTTAAATGATGTAAATTCTCTAGATTATAGATCTAATAACAAACTTAACATGGTTTTAAAATCTTAATGCATTACAATAAGAAACCTATAAAGTGATAATACTATTAATCTACTTAGCAATCCTATTGCAATGACAACATCCTTAAGTATTCAATTGAAATAATTTTAATCCATTACTTGAACATAATATTATCAATTAAACATTGATCATAGCAAATATATAATGAGAACCTCAAGAAATATTTAATTTTATTAAGATTCAAAAGAGGACAACTTACAATATGGAGACATTAATAGTATAATTCTATAAATTCACATGTGCACAACTGACCTATTTTTTTCATTTACATAAGAAGTATACAACATATTTCATCTGAATTTAGAAGACCTAACTATGGGGTAAGTGAAAAAATATGTGACACAAAAAATATGCCACATTCATTTTTTCTCAAGAATGAGAATTTGGCAAGTGTAAAATGGCTCAAATTACCAATTCTAAGGATTGGTCATCCCAAACCAAGTTTGGCGAGTTCCAACTTGGTCACTCACCAAATTTTAAAGCTTTTATTAAAAAAATGCAAGCTTCATTTTCACTTTTTTGTTGTTGAAACCCATGAGATCTATGTTTTTATCCTCCCCAACCTATGCTCAAAAAATACAAGGTTCCATTTTTTCACTTGGAGGTTGTGAAATCTTGATTCTTGCAAGACACCGAGGAGGTAAAGGATGTAAGTGACTCTACTTTTTTAGTTTCAAATTTTGATTAAATTGTAGATTGAATTATGCTTTTAATTAAAATTTGTTTTAAGTTTTAGGAAATGAATTTCCACCCCCAAATTTTTAAAATCCTCCATCACCTCCTCAAGAAGACCCTCCTGAATAAGAACCACATCAAAATCCTCCATCATTTCTTAGAAATTCCCTACGAACATAAGAAAATATACTAGGACAAATAGAAAACAATAAAAAAACAACTCAAGGAATTGAATACAAGGCTAAAATATACTACTGCAACAAACCCTCATAAGATATGCCTTACTAAATTCCTACAATATATCATTTCTCATGTAGGATCTATGAGTGAACAATTTAATTTTTGGTCTAATAAGAGGGAAAAACAAAAATAAAAGTATGCAAACAAACTTTCATTTGAGAAAGTAAAGAAAAAGAAAATTAACAAATCTAGCATGTGTACCCTCTTCACCAAAACATGAACCAATCAACTTTTAGCAACTAGATGCAAAAGGTTCCTCATTCATTAGTGTCACCATGAAGGCATAAATAATATTTTTTGGTATAAGTGGTGGATGGTTTTTGACCAACATCAGTGTAATAAATATAAGGTGTCATATGTTAGGATAATGTGTCTCAATCTTGCAATTGCATAAAATATTGTTGATAGATAATGTATTGTTGATACATTAGCAATAGGGGGCATGTACAGGGGGGTTTCCCCCCACATGGGGTTCGAGGGAAGCACACCCCAATGGAGGCTCCAGGGTAGCACCTTTGAAAAGAAAAATTTATTTATATTTTATTATTTTAAATCTAGACCACTCATCATTAGGTCTCAGATCTAACGATCGATATTTTATTAGCTTGACTTTCCCTAGAAGGAAAGCCTATTTTATGAGGCCATTGTATTACAGTTACATAGTGTATAATGTATTCTGAGAGTCTATAGTGGTCATGTTGCATTTGGATCTCTAGTTGGTGATACTCCTATGAGAAGCTTGCTCTGCAAGTATACTATAATCTTTGTGATTTCTAAATAATATATTGGGTGGCTTTTGGAGTGTGGAGTTTTTCTCCCAAAATAAATATGTCACTGTGTTGTGGTATGCATGATATTTATTTTTATTTCAGTAAATAAGTTTGTGTAACTATTAAATATCTCTAAAATTTTGCATTATCCTCCTCTAAAAATTGGTACATAGGAAGTTGTTCTACTACCTTAGCTTCCTTACATCATAGTAAGTTTTGAGGAAACTCTATTGTGATTTTATCCTGAATGATATTCCAAATTATTTTGACTTTCTATATTTCTAGGGTAGAGGTGGGGGTTCCACACATGACTGAGTGGGGGCACAATGTAACCCATGGTTGAAATTGAGACCCTTGGCTAGACCTATGGTGGAGCATGTGACTGTTCCTTCCATTGTGAAGGATAGTGTCAAGGTGGACACCTTAGACTCCATTAGCTCACTCACTAAGAGCATTATATAGTATGCCAAGCCTCTAGTATAGGGTGATGTGGGTGAGTTTTCTAGGCCTCGAGTTCCAATCCAATTTTGTCAATCTTACAACAATGTTTGTACATATGATCCTAAAAATAGTTAGGATGTAGCTATTTAGGATACATCAATTGCAAAGAGGATAGTTATGATATAGTCTTTGGAGCATGTGCAGGATCATGATGGGCCAAAAAGTGGTGATATGATAGGTATGTGGCTGATGAATTTTTTTTACCCAAAATTGATGAAATGGAAAGGATTTTTAAAGGAGATTCTGAGCTTTCCACCAATATAAATTATGCTTTAATTTAAATTTAATAAATTATTATTATTCATTTTCTATTTGAATTATGACTAAAGTCGTGATTGATAGGCTGATTGAAAAAAATCTATAGCTTTCAAATAGTATCACTTTTTTTGAATCTAAAACATGTGTCACATTCAATTCTTCACATACTATAGGATTAAAAAAAAATGAATTTCATGAATTCTTGACCAAGTTAAGGTGGTCAGACATGTCTGAGTTTTTATATTTTTTAAAATTTGTAATATAAAATTCATAATAAATTATTTACTTGGAAAAAAATTACAAAGAAAATATGCATCACATCGGGACATGAGTCCTCTACTTATATCTAAAATCTTATTAAAAAAATTATAATTTTATTTTGGTTAGGGGGGATAGACACCTACTTTTTATTTTTTTTTAAACCTAGTAGTTTAGAAACTACATTCAATTTGCTACAGATTCTATTCTTACATATTTTTGAAATAATATAGATAGCTTATTCAATTTTTTACATCAAGTTGCCTAACTCTGATTTTTTTGAATTTTTCACCACTTAAGGGCTTTCTTTTTCCACGATGATCCTACACATACCCTTTGTTGAATGAAACATTCGACATTGATACTTGGGTAAATTTTAACAAGTTCATTTAATTTTTTTTATTAATTTTTATTCTAAAATGTAAGAATAACTAAATCAGCATACATTTGATTATGATAAAAATTTAGGGTCAAAGTGTTCATGCTACTTGCAACGTTCCACTAGACCCCTATTTTATGATGTCATTGAGTCCATAGGTATGTAACCAATAAATAAATATAACTATTACATGTGAATAGTTGACACTTATATGGATGGTTTTCTCATAACTCACTTTGGATGTCAAATAGTTTTATGGTTGACGTTCGAAATCAACACCTCACACTTATCATTGTCGATGATCTTTCACCCAAGTAACCTTTATTCATTAATGGTGTTGTAAAATAATGCTAGGTAGTTTGCGTAATTAAACAATATGTGTTGTTTCATTTTTAGATGTTGACATTAGATACTCCTCCTAATGTTTGTGCCACATTGGATCATGGTTTTGTTGCAGCAGTAGCAAGTTATGCTCCTTTGTCAGAGGTATGAGAAAGATTAGTAAATTTCATTTTATATTTGTTCGTTTATTGGTCTATTATTGAAAATTTTAGTAATACTCGTATGTAGTTTAATTTCCATCTTGATGCTTACTAAAGGGGTTTGTGACTCTAGATTGTGAATGATCTCCTGTTATGGATGAACATGTTGATTATTTGTATGCAATAAGTGATTTATTTTTATGTCATTCTACAATTCAACTTATATATATATATATATATAATGTCTATAGTTTTTATTGTATTAGATGGACCTATAGAGAAGTATAGAGATGAGGAAAAGTGGGCACACTATAAAGACATGAACATCACATACATATTCATTGAGTGAATATTCAAAGGTAGCTTGTGATCTATTTCCTTCCCCTAGTGGGAAATGACCATGTATTAAGGTCCTTTGTTGTATGTGTGGCAATGGAAAAAGTATCCCTTTCTCTTTCTTGTTTGGGCCCTCCTTGTTAACTAAGTTTAATTGTGCCTTGATTTAGTGTTGTAATGTGTTTTGCACATTAGGTCTTGGGCCCTTGTGAACTAATGAACTTAAAACTGGTACCTTGCTAAAGTGTTGTGAAGTGTTGTAACACACTTTCACACTTTTCTGAGGATTTATTAATTAATTGAATTTAATAAACCTCTTTTTAACCTTAATCATGCCTTATTTATAGTTTTTTAAAGTGTTGTAACACACTTTCACATTTTTCCAAGGTTTTCATAAATAATTTGGCTTCTTTATGCTTTAATTGGCCTTATTTTGCATCCACAAGCCTCATTTAATGCATCTTGTTGAGGATAATCTCAAAAAAATCAACATCCAATCATAATTCAGGAGTTTTCAAGTTGTGTGGCCTAGATTTGATGGTTTGGGACTCATTCACCACCTTGTGTGAATGATTTCCACCTAATTTTTTGGGTCCCGAACCTAGTTTCACACCTTTCTAAGAATTTTTAAAAATGGTCCCATAAATTATGCCTAATGGGACTCATTCACCACCTTGGGAAAATGAGTCTCGTGTGGCCCAAAATCAAAACTAATTCAAAATTTTGGTGGTATTTTATCCTCCTAGATCTTATGTCAGCTTGTAGTGTTGTAATTTCAAGAATTATTTCATAATTAAGTATAAATACAAGTTTATTTCACTCATTTTACACCTAGCAAGTTGAGTTCACAAGTGTATTCAAGTATTTACAAGAGCATTCAAGAGATTCAAGGGAAGATTCTTCATCATTCTTTGTAGCAATTCAAGATCCATTATAATGTCAAGATTATCAAGCATCAACCTTGTTATTGAGCTAGTGTTGTGATGTTACATTCAAGATCCAAGGTCAAGCATTCTTCTACACTTATCTCAAGATCTAGATCTACATCCTTCATGACCATTTCATACTAGATTGTTGATTTGTATTACAAGACATCATTCAAGATATCATTGCTCATGTTTCATGTCCTATGTTGCATATTTCATGTTCATCTTCCATTATTTCATCACTTGGTTTAATTACCTAAAAGGGGTTTGACCAAGGAAAACCCCTATTCCCTAACAATCGGCAAGTTTTTTCTCCTCTTTACATGTGTGATTGTAGGTTTATAGGTTGAAGAAAAGTGGATTTGAAGTCTTCAAAAGTACCAAAATGACAAAGTTACAAATGTCATCAAAGTTTTCATGACTCATGAAAACTCAAATCTACGACAAAATATCCATCTAATTTGCATGAAATCAGTGGAATAGTGCTTATTTGATCCATCTTCAGAAGCTTGCAAATGTTTAGTTCATGATCCTACTCCTGGGACACTTCACAATAAAATAGGACTGATATGCTAGAAGTGGCATTTGAGTCCCATTATTGGCATTTTTTTAGGACTTTTGCAGATTTAGATACCCTTTTTGTAGAAACTTGTTCTTATGCAGAAACCCGGATCTAGGATTGATTCACCCAAAATGGCATATGAGTTGTAGTAGGCCTAAATTTTAGGTTATTCAGCATTTCAAGCTTCCATCTGAGCTCTCTCAGGTTTCCAGGTTCTCCTTTGTACTTTTCTAGTTTGTCGTTCTGATTTATTTGCATTTATAGTTCATTTAGTCAATTTTTATGCATCATTGTGTTCAATCATTAGATCTTGCATTTCATACCATTTTCCAAGCCCTAGCTTGGTGGTGAACGACTCATTAATCTATAAACATACCCTAGGATAGTCCCTTACTAGATCTTTTTCTCCCATTATCATCATTTGATTAAGATCTCTAGGGAATCCTTGAATGTGGAGTGTAGAAAGCTTGTTGCCCTAGGTCCTAAAACACCTGTGGCAACAATTTTCTATCTTAAATTTTGGTGAACCTACATTTAGAATACCTTCTATTCTTATTTGGAGTGCATCATCATCCTAGATCTTTCTTGCATTAACATTGCATCGCATTTTGTATTAGTTAATTAGTATTCTAGGGTTTTTAAATTATTGCATTAGTGAAATTCATATAGGTTGCATTTTTTCATCTCAAATCATGAAAACCATCTGAAAAATGCATTTACACTTAGGTTATAGATCATACAAACTAAAAATCATAAAAGTCACTTAAAATTCTCTATTTTTTTTGAAAAAAATCCTCATTGGGACTCATACGCCCCTCTAGGTGAATCAGTCCTAGTGCACATCTAAAATTGCATTTAACAGCATTAAAAAACTTATTTTTTCACTTTTGTTTGCTACCATTGGTTATCTATTTCAATGGGTTGAATTTTTGTTTCATGCATTTTACTAAATCTAGCTTAAAGTGGTTCATTTCATGCATTTCTTAATTCCAAATTTGCATTTATAACACTTCATTTTCATATCATTGCATAGTTTAAAATATGAAAATTGCATTTCATTACATTGCATTTTGATTTTTCATTGATTATTGTTCACAAATGTTAGTATCTGTATTTTCCAATTTTGCAAAGAAAAAGTTAGTCACTAAGAATGTTAGTCATTCATTCAATACATTCCCTAGTTATGAGAGTCTCTTAGTCCAAGAGAGTGAAAATGTTGATGCTTGCCTTAAACCTACACCCCCTTTTATCTCTCACTATGTGTGGGAATGATGTGATAGAAGAAGATGAAAATATAGACAATCTTGATGATCATAGTTTCTCTTATCCTAATACCTCTCCTATATGTGACAAAGATATTTCGGTGTTAGAAGATGCACTCATTGAGAGTCATGACATTGTTGAAAGCTCCCCTTCTATAAACTCTCCTACATTGGAAGATATTATAGCACAAGATAATGACATCATAGACACATTTCTAAAGATCACCTTACCTAAATTTCATTCTCCCTTTACTTGTGAGAATGATTTAGTAGAAGAGGATGAGATTGTAAATGATGACCTAAGATGTTGGTGTTAGATTATAAAACCTTTAAGGTCTATAACAATTATCTTTATGATCCTTCCCCTACCTATCCTATTTTGGAAGCCATTAGGGAAAAAAGGAATGAAATCATAAATGATCATGAAAATCATGCTTGTTCTCCTCCTAGTATCTCTCCTAGTGGTGAAGAAGACACTTTGATCAATGAAAGTCATTAGAATCTTAGTTGTCCCCCTTCACCTAGGGAAACTCTTATTGAGAAAGACAATTCAACCATTGATGATTCCCTTACTTGTGATGAAGTAATTTTGGAAGAACCAATACTTGAATGTCAAGAACATTTGGTTTGTAGTTCTCCTAAAAACTCTCCTCCTAGGGAGGATATCATGGTACAAGACACATGATGAGGCTTCCTTAGGTGGAGATGATGAAAGGACATTATACTACTCTTCACTAAGAGATCATGAAAATAAAGGCAAGTTTGTTGATGTTATGACAACACAAATTGTATCTCCTTTACTTAGCAAGCCTCCTAAGTCACCTCTTGTTAGTGAATCACATAAGAAAATAAGAGGTTTCTTGAAATCTATGATGCAATCTAATAGTAACAATGTTTTACAACAACCAAGTTATAACTTAGTTGCTCAAACATATAGGAAACCACAAATCACTCCCACTCCATTACCTTTTCCTCAACATAGTTTTCCTAGTGTTGAAGACCTTAAAAAGACTCTAGCTAATGTATCCATATGGAAACTCATTCAACTATCACCTATATAAAAGTGTATATTTCAAGAAATATTACAAATGAAGCAGGAGGAGATCCAATCTTATATGAAATTGAATAATGTAACACCCTCCTTTGATCATATGCAAGTTACACAGTCATAAATCGCATGCCCTAAACATGAATTACCCTCACTTGAGATTTAAAACAAAAATGAAGCCTTGATGATAAAGGTGATCATTAATGAAGCTACAATTAGGCGCACTCTCATAGACAATGGAGCAGGTATTAATGTTTGTAGGATTGACCTCCTAGAAAAAATTGGCATGGAAAAGAGGCTTATCCAAGTTAGCATTGTTCACATTTGTGGCTTTAAAAATGATAATAGGAAACCACTAGGGATGATCACATTACCTATTGAGGTTAGACCTGTAGTGTTTCCTACCCCTATCCATATCATGTCAAGACCCCTTTCATATAATATTCTCCTAGGGAGACCATGGATTCATCCTATGAAAGGATTTTGATAGATCCCTCAAAATGCTTGAAATTTTGAGTCTTTTGTGCTTGATATTCACATGTCAAATGTTCCCCATCAATACGGTTCAAGGGTTTTACTTATTTAGTCATGCCTTCAATTGGTTTGTGTTTCATCCTTGAATGTTCTAATTTTTCATTGACTAATTTTCTCGATTTCCAATCTTATTAGTTTTCTTTTAAGCCATCAACATACATCCATTATCGGCCCCGAGGCCTTGAGATTGTCGGTCATTTTAATTTGTCCTCACGTTAGATTTTAATTCTTGATTTATGAATGACTTAACTCTAAGTCATTAACTCATGAGGGCGTTTTCTCATCGACCTAGTCAAGGCCCCTTTTTTATGAATAACTTTGATTCATGTGCAACTTGAGCAGTTACCAGATCATGGGATTTCATCTAGAACGTTCCCTACTAGCCCATCCATCATAAATGAACTCAAGTTAAATGCTACGAGGCTAGAAAAATGTCACCATGTGTGAGTGGGCCCACCCGCTATGTCCCATCTCAATGCCCAAAACTTTGAGATCAACAGTGCCAATCGAGCAATGAAAAGTAATCACCACCGTTCCCTACCAGCCCATGGGAATAACATGCAAGTTCTTTAAGAATGGTGAGGCCCACGAGAAGCTAAAACATATACTCTACAGCCACACGCAAATGGAGCCCACAAGTACACAGAGAAGGTCCTATCAATGAATTCCTATTGGAAATTCATCTGACTAGGAGCAGGAAGGAAAATTCAAACAATCTTGAGTCGATCAGAGTCATTCAAAAGGCCCAACTGGGTATGTGCGGGATCATGTATAATGCCCCACCAAGCAACCCCAAAGGATACTAATACATGTGACATTTATGGCACCAATTTTTTTTAAAAGTACTAGCATACATCATAATAATCATATATCACATGAAATGAAACTAAACATGAACTACATATAACAAATCCCTCGGGTTTACATGACTGCATTACTTTTCACAACAACATTATTACATCACATGAAAGGTAAGTATACACCAGTAAACATAAGATACCATGAACATGGACATCACATTAATCAAGGATTACAATATTATAATGCCGCTTCCCAACATGAATGGGGAAGATACAATAAAATGGAATGATACATTTGAAATGAAGGAGTACAAAGCTGCAATACTGGATCCAACTCTGGATTAACTTAGGAGTCACTGCAAGGTACAATTTTGCACTTCTGGATCAACGATTGGGGACCCAATGGGGTGCATAGCATGTTCCACCCAACCACATGGACCCTAAGGCCCAACCCCCGTGCTAAGAGATGACAAGAAGGACCCCAACAATAACCATCAAACAAAACAAGGATACAAGACTTCACAACAAGATCCACAATAACATAAGGCAATCAATAGCACAAGATATAACCAACACAAGATGTGCCCAACATAAGGAATAACCAATAAAGCATCAACATACAAATGCCAACATGTGCTTCCAGAGGCCCAAGAATAACTTAGAGGGAAACAAAGCATACATGGTTGTTAAAGGAAGAGTGTCATCCCAATGTTGCATGGGTTACCCTGGCGAATCTTCCTAGGCCCCGGCCCCCAACTTGGGTTACCCTGGTGACCTCTTACAAAACCCAGCCCCACATGCAATCCAATGTGGAATCGATTATCTTTCATAAAGAAAAGATAATGATCTTTCCATTCCAGGCCTTCTCGACTCATTCCCAAGTCTGAACTAGCCCTTGAGTCCATGAGCGAGGCATAATTATCAAGTTAAATATTTTAGACTACCCATTTCCCTAATACACTAATTTAGTTTTCAATTATTAGACTATTTCCACATGAGTTACCCAGGCACCACTTTGTGTGCCGGCCCGCATGAAGAACCACTCCCCTACTAACAACATATCTCGAAAACTAAAATGAAAAGCCAACTTGCTCAAGAAACGTAATCTAATAAAATAACTGCATCAGGTGAGGCATGCACCATCTCATGCTAGAACGAACTTCAAAGTAATGAAAACCACATCAAGTGTAAGGCTCAAGCCACATAAACACAAACCAAGTGCAACATCAACCATTATCAAAGTGACAGGATCATAAAACCATACAAAACTCAATAAACTCTTCAGACTTGATATGGGTTACCCAAGGTGAACTCTCCTAGGTTGTCGAACCCTCATACCAACTCTTGAAAGAAGAAACTGTATCCTCTCTAACCTCTGGAACACTAACAAATTATCCAAACAAAGGTTTCCCAATCAAAGGGAAAGACACAATAACAAGATCTCAAGAATTATTTTCAAGCCACAATTATCGAGTCAACAAGTATAAGATAGTGAGGGGCAACATCCCAACGAAATCTTCTCAATCAAATTCGAAACAAAAAACCACTAGGCACCCAAGAGAGACCTCTATTTCTTCTCTCAAGATACCCCTATAGCATCAAAAGTAAAAGCTTTATATAAACGTACTCAAATTTCTCTATAACCATTTTATTATCGAATTAAACTACTTTCAATCAAATTATGCATTATAGACGATTCAAGTGCCAACTAATTTTCACTTCAAACTTATATGAATAGAATTTAAGTAATTTAATATAAAAGTTTAGAAAACTTTAAAGGACCACTATACAAATATAAATTTAAGACTAGCAAAACAATCTACGTGTAACTATTTTAATTAAGAGACCTAGGTACTATGGCTTTTCAATTGAATAATGGGATGTCTCATAAATTAATACCATATATTTCCAAACCCCATCACTAGACATATCGATTGTACCCATATTATTAATTTTAAGCAATTGATTAGATTGTCATCCCTGAATACTTAGCTACGAACCCTTAAATAATTGATTCAACATAAATCCAACATATGAAAAGAATTGAATGATTTAATCCAAGAGATCATGAAATGAGAGTATTACTTGTTGAGAAGAGAAGCAGAAGTCCATAGAGATAAAGTCATAACACTATCTAGTCTAGCTAGGAAGTTTGATCAACTGAAAGAATTCTGAGAAAAAAAGAAAACCCGAGAACTAGGAATTATAACTAGTCTGTAACTATCATGAACAGATTTAAGAAAATGTTGAGATATAAAAACATTGAATCTAGTTGCATGAATTGTAATTGAAAACCTTGTTCTATGTCGGCCAAATTAAAATATTTAAATGACCCAAGAATGGAATACCATGGCCCAGACCTAACCATTAAAATGACTTGGTTTAAGGAAAACAAATAGATGAAGGGATTTACTGCACTTCACTGGAAGTTCAGGCTCAGTCATCTGGCCAATCCTGTTCGTGAGAGAGAGATGGGAATATATAGACTTTGGAATTTGTCACATATTGCTAGGTTTTGGCTATGAAGTTTGATGGGGCTTTCACCGTGACAGGAGATGGAGCAATTGCTAGTGTGGCGGATAAAATATGAATACAAGCTAAGAATTTCCAGCGACACTATGTTTTAATTGGATCCTAAAATGATGCATCTTTGAGAGGTTTCAATAGAATCAGGGAGGTTATTTAAATCTATACATCCTATCATGTTCAAGTGCTACCACTGTGATAGGTTATGAATGGAATTAGGGAGCTTATTTAATCATCCACTCCCTTCTATGTTCAAATGTTGCAGCTGTGACAAATTGCCAATCCCTTGTTAATGTGGCCAACAAAGATAGAGGTGTCATAGAGTTATCGATCACAGTTAAACCAAGCAAATTCTATAGAAATATTTAGACATTTAGGTACACGCACAGACATACACATATATGTCGACACAGGGATTGTTACTGATGAAGAGCCCAAGAACGCAACTGGTGTTAGCCCCACAAAACTCATTGCCTATTCATATACTTATATGTATATATAGGATATGTGAAATGAGGAACCATTGACATGGCATAGGACTGTTAAACAGAATGCTTCTAAGAAACTTTGATCTCATACACAAGGTTGGAAAACACATTTAAGCTATGAAATCTCATTCTTCTTAGAGCCTAAGTTGATCTATACTAGCTATGTCTATCATGGATGCCAGGTACAAACAAAAAAAATTTAGAAACTTATTATTAAACCTGTTCAATATAAATGATGGTGATAAAGAACGATTTCAAGTAGAAAACTGACAAATAACCGATATCTCCTGATTTGGGAAAAAAACAATATCACAGGGCATATAAATATAACTATAAAGAAGCATAAATTAATCGTCTGTGGGACAAGGAAAGAAAATTAGTATGATTATTTGAACCTTTATAGTATTCTATTTTCAAGTACAGAAGATGGGGCAGGTTGTGAATGGTATCAGGGACATTATTGTTGGCTTCTTTCCTTCCCTCCCCACTATTAAAATAATTGAATCTTTGTAGTTGGAAATAGAATTAGAGTCTTAGACACACGATTCCTCCAATAATCCATTAAACCCACAAATAGTTTGACAGAAATTGTAGAGTATGGAAGCAAATAATGACAAAGATAACATGATTAGGCCCCTATTCTTAGAACTTGTTGAAGAGGCTTAATAATTTTCAAACATTTGCATGGATTCATACATAAATGCATAGACAAGGCACATGAATGGTTTGAAAGAATACCTTTTGTAGTGTGGTCTCATTAAATGCAATGGTTGCAGGATATGTACGCAAAATGCAGAAGCAAAGACAAGCATGAGAATCATTTGATATATTGCTTCAAAGAAATAAGGGCGCATAGATAGGGCAGAGAATTGTTTGACAAATGCATGAAGGCATTCACCCTATGCTTTATGGAAAATAGACTCAGGTAAGACAGGGTCCAAGACTCAGCCAGTATCAAGGACACAAATACCATCTTGACTTTGGTAGGCTAAA
The DNA here is from genome assembly GCA_007258455.2 of Sequoia sempervirens. Lineage (NCBI taxonomy): Eukaryota > Viridiplantae > Streptophyta > Pinopsida > Cupressales > Cupressaceae > Sequoia > Sequoia sempervirens. The sequence continues at coordinate 299,488 of VDFB02157320.1, read as the reverse complement.
GGTAGCTTATAAATATTATAAACAAGAGATGTTATGATCTAGACATACCTCTCAAGTATCAATTACGTTACTTGCATAAAGTGATAAAGCCAATGCTCCAAGCCCATGATCCTGATGCTTGTGTTGGATACCTTCGACATTCTAATCAATAATATACTTCCATAGAATAGTCACGAATTCTACTGCGGGTTCCTCCTCTTTCTTAGGTCAAATCACTGTAAGAGCCTCTGATCATACCTATAGAAGGAGCACTTCCCACATAGGTAGGGATAGAGTATTTCTAGATCGGTTGGTTCCAGTACAGAAGCCATCATTGATTACTTTGGATGCATTCACAGATGAAGATTTGGAGCTATGATTTGCTACAGATGGATGAGTTCGCTAGGAAGGGCATACAAAGATGTAGGGAGGCATTGTGATGGAGATGACGGAGGGAGCGAAAGCTAAAGCGGAAACCATTATAACGATGGCAATCATAGTGCAGAAGGTTCGTGCCATTTGCTCACTTCTGTTAGTCACTAAAACCCAATACAATTTCATACCCTTCCCCTCATTCTCCTACATGCCCCCTCTTCAAAAAAAATTGATAACATTAACTCATGCCAGGTGGTTACAAAATAGTTGCATGCAAATCTATATTTAATTCTCAAGGCAAGAGGATATAAAGGCAACCAATGTATGCTCTTAGTCAAGATACCGGCCCCTCTTTCCATGCAAGTAGTTACCAAATCATTATATAAAATTTCCTAAATATAGATTTGAATGACAAGGAATATTATTATTTATTATTTTTGTTTTTATTTAATACGTTTCAAGCAAGCAACATTATAAAGCCCCTTAAATTTAAACACTCCAAAACACAATTAATCAAACAACATACCAATCAATACTCGACTTCACAGTGGGTTGGTAAGAAACTCAAGGACAACACAAATGGAGGGTCATTACATCCTCCCCCCCTTGGCTTCGACTTACTCCTGGAAGTCGCAAGGCTAAGGAAAATGCACACAATTGAAAACAACATCAACTCCAACAATAGCATTATGACATCATCGAATAATGGAAGACACCCAAAAAAAAAAGAACTTTCAAAACATAAAAACCATACCGACTGGGTTACAAGTTGAAGGTACTCATCCTTGTCAAGGATGACAGCAAGGTTGGGGAAACTTTCTTGTCAACTCTATTTTTCTAGATTATTCCCATTGGGTTTCATGAGGCTCGCCCAGTTCTACTAGAGCAGGTGGAATCGAGGCTTACTACCTGCAATCCTGCATAAAAGCAAACATTGTGTACACCATATATATATCAAATCAACCTAGTCTAGAGGGAATTGTCGTGTCGTATACCTCTCATGAATGAGTGATACGACATCATCCTTCTAACACTCTACAATTAGTGATACATCATAAACAATCATCAATAATAATTACTAATCAGATGTAACCATAGTATTAAATCCACATGTTAAACATAACTAATTAATTACCTTCATCATCAAGATTCGAAGCTGACTACCTGAAAAACATAAACTAAGATGGAAACATAACACATTAGCACCAGTTATTCATGCTAATTCATTGCCAAAATACACATTTCTGGTTAAACTTCATCATTTAGACATCATGTACTACAGTCTATTCATTACTCTATGCAAAATCTCACAATATATGTGTCACAAGATCATAATTTATGGCCTTTTCAGAAACAGAAACATAATTATGACTTCAAAACACACACAATTTTAGATTTAACACACATACACCGCATACACACTCAAATTCACTTCACACCAGAGACACCACAAAGCAACTCAATGGTAACACAAGAGTTCCAAAATGCATTTCCAGTAGGAAGGATATCGGTGCATTGCACACTACACCGAGGGTCCTATCCATTCCACTGGATTTCTGCACCATTTAACCTACATCACCCAGAGAAAAACTAGGGCAACCAAGTACAAACTTCACAAATAGACTGACACACCCTTACTAGTACGAGCAGCTAGGTCAACAAAATGGGCTCATAGTGCCCCAATGTATGAACCTGGCTTTGATACCAAGCTATAATGCCCCTCCAAGCAACCCCAAAGGATACTAATACATCTAACATTTATGGCACCAATTTTTTTTAAAAGTACTAACATACATCATAATAATCATATATCACATGAAATGAAACTAAACATGAACTACATATAACAAATCCCTAGGGTTTACATGACTGCATTACTTTTCACAACAACATTATTACATCACATGAAAGGTAAGTATACACCAGTAACCATAAGATAACATGAACATGAACATCACATTAATCAAGGATTAAAATATAACAATGCCGCTGCCCAACATGAATGGGGAAGATACAATAAAATGGAATGATACATTTGAAATGAAGGAGTAAAAAGCTACAATACTGGATCCAACTCTGGATTAACTCAGGAGTCACTGCAAGGTACAATTTCGCACTTCTCGATCGACGACTGGGGACCCAATGGGGTGCATAGCACATTCCACCCAACCACGTGGACCTTAAGGCCCACCCGCTGTGCTAAGAGATGACAAGAAGGACCCCAACAATAACCATCAAACAAACCAAGGATACAAGACTTTACAACAAGATCCACAATAACATAAGGAAATCTCTAGCACAAGATATAACCAACACAAGATGTGCCCAACATAAGGAATAACCAATAAAGCATCAACATAAAAATGCCAACATGTGCTTCCAGAGGCCCAAGAATAACTTAGAGGGAAACAAAGCATACATGGTTTTTAAAGGAAGAGTGTCATCCCAATGTTGCATGGGTTACCCTGGCGAATCTTCCTAGGCCCCGGCCCCCAACTTGGGTTACCCTGGTGACCTCTTATGAAACCCGGCCCCACATGCAATCCAATGCAGAATCGATTATCTTTCATAAAGATAAGATAATGATCTTGCCATTCCAGGCCTTCTCGACTCATTCCCAAGTCTGAACTAGCCCTTGAGTCCATGAGCGAGGCATAATTATCAAGTTAAATATTTTAGACTAGCCATTTCCCTAATACACTAATTTAGTTTTCACTTATTAGACTAATTCCAAATGAGTTACCTAGGCACCACTTTGTGTGTCGTCCCGCATGAAGAACCACTCCCCTACTAACAACATATCTCGAAAACTGAAATGGAAAGCCAACTTGCTCAAGAAATGCAATCCAATAAAATAACTGTATCAGGTGAGGCATGCACCATCTCACGCTAGAACAAACTTCAAAGTAATGAAAACCACATCAAGTGTAAGGCTCAAGCCACATAAACACAAACCAAGTGCAACATCAACCATTATCAAAGTGACAGGATCATAAAACCATACAAAACTCAATAAACTCTTCAGACTTGATATGGGTTACCCAAGGCGTACTCTCCTAGGTTGTCGAACCCACATACCAACTCTTACAAGAAGAAACCGTATCCTCTCTAACCTCTAGAAGAATAAAAAATTATCCAAACAAAGGTTTCCCAATCAAAGGGAAAGACACAATAACAAGATCTCAAGAATTATTTTCAAGCCACAATTATCGAGTCAACAAGTATAAGATAGTGAGGGGCAACATCCCAACGAAATCTTCCCAATCAAATTTGAAACAAAAAAACCACTAGGCACCCAAGAGAGACCTCTATTTCTTCTCTCAGGATACCCCTATAGCATCAAAAGTAAAAGCTTTATATAAACGTACTCATATTTCTCTATAACCATTTTATTATCGAATTAAACTACTTTCAATCAAATTATGCATTATAGACGATTCAAGTGCCAACTAATTTTCACTTCAAACTTATATGAATAGAATTTAAGTAATTTAATATAAAAGTTTAGAAAACTTTAAAGAAGGAGCACTATACAAATATGAATTTAAGACTAGCAAAGCAATCTACCTGTAACTATTTTAATTAAGAGACCTAGGTACTATGGCTTTTCAATTGAATAATGGGATGCCTCCTAAATTAAGACCATATATTTCCAAACCCCATCACTAGACATATCAATTGTACCCATATTATTAATTTTAAGCAATTGATTAGATTGTCATCCCTGAATACTTAGCTACGAACCCTTAAATAATTGATTCAACATAAATCCAACATATGACAAGAATTGAATGATTTAATCCAAGAGATCATGAAATGAGAGTATTACTTGTTGAGAAGAGAAGTAGAAGTCCATATAGATAAAGTCATAACACTATCTAGTCTAGCTAGGAAGTTTGATCAGCTGAAAGAATTCTGATAAAAAGAGAAAACCAGGGAACTAGGAATTACAATTAGTCTGTAACTGTCATGAACAGATTTAAGAAAACATTGAGATATAAAAACATTGAATCTGGTTGCATGAATTGTAATTGAAAACCTTGTTCTATGCCAGCCGAATTAAAATCTTTACATGACCCGAGAATGGAATACCATGGCCCAGACCTAACCATTAAAATGACTTGGTTTAAGGAAAACAAATAGATGAAGGGATTTACTGCACTTCACTGGAAGTTCAGGCTCAGTCATCTGGCCAATCCTGTTCGTGAGAGAGAGATGGGAATATATAGACTTTGTCATTTGTCACATATTGTTGGGTTGTGGCTATGAAGTTTGATAGGGCTTTCACCGTGACAGGAGATGGAGCAGTTTCTGGTGTAGCGGATTAAATATGAATACAGGTTGAGAATTTCCAGCAACGCTACGTTTCAATTGGATCCTAAAATGATGCATCTTTGAGAGGTTTCAATAGAATCAGGGAGGTTATTTAAATCTATACATCATATCATGTTCAAGTGCTACCGCTGTGATAGGTTATGAATGGAATTAGGGAGGTTATTTAATCGTCCACTCCTTTCTATGTTCAAATGTTACAGCTGTGACAGATTGCCAATCCCTTGTTAATGTGGCCAACAAAGATAAAGGTGTCATAGAGTTATTGATCATAGTTAAAACCAAGCAAATTCTATAGAAATATTTAGACATTTAGGTACACGCACAGACATACACATATATGTCGACACAGGGATTGTTACTGATGAAGAGCCCAAGAACGCAACTGGTGTTAGCCCCACAAAACTCATTTCCTATTCATATACTTATATGTATATATAGGATATGTGAAATGAGGAACCATTGACATGGCACAGGACTGTTAAACAGAATGCTTCTAAGAAACTTTGATCTCATACACAAGGTTGGAAAACACATTTAAGCTATGAAATCTCATTCTTCTTAGAGCCTAAGTTGATCTATACTAGCTATGTCTATCATGGACGCCAGGTACAAACAAACAAAATTTAGAAACTTCTTTATAAACCTATTCAATATAAATGATGGTGATAAAGAATGATTTCAAGTAGAAAACTGATAAATAATCGATATCTCTTGATTTGGGAAAAAAAACAAGATCACAGGGCAGATACATATAACTCTAAAGAAGCATAAATTAATCGTCTATGGGACAAGGAAAGAAAATCAGGGTGATTATTTGAACCTTTATAGCATTCTATTTTCAAGTACAGAAGATGGGGTAGGTTGCGAATGGTATTAGGGACTGTAGACACCTAAAATTGGTCTCGAGAATCTAATTAATTGAATACGACTTATTTGATTAATTAATCTTAAATTCTTCTACTTAATAAATAAATACAAATATTTATTTATATTAAGTTCATTTATTAATTCTTCTATTTTTCTCTCTTAATTAAATAAACAAAATTAAAAACTTTGTTTTATTAAATTATTATCATTTTCATCATATTATTTCTCTCTTAATTAAATAAACAAAATTAAAAACTTTGTTTTATTTAATTATTTTTATCATTATTACTTCTATCTTAAAAATTAAATACACAATTTAAATAATTTGTGTTATTTAAAATCACATTTCTTCTTAATTAAATAAAGATTGCTAAAAATATTTTATTTAATTATCATTCTCCTTTTAATTTAATAAAACAAACCCTATAGTTTGATTTATTAAATTATTTATTCCTCTTTTACTAAAATTAAATAAACTAAAAATATTTAATTTATGCATAAATCATTTACACTATTCACTCACCAATAAAATTATATTTTTTAAATCTAATTAATGCAGCTTCCATTCACGGGAAGAGCTTTAGGGACAAACTTGCAGGAAGTCCTCTCAATCTTCTTCCATCAATCCTCCCTCTCATCTTCCCTGGTGTTTTCATGGGGAGAAACCATTTTCCATGATCAACTCCTTCTTCTCATCCCATGCCTTTGGATTCTCCAGATGGAATCACAGCCCCTCATCCCGGTTTCCTGTGCAATTGTGCTGTCGTCAAAGCTATAAATACAACTCTTGGGCTAGAAAAAAAGGATCCCAACTTATGCAATCTTACTCTGCAGGTTTCCAAAGCATTCAATCATCGAAACCATCCAGCATCCAAAGCATTCATCAAGCATCCAACATTTGCAGTCATGGCTGCCATTAGAATAGAATTGCATATTTAATCATATTAGAGTAGAATAGCTCATTTCTCATTCTCTAAGTGTCATTTTAATAGTTTAATTAGCTTACAAATCTAAGAGCTAAGTAGATTAGAGAAATCTTTAGAGTTAGAGAGCAATAGGATAGATTTCTGAAGCTTCTTAGTTTAAATTAGTTTGAATTCATTAAGTTTTAGATGCAATATCTTATTTAGAAGTGTAGATGCATAGTTTAAATCATTTTTCCCCTTCTACCGCTTACAGATTGGCGCCCACCGTGGGGCCTTACCCCATATTTTACTAAAATTTTGAAAATTGTGTTCTACAGGTATCGGCGTGAAAGTTTTCGCGGAATTGTGAGTTTTTGCAGCGCGCCGGTGTTCTATTTTAGCACACCGGGTTCCTGTTCCAGCGCGCCAGGTTACTTTTCCAGAATGCTCGGTTACTGTTCCAACGCGCCTGGTTACTCTTCCAACGCGCCACCTTTTTATCTTTAAAGTCATTTCTTTTATCTGGATCCGACGCGTCCACAGCCAGATTCTATTTCTGTCTTTTTGTTTGGTTAAAATTTACCAATCCTAGGATAGAAACAGTTAAAATTTATCAATCCAAGGATAGAAATGGTTAAAATTTACCAATCCTAGGATAGAAATGGATAAAAATTGATCAATCCTAGGATAGAAATGTCACATTTATTTTATGGTTTAAAAATTGAACATCATGCTTATCATGGAGCAATATCTCCATATAGAGTAAATCACTTGTCTTTTGGGTTTTAAAAAGAACAAACATCTTTGCTGCGATTGGGTGCATCAAAATACCAGACTCGCCATTTACTTTATGCACTTTAAAGCTTTCTTAAAACCTTTAGACAGGCCTGCCGTAGTGGGAAAAAAGTACTCACGCTACAGGAACGACCTGAGTGGGGACAGCCAAAAGCCATGGTATTCCAACCCACTTAAAAATTTATGTGAATTTGGGGAAACCCTCTTTCAACGGAAGTGTGCAGGATAACCATCCCCAAAATCTTTGTTTTAAAGATTGGGAGGTCTCTCGAGGGAGTTTATCCATTTGCCGCTCCGAATGGAAATCCTATCTAAGAACCTAGAAATAGAAGCACGCCTGTCAGTTTCTAAACATTGTAATACTCAGCGGTGCAGGGGCGGGCAAGAATCTACCCTCAAGTACTCACCATATAATTGCCAAGGACTGTTTGCTTAGGGGATCCGGTATCCACTTCCGTCACTCTGAGTACGCACCTGGAAAAGACAAAAACACGGGCACCCTCTAGGGGGTGACATGGCTATGTGAGTCGACGCAATTCCAAGCTATGGGCCATTCAAGTATATAACGATGAACTTTTATCTCTAGGAGTGAGTCTATCTGAAGTGTTTTATCTTGTTATCAAACCAGTGAAAATCAAGAAGAATCATCGATTCTTGAAAACATACACTATTTGTTTAGATTCTAGGATTTTTTAAAGACAAACATTCTATTCTTGATTGCTGTGTTTTCTATCATTAAACTCAGATAAGATCATCACAAAAGAAAATCCTTAAAATCAAAGCACTTGTGGATTTCTCATGATTTGAGATTGGGTATCCACCAAGTTTGTCAAGAAATCTCTTGCCAAATGAATCCAAAAACCAAAGAAAACACTTGCATACAAACAACTTCTAAGAAAGCAACGATTTCTATATCAAAGCAGAAAAGTTCTACTCCAACATAGGACTTTTATTCATAGGTATCACGATTTCTCTAGAGGTTATACAGATGACTACGCTGTAGCTCCCTTAGATTCACAAGCATATTTCCAAAGAAGAGCTCTTAGGCAACACCACAATCACAGTCAGAGAATTCATCCAGAATATATCCCACAACAAGCCATCCAATATGATACCAGACCAAGTGAATTTCATAGAATAAGATAATTTTTTTGTCTTAAACACCTTAAATCTCTGTTTTAGCGCACCTGGTCTCTATTTCAGCGCTCCTGGTCTCTATTTTAGTGCGCTTGGTCTCTGTTTCAGTGCGCCTGGTCTCTGTTTCAGCGTGACTAGTCTCTATTTTAGTGCACCTGGTTTCTATTTTAGCGTGCCTAGTCTCTGTTTCAGCGCACCTGGTCTCTGTTTCAGCGCTTTGTAGCACTGTTTCAGCGCGCCCAGTCTCTATTTTAGCATTCCCGGTCTCTGTTTTAGCGCGCCACAAAACTAGAAAAATAGAGAGTTGATAGGACATTTTGTCAGTTTTCCCATATCGATAACAAGGTTTCCATCAGTCCAGAACATTTTTTTCCACAGTCCAAAACACTTAAGTCACACAAAAGGAAAGCTTTACCCCTACACCTAGATCTTGCAACATCTTGCATAGTGTCATTATCACCAAAATCTGAGATTTTCTATCAAAGTTTCCCTATCAAGGATTTTATCATCCTTCCATCACAAAAATAGATAAGACTAAATCAGATTTTAAATCAACAACCTTGACACTTATCCAATCAAATCCAAGATCGAAGTCTAGAGTAAAACTTTAAACGTTTGTATGCCTATTTTCACACAAGCAACATATCAAAAACAACAAGAACAAGAAAACGAAAAAAATAGCAGCCATGGCTGAAGAAAACCCTTGGGGATGATATAGCAACACTGATCCTCTTATTAACTCACATGAGAAAGAAATAACTGCAGAGGAAATCCAGAAAGTTCAACAAGACCCTCATTTCCATAAATTAATGGAAAAGATGCTAGAGCAAGATATGGAAAAGTATCTTCTATTATTAGCTGACAAAGGTGCTAAACTTCCTAAAGACTTTGATGTCAATCAACTCAAGGAAACAACCACACCTAACTCAACTAGTATAGAAAATCCAAATCAAATAGATGCTTTGACAAAACAAATCCAACAGTTACAATTACAGTTCCAAAATATCCAACAAGGGCCAACAAAGAGATATTTATTGCAAGACATTTACCCTTATCCATTTGACTCAAGCATTAACATGATACCATTTCCAAGGTATTGTGAGTACCCAACATACAACAAATACAATGGGAGAACTGATTGTTTGATCACGTACGGGAATTTCGAGCTATGAGCATAGAGTTCGCACACAAGGACTCTTACTTACTATGGAAGCTTAATTTCTAAATTAGAGCGATGGTTCAGCATAGCAGTTCACACACAAGGACTCTATTTGCTTAAATTGCACTAAATTAGAACCTGGGATTCAATCCTTCGAAGAACTAATCAATAGGTTCATAACACAATTCTCATTCAACATCCAACATGGGGTAACCTTAAAAGAACTTTTCAACACCAAACAAGCAAAGGGTGAAAAGTTTCTTTCCTTTCTCCAATGATGGAGAAGGCTATTTGCTAAATACCCTAGATCTATTCCCGAAGAAGAGAAGATAGAGATGTTTATTGATAACTTAGTGGATGACATGAATTACAAATTGGATTTACAATGTCCATCTACATTTGAACAAGTTATCGAAAAGGGGCTCAAAATTGAAGAAGCTCTAATCAAAAGAGGAACAATCAAACACTTCATTGAAGGTTCAAACAATAACCATTCCTCTAACAACAACAACGAAAAGCCAAGATTCTGGCAAAAGAACAAGAATACTGATACCATGATCGATACACACGCACCTAAACCAGTATTAACCTTGACACCAACCACTACAAACAAACAAAACAATGGTTTTAATGTCAAACAAAGTAGTGATCAAGGAAATAATCAAAACAGTGGAGAAACAAAAGCCCAATCATTCCAACGACCCTCCAATAAACGAAAATTCACACCGTTAGGACAATCATTGGAATCAGTCCTCAAAGAACTTTTAAACGAAAAACTCATTCAAGTGCAAGAGGCTAGAAATTGGGACCCTCAAGTCAAACCATCATGGTGGAATGACTTACATTACTGTCACTATCATAAAAATAAAGGCCACATGACTGAAAACTGTTGGCAATTAAAACATGTGGTACAAGACCTCATAGATCAAAAGAAAGTATTTGTAGAGGGCCCTCAAACAAACAAAGATCATACAACATTCAAAAATCCTCTACCCAATTATCAGAAGGGAGAATCTTCTTCCACAAACACCAAAGGTAAAAACGTTCGTTATGTTTATGACACAACAATCCTTTGTTTGTCTCTACCAAGGAGGATGAAGAGTTATGCAACCAAATCAATCAGAACAATGACATTACATCTACCAATTTGGTACAACATATGGATAAATCTGAAAACCAAATCAATGTAATCACACTCAAAGGGAAACAAGAATACCAACAGGTTAATGCCACAACAAGGGCACAATCCAAAGTTATATTGAAAGGAGCATCAATATCATCCCCATTAGTGGATCCTCCCTCCAATCAATATAATCTCATCGATCAATTGCAGAAAAGACCGGCACAAATATCAATCTTGGAACTTTTGAAGATTTCCCCATCACACAAAGAGGTTCTTGAACAAGCTCTTGTATCAACTACGGTACCTAACAATCTAGATGTGTGTCAATTCCAAGCTATGGTGGGACATCTATCTGCACCTCATTTCCTTTCATTTTCTGAGCATGATGATGTATCACTCACCCATCCGCATAATTCCACCCTTCACATTGAAGTCCTTATCCATAAACATCGTGTAAAATGTGTCCTGATAGATGGAGGGGCTGGTTTAAATATTTGTACCTTAAAGCTGATTCGTACACTAGGATACTCAGATGAAGCCATTGATACAAGAAGAAAAATCACAATCAAAGCATATGATGAGGAAGAAAGGTCCTCTAAAGGGTTGATCATATTACCCATTCAAGTTGGGCCTATTGTCCAAAAAGTGGTTTGCCAAGTTTTAGATAGAGAACTAACATACAACATACTGTTGGGACGCCCTTGGATCCATGATATGCAAGCAGTACCTTCTACTTATCATCAATGCCTAAAATTTCCCGTCAATGGACAGGAGGTAACAATCACAGCAGACTACAATGACACCCAAGCTTGTCATGCATTGAAGACATCTCGGGATACATTCATACCTAACAATAGAGAAGTTGCCACATCAGATAGTGAGCAACAATAGAGCTTCATTTCAAAGTGGCTTCCAAAACAACAAAAATCACAAGAGATAAGGGTGGCACAATCTAACCCTTCAAATGTTGAAGAGCAATTGGCTCCACTCTCACATCAATTCACCAAAGAAGTATAGATAAGTGATGAAGGAATAAGTGAATATGGTGTAGGACACTCATTTCAACTATCACAAATGTTACCCCCCTTACAAACGTATGGACAACCATCTACAAACACCCACAATTCAGAACAATCTACAACAGCATTAGATGGCAGATTTGTAAAAGTTGGGAGCTTAGATGAAGAATCAGAAGATAAGGCCATACTAAATTGGCTTTATAAGGATGAGGAAGCTTCTGCTTCCACAAGTAACATCATAGAGACAAATCAATATGGAAAAGGAAAAACTATTCTGGAGAAGATGGGATATTCAGGACAGGGACCTCTCGGGTTAAGGAAACAAGGCATAACAGAACCAATCCAGCCTCTTACGCTCCAACATAAGGATAAAACGGGACTAGGATATGTAGCAGAACAAGGATCTCTTGATCGAGGGAAACAAAGTGTGACAGAACCAATCCAAGTCCTCACAATTCAGCAGAATGGCAAAACTGGACTAGGATACACAGAAAAAGCAAGAGCAGAAATCACCAATAAAACTGTGGAGCGTATTCTTCAAATAAGAGATAACTCTGAAACGGATTCAAATGAGTATGAGTGGGACAACTTATCAGATGTTTCCTATGAAGATATTCAGATCGACATTATCAAAAAGTATACCCCCAAACACGAGGAGGGTCAAAGCTCAAGCTTTAATCCTATTGTCTATGAAACACAAAATTTCGATGACTCAAGTGAAGATGAACGGACATCGATTGAGATAAATGATGTGGAAGAAAATACCTTTGTAGGCCTCGACATAACCACAAACAACCTAGATGACATTTCCGTCTGAGCTTTCACAATCACTGACCTCAACCCATCTAATGATTCATTGCCTTTACTACATCCCGAGCTTATCGAATGGGAACCCCAACACCCTATTGACCTCCCTATTTTTGACAATGATTCCGCCATTATCAACTACCTTTGCTGTGAGGAATCCGATACTTGTTCTACCAATACTTCTTTTAACGATGCTTTTAGGCAGGAGGATGCCAAGCCTTCCAGTTGCAAAAATATGATAGAAAAAAATGGATCTGATGGTGAAAACCATTCTATGGCAGTATTTGATCCTAAAATAGTAAAAACAAAGAACGCATCCAATGGAAAAAACCTCATTGAGGCACCAAAGGATGGAAGGTTTGACATCCTCCCGCAACATTACCATGAAAGATCATTAGTGTTGATAGAACCCACATAGTCTATTAATATTGGCACAGCAGAGAAAGCAAGAATCCTACACCTTGGCAGCTTCCATGACAGATACAGAAAAGCCGGATTTTATCAAATTCTTTGAAGAACGATGCATCAATTTTGCTTGGTCATACTCTGACATGCCAGGCTTAGACACAGATCTCATTATGCATCACTTATCCTTACCAGCTGGCACTAAACCAGTAAAACAAAAGCTGAGAAAAATGCATCCACATGTTGCATTATTAGTCAAAAATGATTTAAAGAAACTACTAGATGCTGGATTTATCAGATCTATTGATTATGCGGAATGGATATCCAACATTGTACCTGTTTCAAAGCTAGATAACACCATTAGAATATGTACTGATTTTCGGGATTTAAATAAAGCATGTCCAAAGGATGATTTCCCTTTGCCAAACATAGACATGATTGTAGATCTAACAGCTGGCCATCAAATGTTATCACTCATGGATGGATTTTCAGGATACAATCAAATCAAGATAGGTCCTGAAGACCAAGAAAAGACAACATTTACATGTCCATGGGGCACCTTTTGCTGGAACGTCATGACTTTTGGGTTAAAGAATGCAGGAGCTACATACCAGCGAGCTATGACCACAATCTTCCACGACATGATGCATACCTTCATGGAGGACTATGTGGATGACATCTTAGCCAAATCTTACACCAGAGAAGGACATCTAGAGATATTGGCCAAAATATTTGACAGGTTGGAAAAATTCAAAGTCAGATTGAATCCTAAGAAATGTGCCTTTGGAGTAACATCAGTAAAACTCCTAGGATACATAGTTTCTACAAACAGAATTGAAGTAGATCCAGCAAAAGTCAAAGCCATCATAGAAATGCCACCTCCTAAGAATATCAGTACATTAAGATCTCTACAAGGCCGACTACAGTCCATCAGAAGATTCATCTCTCAACTAGCAGATCGGTGTCATCCATTCAACCATATTTTACATAAAAAATGTGCCATTTAAATGGGATGAACAGTGTGAGAGTACTTTCAATCAAATCAAGAATTATCTGATGACACCACCAATCTTGGTACCACCCAGTGAAGACAAGCCATTGTTGCTATATATTGCAACAACGGATATTTCTTTAGGAGCCTTGATAGCACAAGAGGATAGGGAAGGAAAGGAATAGGCTATATACTATATCAACATGACACTCAATGGACATGAAGTAAACTACACCTTCATTGAAAAATCATGCTTAGCAGTAGTATTTGCAACACAAAAATTGTGACACTATATGCTAACTCACACTATCAAGCTCGTTGCAAAAATTGATCCTCTCAAGTATTTATTGAGCAAAGCAGCTTTAACAGGAAGGTTGGCAAAGTGGGTCATGCTCCTCAGTGAGTTTGATATTCAGTATGTTGAAAGGAGAGCTATCAAAGGACAAGTCATCGCCGATCAATTAGCAGAAGCTCCATTATCAGACAGTCATCCTATGACCATGGAATTTCCCGATGCGGATATCCTCAACGTTACAACACAACCATGGCAACTCTACTTTGATGGATCCTACACACAACATGGATCAGGGGCAGGAATTCTATTTGTCACACCTCTTGGGCACACAATTCCACGATCTTATAGGCTTACTTTTTGTTGCACTAACAATGTGGCAAAATATGAAGCTTTGATCCTTGGAATTAAAGTGGCTATTGACTAGAAAATCATAGAACTACAGGTGTATGGAGACTCCCAGTTAATCATCTACCAAGTCAACAATGATTACCAAACTAAGGATGACACACTGATTTTATACAAGAGGTTGGTAGATGACCTAAGAAAATACTTCATAGAAATCAAATTTGAGCATATACCAAGATCAGAGAACAAAGCAGCAGATGCCATGGCCACAATAACATCTCTTCTACAAATGCCTAAAACGCAAGATCAGTATCGATTTATTGTAGAACAAGTATCAAATCCTGCATACGCAAATCCCAAATCACAAACTATAAGCCTTTTGGATAGTGCTCAATCTTCCATTTATGAAGACATTTATACTTATCTAAAAGATAATACCTTACCACTAGATCTTTCTCACAACCAAAAGCGCAACTTCATACGCCAATTTGCCAAGGATACCATTATTGCCGACACCCTTTACCGTTGAGGCCTAGATGGTACTCTTTTACATTGTTTAGAACATGACGAATCCGCTTCCGCTTTACACGAAGTCCATGAAGGAATTTGTGGTACACATTCAAGTGGATTATCTTTGGCCAAGAAACTCCTTCATTTGGGGTATTACTGGCCACACATGGAGCAAGAATCTTATCAGTTTGTCAAAAGATGTTCAAAATGCCAGATCCATGGCAATCTTATACATGCACCAGCACAGGAGCTACATCCATTTGCAACTACATGGCCTTTCTGTCAGTGGGGATTAGACCTGGTGGGGAAAATTAACCCATCTTCATCTAATGGACACAAGTTCATTATCACAGCAACCGAATATTTTACAAAATGGGTAGAGGCAGTTCCCTTAACCACAATCACTGGAAAGAAAATATCATCTTTCATTCTTAATTATCTCATTTTTAGATATGGGATACCCCAGTCAATCATCACAGATAATGGTAGGCCTTTCAAGAACCAAGACGTCCAAGAACTGTGTGAAAAGTTTCACATCCAACATCGCTTTTCAACCCCATATTACCCTCAAGGTAATGGACAGGCAGAAGCTTCCAACAAAACAATCCTAAAGATTCTCAAGAAAACTGTAAATGAGGTAGGGCGTGATTGGTACGTTCAGCTTAACCCTACTCTTTGGGCTTATAGGACTAGCATCAGAATACCAACAGGAGCTACACCATATGCTCTTGTTTATGGATCAGAGGCAATATTACCTATTGAGGTAGAAATTCCATCCCTTTGAGTTTCACTAAAGGGACTCATTTCAGATGAAGATTATAGGATCTCTAGACTTCAGGAATTAGAGCTACTTGATGAACGTCGACAATAAGATTGACAGCCTATCAACAAAGAATGTCTAGGAACTATAATCATAGGGTTAAGCCTAGAGTCTTCCAGATCGGAGACTTGATCCTACGGGAAAACCCTAGAAATCAAGTAGATAGAGAAAAGAAGGGAAAGTTTGAACCTAACTGGATAGGACCTTATGTCATCATATCAGTCTATGGATCAGGAGCATACCGACTGTCTACACCAGAAGGAGACATGTTGGGGGAGCCCATGAACAACATTCATCTCAGGCGATTCTACGCTTGAGGATATCTAGTGCACGGTCAATAAAGTTGTCTTGATGAAAACTTGGCAAACAGGCATAACTTGTGATTTTCACCACTCTCCTCTGTCTATTAGGCACAGTGTTGTTTTAATTGTTTCCTTTCATATCATTTCCATCTATCATTTTAGATTATCACTATCCATATCATAGAAGAGATACCATGTTTTACCTTGGCTTGGGGGCAACATCCTAGTGTTATCTAGTACAAGTAGACTTTCAGCTTACATGGAAAGGCAGTCAAACATGACAACCTCAAGTGGAAAACCCATCAAAATCCAAAAACATCAGAAAATCCAAAATCCAAAAACATCAGAAAATCTAAAAATCCAAAAACATCAGAAAATCTGAAATCCAAAAACATCAGAAAACCCAAAATACAAAAACATCAAAAAATCTAAAAATCCAAAAACATCAGAAAATCCGAAATCCAAAAACATCAGAAAACCCAAAATACAAAAACATCAGAAAATCTGAAAATCCAAAAACATCAGAAAATCAAAAACACAAAAATGAGTCTATATCAATCAAAAGTGGAGTCTGTGTCAGTCAGACTACGTGGTCTCTGCATGTATAATGTAGGCAAGACTAATCTTTGATCAGTCCTCGAGACCCCTAGGATAGGTCTTTTAGGTCACATCATTTGGTCAAACATTTCATGCACACATCAGCACACACATCTCAACACTGATGATCTAATCTGAATAATGATTTGAAAATACATTAAGTAAAGTTTGAATTGTTGTGCTTCTCATTTTATCATTTGATTATCATTTATTTGGAGCTACTCAATGATGTATTGAACTAGAGAAGTAAGGAAGAAGAATGATACCTTTTCTTTGTTTGTTGTTTGTGAGTTAGTCATTATTATTTTGTGAATTGTCGTGGGAAGTGCTCTACCAAGTATCATGGATGACATTCCAATTCACTTAAGAAAATGATTAATTCTTGTTTGTTTACGCAAGAAATACTCAGGTCATCATTGGTCTATCTTATACCATGATGCTTGTGTTCACTTGCAATATCAAAAATCATGAAAGAAACACTCAGGTCATCATTGGTCTATCTCATATCATTGATGCTTGTAATCACTTTCAACATTTCAAAATAAAGCTCAGTGATGATACAAAGCAGAATAAAATGATTATTGAAATGACACTTAGGTTTGCATTGATAAAATAGACATTTGCATGGTTAACATAGATTGCATTCATAATAATACATCTGCAGAGTACTAGTGGCACAAGTTACAATGATTCATTCACAAACGATGTTATCTTTTCTTATTAAAGATTGAGTATACTTGACACATGCAATTTTCATAAACAACATGCATATAGGATCATCTCTTCATCTCATCATAAATTCACAATAAACATCTCATTTCATGACATCATATGCACATTATGTTACATCATTCGTTTCCATTTCATTAGATACATCAATACATCCATACATCATTTCATTTACATATCATTCATATATCATCTATTTGCAATTCATTCATTTATACTTACATCTCATCATTCATTAAACATCATCTACTCATATATCATCCATTTGCAATTCATTCATTTATACTTACATCTCATCATTCATTAAACATCATCTACTTATCTATCATTACATTTGCAATTCATTCATATATCATTCTATTTACATCTCATTAAACATCATTCATTCATTTATCACATATCACATATTCATTTATCACATTTCATTTACATTTCATCTCATAAATATGACATTACATTTTCATCATACATCATTTACATTTACATCATCACATTCTCATCATACATCATTGCATTCCATCTCATCTATCATACATCATTACATTTCATTTTTATACATCATTCATCCAACATTCATTTACATTCCCATACATCATTACATTCATTTACATTTACATCCATCATTACATTTATCATTCATCATTACATTTTAGTTATCCATCATTCATTTACATTTCAATACATCATTCATTAACATCACATTTTATTTATCATACATTACATCTCATTAAGAAAAGAAATACATCATCAATACCATTTCACATCATCATTTCTGCATCCATACAAGCTACTAAAATACATCATAAAATCAATGCATCCATCACATCAATACATCATAAAATCAATGCATCCATCACATCAATACATCATAAGATCAATGCATCATGTCAAAACATATCATAGATCAATCGAACCGCTGCACATATATATCTCATCAAGTGTCAAGTATACAATGAAGTCTGAAAAGAATGAAAATAACATCATGTCAAAAATGGCTGTATAAATCTCTCAATGGGTACACAACACATATCAAGTAGTACTCCCACCAGAAGGAGCAGGTCTCGCACCAGTATCAGTACCACCACCAGACGTCCCAGGATCTCTCAGATCTCTCGGAAGAGGCTGTGTCACACCTTTGCTCATTGTCCTCGATCGAGTCCTCTCTAAGCGAGACTGAGCATAACTGACTCTCTGCTCTGGGGGGAAAAGCTCATGGTAGTGGCTCCTGTAGAACTCAATCTCGGCACCGGCCCGCATGGCTTCTCGCATGTAGTCTGCCACAGAAGTCCCATCTGCCACTCTCTGCAACCTCTCTGCAGTCGCCTGTGCTATCTCTGCTGTCTGTCTAACGGTATCTCACTCTGCAATCAAGGCTGTGATCTGTACCTGGGCAGTGGTCAACTATGCTCGTGCACCTGCTAACTGAGCCTGTGCCGTCGCTGTTGCCTGTAGAGCCCCATCTCTCTCACTAATCAGAGATGTAATCTGAGTCTGAGCAGTAGCTAGTTGTGCCTGCGTCTGAGCTTGCGTCTATGCTAATAACCCCTGCACCTGTGCTAGCTGTCCCTGCAATGTCTGCATGTGCACCTGTAAACCCACAACCTCTGATGGATCTGCCGACGAGGAAGCAACAGCCTGCCTCTTATGAGGCGCAATAGTAGATGGCTCTGAAGTACCTGCTATACTCGGTCTCCCCCCATCTCCGCCATCATCATCACCGCTATCCTCACTGCTGTCGGTACTCTCATCACTATCAGTCTCCGAGCTTCTCTCCACATCCACATCTACATCATCCTCTCTCTCCTATCTCTGACCAACCTGAACACCCCCTGCTGGTGCTACTGCTGGTGCTGCTGGTGCTGGTGCTGGTACTGGCTCATCTGGAATAGTGATACGTGGAGGAGGGTGCAGAGCCAAATACTCTCCATAATCAGGAGTAATAGGTGCCTCGACAATGTCATGTCGGACATCCCATGCTGATGGTTGTAAAGCACGGTAACCCTCAACAAGTGCCCCATAAGGCAAACTAGGACCCCAATCAGGAACATCTATTTGACGTCGGCCATAATGTGCTACACCCTGTGGCATACACTGAACAATCCCATACTGTCTGTACACATGATGAAATAGGAATCGCTCCAAGACCCTGGGGCTCTTCCCGATCAAATACATCGAATCGGATAAGAACCCCAACTCAATATCATCATTGTCCCAGTCATCACAGTCTAAGTATGGACGCCAGGTCACTGCCTCTATATCATCAACAATCTGCCTCCAATACTCAAGCTTACCCATCATATGCTGGGTAGGCCTTCCTCTATACCGAAATACATATGGCCTCGTCGCTGGTCTGGCCAACACTGGCACGAGACGCGTAACAGCAATATGCTCCCATGCCCATACCTGGAGAAGGGTAGCTCCCGCCGATAGACTGTTGCCGCCGAGATACACGATCCAATGCAAATCATGATATAACTGGGCAAGCATGCACATGCCCCAAGCATATCTCATCCTATGGACCACCAGACCCTCTAGCACCCAACCCCATCCAAGAGATAGACCCTTTGACCTCTTATCAGGACAAAGGAATCCACCAATGAAACCGGCCAAAACTGAAGGAAGTGGAGCATATGACTCATACATATCTACCCATGGAATCCACTCTCCTGCAATGTGGGGATCCTGAAAGACTCTCTGCATGGCCGCTACACCACCAACCTCCTCTGAATCATGAACCACAATCTCTCCAACAAAAGGAATATGAAGAATACGCCATACATCCTCTAGGCGTCATGGTCATCTGCACTATGCCACTGCTCTGCCAAAGCCAATAGAGAATAATATCATGTCAATAAAGTGCAATCTCTATCATATCAAAGGGCCACAGGAACTGCTCTCGCATCATAAATGCAAAGCAAAACACTTTAATCAAAATATCAAAAGATCATCAAAATTTTCAAAAATTGTGCTTTTTTTCCTATCAACCTATCAAATCATCAAGGAACCCTCATCTATCAAATGGGTTCAATCATTCAAAACGCATAATTAGTCCTCGCCTATCATGAGGGTAATTATTATCAAATCAATGAATCTCGCTCATCAAGAGATCGTCTACCATTTAGTCAACATCAAGCTAAACTAGATGGAATCACCAACAAATCGACGAAAATCAAAACGCACAATGTTACATCAATCTATACCCAAAGCGCTACAAAATCAACCTAATGTGCTAAAAAGTCTGGCGCGCTACAAAACCCACCGGGCGCGCTACAGATTTGACCCTGCGCGCTAAAATTTCTGGCACTTTACAAAATTACACGAACGCGCTGCAGATTTAACCCTGCATGCTAAAACTTTTGGTGCACTATAAAATTGACCAGACGCGCTACACTATTGACCTGATGCGCTAAAAATATGGCGCGCTACAACAATTCACGGACGCACTACACCGCGTTCACCGCGTGCTAAAATAATAAAAAACATGCAAAAATACATCAAAATTAAGGGCACAAATTACAAGGAAGGTTTGGAGTACATACCGGAGGACCATAATCGGCCAGACACAGGTGACGGCGCACACGCTCGAGTTGGTGGGTGTGGTAAGGGATCAGCATCCTAGCTCTGAATACTCTAAAGGGTCTCTATCACAAGGTTGTCAAAGTCAAATGCACAAATGACTTTTGAGAATGACCTTTTGAGTATTTATAGGCTATTTTTGGGGGATGTTTATGGGATTTATTTATTTTTCCTTTTGAGGAATTAATTCTTATCTATCACAGGGGTATTTATGGACAATCTAGTCAGGAGATAAATTGTTTCTTCACCAATTCATCAACAAACCATCATAAAAATTCAAATTTTTTTTGAAAAATTATTGAAATCCAAAACTCATCAATTTATCTCCCGAGGGGGCATATATCACTATCATTTCGAAATTCAACATCTGGGGCAAGTCTGCAGCATGCTTTAAAACCTTTCATCAATACTGGCAGTTGAAGCAAAATCATTCTTTGAAGCACTGCGTAAACACATCACTTCAAAGAGGGGCAAAATGTAGACACCTAAAATTGGTCTGGAGAATCTAATTAATTGAATACGACTTATTTGATTAATTAATCTTAAATTCTTCTACTTAATAAATAAATACAAATATTTATTTATATTAAGTTCATTTATTAATTCTTCTATTTTTCTCTCTTAATTAAATAAACAAAATTAAAAACTTTGTTTTATTTAATTATTATCATTTTCATCATATTATTTCTCTCTTAATTAAATAAACAAAATTAAAAACTTTGTTTTATTTAATTATTATCATTATTACTTCTATCTTAAAATTAAATACACAATTTAAATAATTTGTGTTATTTAAAATCACATTTCTTCTTAATTAAATAAAGATTGCTAAAAATCTTTTATTTAATTATCATTCTCCTTTTAATTTAATAAAACAAACCCTATAGTTTGATTTATTAAATTATTTATTCCTCTTTTGCTAAAATTAAATAAACTAAAAAATTTAATTTATGCATAAATCATTTACACTATTCACTCACCAATAAAATTAGATTTTTTAAATCTAATTAATGCAGCTTCCATTCACAGGAAGAGCTTCAGGGACAAACTTGTAGGAAGTCCTCTCAATCTTCTTCCATCAATCCTCCCTCTCATCCTGCCTGGTGTTTTCATGGGGAGAAACCATTTTCCATGATCAGCTCCTTCTTCTCATCCCATGCCTTTGGATTCTCCAAATGGAATCACAGCCCCTCATCCCGGTTTCCTGTGCAATTTTGCTGCCGTGAAAGCTATAAATACAGCTCTTGGGCTAGAAAAAAAGGATCCCAACTTATGCAATCTTACTCTGCAGGTTTCCAAAGCATTCAAGCATCCAAACCATCCAGCATCCAAAGCATTCATCAAGCATCCATCAAGCAGCAATCAAGCATCCAGCATTTGCAGTCATGGCTGCCATTAGAATAGAATTGCATATTTAATCATATTAGAGTAGAATAGCTCATTTCTCATTCTCTAAGTGTCATTTTAATAGTTTAATTAGCTTACAAATCTGAGAGCTAAGTAGATTAGAGAAATCTTTAGAGTTAGAGAGCAATAGGATAGATTTATGAAGCTTCTTAGTTTAAATTAGTTTGAATTCATTAAGTTTTAGATGCAATATCTTATTTAGAAGCGTAGATGCATAGTTTAAATCATTTTCCCCCTTCTACCGCTTACGGGGACATTATTGTTGGCTTCTTTCCTTCCCTCCCCACTATTAAAATAATTGAATCTTTGTAGTTGGAAACAGAATTAGAGTCTCAATCACACGATTCCTCCAATAATCCATTAAACCCACAAATAGTTTGATAGAAATTGCAGAGTATGGAAGCAAATAATGACAAAGATAACATGATTAGGCCCCTATTCTTAGAACTTATTGAAGAGGCTTAATAATTTTCAAACATTTGCATGGATTCATACATAAATGCATAGACAAGGCACATGAATGGTTTGACAGAATACCTTCTGTAGTGTGGTCTCATTAAATGCAACGGTTGTAGGATATGTACGCAAAATGCAGAAGCAAAGACAAGCATGAGAATCATTTCACAGATTGATTCAAAGAAATAAGGGCGCATAGACAGGGCAGAGAACTATTTGACAGACGCATGAAGGCATTCACCCTATGCTTTATGGAAAATAGACTCAGGTAAGACAGGGTCCAAGACTCAGCCAGTATCAAGGACGCAAATACCATCTTGACTTTCGTAGGCTAAAGGTAGCTTATAAATATTATAAACAAGAGATGTTATGATCTAGACATACCTCTCAAGTATCAAATACGTTACTTGCATAAAGTGATAAAGCCAATGCTCCAAGCCCATGATCCTGATGCCTGTGTTGGATACCTTCGACATTCTAATCAGCAATATACTTCCATAGAATAGTCAAGAATTCTACTACGGGTTCCTCCTCTTTCTTAGGTCGAATCACTATAAGAGCCTCCGATCAGACCTGTAGGAGTGCTTCCCAAATAGGTAGTGATAGAGTATTTCTAGATCGGTTGGTTAGAGTACAGAAGCCATCATTGATTACTTTGGATGCATTCACAGACAAAGATTTGGGGCTATGATTCACAACAGATGGATGAGTTCGCTAGGAAGGGCATACAAAGTTGCAGGGAGGCATTGTGATGGAGATGATGGAGGGAGCGAAAGCTAAAACAGAAACCATTATAACGATGGAAATCATAGTGCAGAAGGTTCATGCCATTTGCTCACCTCTGTTAGTCACTAAAACCCAATACAATTTCATACCTTTCCCCTCATTCTCCTGCATGTCCCCTCTTCAAAAAAAATCGATAACATTAACTCATGTCAGGTGGTTACAAAATCGTTGCATGCAAATCCATATTTAATTCTCAAGGCAAGAGGATATAAAGGCAACCAATGCATGCTCTTATTCAAGATACCAGCCCCTCTTTCCACGTAAGCAGTTACCAAATCATTATATGCAATTTCCTAAATATAGATTTGAATGACAAGGTAAGGCATACTATTATTTATTATTTTTGTTTTTGTTTAATACGTTTCAAGCAAGCAACATTATAAAGCCCCTTAAATTTAAACACTCCAAAACACAATTAATCAAACAACATACCAATCAATACTCGACTTCACAGCGGGTCAGTAAGCAACTCAAGGACAACACAAATGGAGGGTCATTACATCATGATGGGCCAAAAAGTGACAATATGATGGGTATGTAGCTTGCAACATTTTTTTATCCAAAATTGATGAAACAAAAAGGGTTTTTAAAAGAGATTCTCATCTTTCCACCAATATAAATTATGCTTTACTTTGAATTTAATAAGTAATTATTATTCATTTTCTATTCAAATTATGACTAAAGTCCTAATTGATAGGTTGATTGAAAAACATGTATAGCTTTCAAATGGTGTCACATTTTTTGAATCCAAAACATGCATCACATTCTATGCTTTGCATACTATAAGATTAAAAAAAAAGAATTGAATTTCATGAAGTTTTGACCAAGTTAAGGTAGTCAGACATACGATTTTTTATATTTTTTAAAAGTTGTAATGAAAAATGCATAATTAATTATTTACTTGGAAAAAATTACAAAAAAATATGCATCACATCGAGACATGAGTCCTCTACTTATATCTAAAATCTTGTAAAAAATATTATCATTTTATTGTGATTAGGGTGGTCATACAAACACCTACTTCTTATTTTTCCATGAAATTTAAGTACTATTGCATTGAAATTTTAAATTTTCACCAAATAGATTTTTTTAAAAACCTAGTAGTTTAGAAACTACATTCAATTTTCTACATATTCTATTCTTACATATGTTTGAAATAATATAGATAACTTATTCAAATTTTTACGTCAAGTTTCTTAACTCTGATTTTTCTTTATTTTTTGCCACTTAAGGCCCTGTTTTTTCCATGATGATCATGCACATACCTAGCTCAGTTGTAAATTAATGGCTCATATTCATTGAAACTGAAAAGTACGCCTCTTGAAATTCTTGAACTTCGCACAAGTGATCATTAATGGTGGAAGTGACCCATAGGCCTATTCAGTTCCTATCAAAAAATGTGTGTAGCCGATTCTTGATTATTTGAGATTCAGAGATGTGTCTAAGGAAATATGAAGACTTGATAAGAAAATTGTAGAGATTGTCCCAACTGGGATTAGGGTTTGACATATTTGAAATTAGTAAGTATTATAAACACAATTTTATGCCTTTTTTCAGTTTTCTGAGTTAGGGCTTACTTTTAGTCTATTTTAAAATGAATGTGTTTATTCATTTTTATTTCATTGCTTTAAAATTAGGGTTAACCTTTGTCATTGAAAGTTGTAGCCTTGTAAATTGTCTAGAATTAGTGATTCTCTCAAGTTATAAACTGCAATTAGGAGGTTGACTCATTAAAATCCCTCTGCTAGAATTTTTGTGCGCACAAACCTATGGATCCCAAAAAACAAGGTGCTTCTTCTTCTTCTGCCTAGCCTAGAGCCCTGTCTCAAGATGTTATTGACCTACTACCCCAATCTACAAATAAGAAACTAGAGGGAATGGTTTTGTTTAGTGGGTCGATGGTGATGGAGGAGATGATGGGCAAGGCTTGCTTCATCAAGGATGATAATGTACCTTACATAGGATGGCAGATGTTTCCACACTGGTTTGGGAATAGGAACCTTGGGTCTCCTTTCAATAACCCATGGAGGTTGGATATGGGGAAACTAGTTTTTCCCAATGTTTACATGGATGTGGATCTCTTGAAAGATATTTCATCAAAATATGACCCAGTTTCTAGGGTAGTCAGAGCATTTGATGGGGTAGTTATGGCAAAAATAACTAGGGAAGAAATCGAACAAGTCTTTGATTTGCATCCATGGAGTGAAGACATGATCCTGTTAAACATGGATACTTTTAGAACATAGTACAACAATACTAAAGTGTTCATCAGAACAAATATGTTTCCTACACATACTGCAGTAACTGGTGAAGGGAAACATAGGAGAAAAGTTGGGATAGATGATAGAGAGCTCAAACCTTTCCTAATGAACTATTTTTCCAGTTATTTCAAAAATACTATGTACTCTCTATATCATACTATTGGTGTCGGTCCACCTGACACATTGTAGAAGGAATATAGATATAGGGCTACACAATTGCAACATCAATTGTATAGTATTGTTTATTATTATGGAACCCATCTGGTAGAACATATTCATAAAGGCTTAGTTGAATTGAAAGAGGGGAAACCATGGGTGAAATTTTGGTGGTACTCATTGTTAATGCATATGTTCTTATACAAAGGACAATGAACCTTTGAGAAGGAGATCACCTTGGAGAGAAAGAAGGATGAAGTTGACTTGCATGTCCAATGTTGGACCAAAATCTTGGATAAAGATGATAAAAGGTATAATTTTGTGATGTTTAGAAATTCTTTTGCATCCAAGATAAAGAGGGCTTTAGTATGTGAGCCGCCTATAATCCCCAAAGAAATCCATGAATTCTTGTGACCTAAGGAGATGAGGCCTGACCAAAATTTTAGTTATAATTAGGGAGATTTGATCCTACATCCTGATAAGATAATTTTCATAATATATGGTAGTGGTTTGGGTCCATATGTATTTCCTACTAATGTTCCTTTGAAGATAGGATTCCTTGAGATTATGAGGCACTTAGGAGCCTCACAAGACGTACATTTACCTGAATAAGCAAGGGGTCATTCTTCCTAGAATGGATTGTATTTGTAAATTACATTATGACAAAAGGGACATGGAAGAAATTAGATAATTTTCTAGCTCCTTATAGACTGATGACCATGAGCCCAAGGGATCATGACCCTGAAAGCTTCATTAGTAAGCTCAAAATAGATAAGAAAATGCATTCCTATATGCATGCTTTTGATTATCCTAAGGATGTTCTTAGGAATGTCTTTAACACTAGGGAAAAAGATGAAAGGAAAGCCAAATACTTCGCTTATAGAACAATGGTAGAAGCTAAGATGAAGAATGATCCCCAGTATGATCCCCTACCAAATATATATGGTGATTTCAATAAAGTTATGTATGTTATGGATAATTTTGAGGATGTTGTTTGTGTCTTGAGGGAATGGCAGGAAGTTCTAGATAAAGGAAAGGCAATGGTGGTCAAAGAAAGTGTTGAGATGACATTAGAAGAAAGACCCTCATATCAACCACCCAAATAGTTAATTTAGTTTATTCTAGGAGGAATAAATTAGCAAGTGAGGAAAGAAGCTTAGTAGCCCCTATCACATATGAAGGGCCAAAGGTAGACTCTCCTAAGAGTATAGTGCCAATTCCTCCTACATATGCCTCTTTTCCTGTAATTGATCTTGATTCACCTCTTGAAAGTTTTTTTTTCCTGAGAAACCACCTCAAAATAAGCAAAGGACAGGATCAAAAGGAATGTTTGATTATTCAAACACAGATGAGGATGATATCTTTGTCACCACTAAGGAAATGCAAATAGGAATGCCTCCTCATAAAGGAGAAATTACTTCAAGTTTAGGACAGAGTATCCTCAAGTGAGGGAAGCTTGAAATTTTTGGATTGAATACTACATATGACTTGAGGGTAGAGGCCAGTACAGAGTTCATGGAAAATGATTCTTTCATTGAAACCTCAACATTTAAAGATTTCTGGTGGAAATCCAAGACTACAAAGTATGCAGAGAAGGTTGCCATTGAAAGAAGTTTGCATCTTGAATTTCCTAAAAATGTTATCCAAGAAAATGTAGGAAGCATTATGAGAAATGAGTTTAAAAGGATTAATGCCCAAGAGGGAAAATAACTGGTAAAGAAGAGTAGTGTGTTATTATTGCCAAAATGGAATATTGTTGATGCTATTATGCTAGATGTCTTGAGAAGGGTCGAAAGGCCTCTTGTACAAAATGAAGAAGAACTAGAAATGGCACTTAGAGGTTCAGATTTTAGTGAATATTGGGAGGCATTGGTGATATTTTTATTGTCTTTAGGATCTAGGAAACCATTTTTGGCAGAAACATCAAATCTTAGTGGACAATTGCTTGTAAAAAGGGTTGTTGATAGAAGTGGTAGACAAGGTTGTAAATGTGGATAAGCTTACTTGATCAACTGTCAAAGATCTCACCCTAGAAAGAGATAACATTGGAACTAAATACAGAGAAGTCTTGGGTGATTATAATAAAATCCAATAGAAAGTGGCCACATTAGAAATGGAATTGGCTCTATATAAACAAAGAGAGGAGGTACAAAGAGAGCAGGGTCAACCTAGCTCAAGCCACCCACCTTTAGCTTCTCCAATGACATCTATGCAACATTCATTTCATAGCCATGCCTTAGCGATAGTACCATATATTCGGGAACAAAAATCAGTTACAGTGGAAGAGCTAAGTCGATCAGGTTCTAGCTCATTTGATAGAGAGTAATTTCTTTTGAAAATTGAAACATACAAGAAGCTAATGGAAAAATCCCAAGACACAATGTATGAGAATATATCAAAAGTTGTCAGCACTGCATTAAAGCATCTAAATGAGAAGATTCAAGCTAGACTCAATGGCGTGCATGACAAGTATGCTCTGATGTTACATGCAATGAGATTATCTAAAAAGGATAAGTTGTTGGCCATACCAACCTTAAGTAAATGGGTTGCAAGATTGGAGAGATTGACGTTAATATTAGTGGGAGATACTTAGCATGAAGATAAGTACCCACTGGTGCAACTAGTTTATGATTTTGTATGTAGATTGAGTGAGCAAAAAATTCAAGGGTATGCAGCCCTGCTTGAGTAGAGGATAATAGAATTGTTATCTCAATACGGTCATATTGATCTGTCACCATTACCAGATGTTGAAGTCAATAATTATGAACTGAAGCCATTGCATGAGTGGAGAAAGGAACTAGATGAGGTTATTCATTCCCAGATAAATGAAATATGCAAGGAGGTTAATATTAATATTTTCAGTGACGCCTTGGAGAGGTTGACATTTCTTATTAGTTTTCTAGAGGATTTTGATAGAGAATCCAATGCAGTGGTAACTATGTACACCCCTTACAGAAAATCAATGGATGAAACTATGAATTTTTATTGGCCGTCTGAAGAAGAATATGAAGAATGGGGGAGGGTGTATGTTGGAAAATTTGGTTTATGAATTAAAGTGTGAAACATTTATTGGGTCAAGTATTGTACAGGTCTGGCCATAGAAGTTACAAGTGCATAAAACATATGTTTCACAGAAAGATATTAAATTGTTGGTGACATGGAATGTTGACTGAAATGCTAACTCACATTTTAATCCACATCAGTTTGTCATTTTTTTTTTATGAAATCAAGGTGCTGCTATGAAGATGTTTATCCTTTTTGACATGTGCTTTTGAAGGACAAAGTTGAACCTCATAATGAGTGTAAACGTACTTTGTCTTGTATGAATTTCCTCCACTTTGATAAATGCAAATATAATTGAATTGGGGAATCTGTCTTCTTGTAGTCCAATCCTATAGTGACATGTGTACACTTGGCCTGAAGCTTCTTTTGCTCCCTTATTCCATAAAAGGGAATTTAGGGCCATTTGTATGAGTCTTTTGTTGAATACTAGAGCTGTATTTTGAGAGTTAAGAACATAGAGATAATATGTTTAGTCTTTATCAAATCTTTTGAGTCTAGGTAGCATATTTTGTCAAATTTATGGTTTTTGGATATATAATAATGATAATGAAGATCTTCCAAGTCTATTGTATCTCCATTTTGATTGTGTATACAAATTATTAATGAAAATATTGATCAAAAATCATTTCATTAATTGTGATCGTTTCATACTTTGATATGTGTTTTTATTTTAGCTCTTGTTCACAAAAGAAGTTAAATCACTTGAATCAAATCATGAATTCTTATGCAAGATCTAGGGATATGATAAGTAGTCTTTAGAATTTGGTCACTGATTTGTAAATTACTAAGTGATATTGCATAGATCTTGAATGTCCAGAATTAAATGTCCCTTATATTTCAATTTTATTAGACTCTTAGCCCATAGATAATGGCATTAGTCATATTTCAATATCTTCATGATCCTAGTTATCCAACCTGAGAACAATATTTTAATTTATAATCATCGACCTATCTTGAATTTATGGTGTTTGTGTTGTCTTGGTATTCTCAACTTAAGGTGTGTAGTTTGTTCAAGGAATTTCCAACTTCTTGAGGAATTTCAGCTTATTAGCTATGGATGAGAATATGCTTTCCTAAGTATAAAATTTACATATGAATTGTCTCAAATAATAGTATAGTATACATTATGGGATTATCCTCCCAGGATTTGCAGAGCCCTAAGTGTAGGAGATAAAGCAATTGATGCCATATTCTAAACTATACTATTATTTGATGCGTCCTTTTCCATATTGATGCCATATTCTAAACTATACTATTATTTGATGCGTCCTTTTCCATATTGATGCCATATTCTCCTACACTTTGGGCTCTGCAAAACCTAGGAGGATAATCCCATAATGTATACTATATTATTATTTGAGACAATTCATATGTACATTTTATACTTAAGCAAGAATATTCTCATCCATAGCTAATAAGCTAAAATTCCTCAAGAAGTTGGCAATTCCTTGAACAAACTACACACCTTAAGCTGAGAATACCAAGACAACACAAACACCATAAATTCAAGATAGGTTGATGATTATTTTAAAAGATTGCTCTCAGGTTGGATAACTAGGATCATGAATACATTGAAATGATTTATGATCAGTGCCATTATCTATGGGCTAGGAGTCTAAGAAAATTGAAATATAAGGGACATTTAATTTTGTACATTCAAGAGCATTAGTTGGCCACTTGTCTAGTAGATATTCAAAAATTGAGCTCAACAAGCTCATAGGTACCTATTGAGACCTAATTGGTTTGTTGTCAAAAACAACCAACAGAATGGTGACTCTACTGGGGACATAAGTCTTATAATTACTAGTTCCCCAAAATTCCTTATCACAGATCACCATGTTACATGGTGGTAATTACTCATAGAGCTAGTCAATTGAAAGTGTCTAACAAAGTTTTTCTCCAATCTTTGCCAATATGTTGTTTAAATTCCTGATAAATTTCCCGCCCATTTCTCTATAAAGAATACATTCAAATTTCATGTAAAGATACATCGTAGGTTCCAAAGCTTATCTTAATTTCCAAAGATTTGTCAATATTTGCAAAGGTTATAACAAAATTGCTACTAATCTCTCCCAAGAACCTTGGGTGGCGACTCTGATGTCTCTGCACTAGTGCAAACTGGTGTTCAAGGATATCAAGGAAGTTAAGAAGAAAAGTGTGAAGAAATTAAGGAAGGTGACAAAGGTGAAAAGAAGTCAAGCTCAAATAAAAGGAACACGAGGTCACATGAAGAAGCATCCAAAGTAGAAGTTAGAAGGTGAATTACCTAGGAACAAAGGAAAATTGATAAAGGAAAAGGACACAAGAAAAGGTAAGTCTACACCTCATCCCACCACTGAACATGAAATTCATTCTAATTGTAGCTAAAGATCTTAAAAGAATTTATTAGATTTCAGTGATAGTACTTCTGATGAAAGTGGGGGTTTATATGAAGACTGTTGTAAATGAGTATTCCTTAGACCCTAGTATGCAAGCTATGAAGCAGATATAAAGGGATAGAATCTAGAGAGATAATGTTAGTGCTAGGTGGGCTAGAGCCGAAGGATATATTACCCCAAATTCCCATCCACACACCCCTATCCCTGATTATTTATTGACTATAGATGTCTATTCCCATGATCCACTTCCTTTCCAAGCTAAAAACGTAGTAGTATCTGATAGAGAATCTACTCTGCCAAATGAAGAAGTACAAAATGATGTGCATTTACTTAATCAAAGGATTTTGAATGCAAAGAAAATAGAAAGAAAAGTGAAGCAACTTAGGAGAAGAGGATTAGGGATGCTATGATGCATAGGGATGCATTAAGAAGGAAGGCCAAGAAGTTGGAAGATTTGGAAAAAATGACAACTCAAGCTGACCAGGAAGATGGCCCGGTAGTACAAGAAATTGTAGGAAATTTTCTTGTAATTCCCTTAGCTAATAAGACAATTGAAATCCCACGACCCAAGGCTACTGAAAAAACTATCATCTCATCGCCTCCTCCTCCCAAGAATACCAAGAAATAATCCTAAGATGTTGATAAAGGGAAGTGTCTTATGAATGAAAGAAAAGCTAATGAAGGGGTAAAAATTAATGAGGGAGGTGCTTCAAAGAAAGATACATCTCAAAATGATTCTATTTCAATATTTGATAAATTAATGAAGGAGAATGAAGAATTGGAAAGGAAGACCAAAGAATTAGAACTAATGGAAGTAAGCAAGGAAATGAAGAAAAATCTTAGTTTCCTAGAATATACATTGAAAGATCTCGTTCCTGAAACCTAGAGCCCTCAAGGCCACTCATCTTCCCCAAACCCCCATACCAGTGACAAAGGTTCACCCACTGGTAATCCCTCCAGCTCTTCTTCATAGCCTAAAAACAAGGATAAAACTATCCATTTTAGTGACCGACATGGTTCCCAACATAGAAGACATGGGCATGATGGCGAAAGTAGAAGAGATAATGATAAACACGATGAGGAAGAATGCCCCTTGGGTAACAGACTATTGCATACTGATAGGTATAGGAAACTATGTTTTGAAAATATTCCTTGATACCCAAATCTAGTGCCAGACAATGTTAGAAAGCATGTGCCCAAATTTACTGGCGACAATTCCCTCAGTGGGGAAGATCATTTGAAGGAATTTGAAAGTTTTAAAGAAGGCTTTTATCTATCGTACGAAGATGTAGCTATGAAGTATTTCATGCAATCCCTTACAAAAGATGCAAGAGATTGGTAAGGAATCCTACCAAATGTGAGAATTGACTCCAAGGATTCATTCTTCCGACCTTCAAAGAGTAGTATGGTGATTAGACTGACCCACAATTCAGATTAAATGACTTCAATAACATTACAAAGGGTCATAATGAGATGGCCAAAAAAATTAATGTGAGATTTAAGAAGGCCATGTATAAGGTCCCTAGGTCTCTAAGTCCTAATGAAAGGGCATGTATGGTTGTTTATTGTAATGCTTATGATTGTAAAATGTTCTACCTACTCAGAGATAAAAATCCACAATCATTAAGGGAAGTTTACAAGAGGGTAGTAAACATTGAAAATAATAGAAGGGCATCTAGCAAGGTTGGTCAAAGAGATGACCCTAAATCTTCTAAGAATTCAAAGGCTCAAAATGAAAAGGTCTCTAAAGTTACAACCCCAAAAGAGAATTTGGTCCAAGTATTAAATCTATTGCAGAAGCAAGTTAGAAATGATAAGCCTTAGTTTCAAAGAAATGAGAGGCCAAAGAGACTACAATATTATCCATAACACACCAGTTAGCATAATGGGAAACTTTTCCAAAATAATCAAAAGAATTTTCAAGCAACACAAAATCCATTGAATAAAAACACTACAAATGTTGGTAGAAGAAATACCTTGGTGTCAGGTTTGTGAAATGCCCCATTCCTCACATCAATGCATAGTTTCCAGATCCATGGAAGAAGCTCAAAATGATCAGAAGGAGACTGATTCTCCCCATGACCCTGATGAAACTACAACTGTATTTATGACCAAATTAGATATGGAGTGTAATGACTATTCTTCCAGTGATGATGTTGACACAAACGATGTGGATATGCAAAGAAAAGGACCAATCCTTCACCATCAACAAGTGTTCTCTAATGAAGAAGGAGAAGATGAGTAAACAACTTTTAATCTTGAGGCATGTAATGTTTCCTTAAGGATACCTTCAAATGAAGAAATAGAGAGATATACAATTGCACTGGTTGCTAGAGTTCACGCAAGAAACGATCTCCATCTCCAGAATAGGGTGGTAAGTGGAACCCTAGGTCATCAAGGAGGAATATTCATTAAAGAGAACAATGAAAATAGTAAGGTTGTTAAGACAAATAACAAGGAGAGACTAATCCCAAGGAAACTAAAGAAATAAGAATTTGGGATAAGCAAGGTGGTAAGGTAAAGGTTGTTGCTAAGGTTGTGCAACCAGAGTTGAAAGCTAAAGAATTGAATCATACTAAGCATAAAGTTGAAAAGAAAGTTGATATAGTGGTTCCTCAGGAAATGGTGCTTCCACAAGTACCAAGTTACTCTCCCATTGATATGTTTCAGGTTTTGTCTCAGATTCGGGTCACAGTTCCACTCCTTGAAATGATGAGGATTAATGACCACAAGAACAAAACAATGGTTGCTATTAATAGTATTATCGAGGGTAACCAACATAAAGTAGAGATTGATGTACCTAAAATGATCAAGAGCTGGGAAAAATATATTGAAGTGGGGGTGAATGTTAATGAGAACCTTGAGATTTACTTAGGAACCATCACTGCAAACCCAAATTTAGTTAATCCTTTCTTTTTGAGTCTGGTCATTGATGGAAAAGTGTGTAGGAATTGTATGATAGATTTGGTGCTTCAAAAAAATTCATGCTTGTCAAAATAATGGAGGAAATGGGCTTGAAGGTCGATAGCACATATGGAAAGTGTTATGCCATGGATTCTAGAGAGGTCCATATTATTGGTGATATCTATGAAGTTCCATATAGATTGGTTGCTTTCCCAAAAAAGGAGTTGGTCATGAGTGTTACAATGGTGGATATTCCACCAACATATGGGATGCTACTTTCAAGACAATGGTGTGCTTCCATGGGAGGAAGTATGCAATGTGACCTATCATTTGCCACATTCTCCTTTGATCACAAGGATGTGAAAATTTCTTGGGAATCAAGATTCAGACACATGATTGAGCATGTTGAAGACCCAGAAGAACCCCCAATAATAAACTTTGTAGACACTGGCATTTATACTTTTCGGGTAGAAGAAATGGAGAAAGAAGAAGGAGAAGTCAAGACCATACCAATTGTTAAAGAGGTTTCACTAACATCACCAGAAGATCCTCTATGGACTACGTACTTTGATGGGGCCTGCTCAAAAGAAGGTTCAAGTGATGGGGTCATTCTTATATCTCCCCAAGGCTTCAAATATTCCTTTTTACTAAAATTTTCATGTACCAAAAATATAGTTGAGTACAAGGCATTATTGCTTGGTTTAAAAATTTCTTCCAAACATGGGATAAAATTGTTAAAAGTATTTGGGGATTCAAAATTGGTAGTCTCCCAAGTTGGTCTAGGTTTCTCACTAAGGACAAGAGATTGAGGCAATATAGAAATGAATTTTGGGAGACTATCGAGGCATTGATGCTTTTGGGATAGAATGGATAGAGAGAGGATAGAATGTCAAAGTAAATTTATTGGATAACATTGCAATTAAGCTATATGATATGACTTTTGGTGGCATCTCAAGGATTGAGGTACAGATAAGACCTATTGTGCCTAATAATATTTGCAATTGGAAAGTGTTTGAGGATGATAATGACATCCTGAGGTTCTTCCATTGTGTTGACCAGTATGAACATCAAGAGATTGACTTCAGTTCATATGTGGTGGAAGTTGATGGTAAGGAGACATTGTTTGGTAAAGACGTAATTCAGTTAAAAACAAAAAAAATCCCCAAGGGATTGGTTGCACTTGAAAGATTTTTTGATGGCCCAAATAAGTCAATTGATAGAAAAAAATCTACACATAAATAAGAACTTGAGGAGATAAACCTAGGGACATACAATTCCCCTAAGAAGGTTTACATTAGTAAAAAAATCAAGCCACATGTGAGAACTATGTTGATTGCTCTACTGCAAAAATACAGACATGTGTTCGCCTAGTCTTATGATGATTTGAAAGCATATAGGGAAGACTTGTTTCAACATGAAATCCTTTTAAATCCTGACACAAAACAATTTAAGCAAAAGAAAAGATCCATTAACCCTACCTTAAGGCCCAAAATGCAAGCAAAGCTTGTGAAACTAAGTGATGTAGGAATCATTAAACCTAGAAGGTATTCCTTGTGGGTATCCAACTTGGTTCCTATCAGAAAGAAGAATGGAGATCTAAGGTTATGTGTGGATTTCAGGAATTTAAATGTTGCATCATTAAAGGATAATTATCCTTTACCTAACATGGAAGCAATGTTGTAAAATTTAACAGGTTGTGAGTTGTTGTCCATGATGGATGGATTTTCGGGATACAACCAGGTTATTGTGACGAAATCAGAACAATATAAAACAACATTTACAACACCATGGGGAACTTATGTTTATGTTAGGATGCCTTTTGGCCTTATAAACAATGGTGCCACTTTTCAAAGGGCCATGGATGTGGATTTTGTTGTTTTTCCTAATTTATTCCTTGCTATTTATCAATATGATTTGACTATCCATAGCAAGAAAGAGGAAGATCATTGCTCCCACCTTGAGCAGATTTCCATCAGAGATCTAGACTATGGTATCTCCTTGAACCTGAACAAATGTGCTTTCGAGGTTAAACATGGTAAATTTTTGGGGCATATTGTATCTAAGGATGGTATTAGAATTGATCCTGAAAGAATAACAGCTATTGATAAAATTACCCCACTAAGAAATGTCAAAGGGATTTAATCTTTCTTTGGGAAAATATTTCTTTTGAGAATATTTGTGACTAACTTTGCAAAGATAAGCAGACCTATTTCAAAAATTCTCAAGAAAGGAGAAAAGGTAATATGGTCATAAGAGCCCCTTAAATATTTTCAAGCTATTAAAGATGTTATCAAAGTTGCACCTGTATTGAAGACCCTTGACTATTCAAAACCATTCCAATTGTTCACATTTGCTTCCTTTCATACTGTGGTGGGTGTATTGTTACAAAAAAAAGATGATGGCTTTGAATAACCAATTTCCTTTTTTAGCAAATCCCTGCAATCAATTGAGCTTAAGTATGATACTACTGAAAAGGTTGTTAAGAATTTTAGAACTTATCTGACTAGTTCAACAATAGTTTCTTATGTCCCAAGTGTGGCGGTCAAGGACATATTTACATAGCAAGAAATCATAGGTCAAAGGTGTAGATGGATTAATAGAATCCAAGAATTCAACATAGATATTTAGATCACCAAAATGGTAAGGGGTAAGGGTCTAGCCAAGCTCATGGCTGAGACTAATTTGGAGGCCAACTAAATCAATGAGATTGAGAAAAACATTACTCCCATCTGTGATATGCAAACATGTGGTTGGTACCGAAGGATTGTTGAGTATTTGTAAAAAATGAAATGTCTTGATGGAATGCCAAACAATGAAAGGAAAAATCCAAATCTACAAGCAATAAGATATATTATCATTAATGGTGAACTCTAGTTGAGAAGCCTAGAGGGTGTGCTCCTCAGATGTGTGGATGGTGATCAAGTGGAAGACTTGTTGATTGAGATGCACAAGGGAGTGTGTGGAGGCCAGTATATGGAAAAGACTACAACAAACAAGATATTGAGGGATGGTTTTTGGTGGCCCATGGTCTTCAAGGATGCACACAAGTATGTCAAGAAATGTGATGCTTGTCAGAGGTTTACTGGTAAGCTTATGTTTTTAGGTAACTTACCACTTAGACCAATCTCAACATCAGCCCCTTTTCAGCAATGGGGTATTTACTTTATAGGAGAAATGGCAGTGAAGTCTAGTGGAGGACATGCTTGGATTCTAGTGGCAACTGATTACTTCACAAAGTGGGTTGAGGTTATTCCCGCCTGGAAAGCAACCAATAAGGTTGTCAAGGATTTCCTGATGAATAACATCTTGAGTAGGTTTGGTGTGCCTAAGAGGATTGTCTCAGATAATGCCATGTTATTTTGATCTAGAGAATTCATAGATTTTTGCAATCAACATTGCATAAATATATCCTATTCATCCCCATACCATCCCCAAGGGAATGGACAGGCCAAGTCCAGCAACAAAATCCTTATGAAGATTATCAAAAGAGTCCTTGAGAAGAATAAGAAAGTCTAGGACTCAAAGTTGCAATTAGCTTTGTGGGTAGATAGAACCACAGTCAAGAAAGCTAATGGTCTCTCTCCTTTTAACTTGGTATATGGAGTGGAGGCTAGAATTCCTCATAATAATTTGAAGAAAATGTATAGGTTTGTACAAGAATATGATATTGACATTTGTGATGAGATGAAAAATAGAATGAATGAATTAGCTGAGCTTGATGAGATGTGAAGAGAAGCACACAAGAAGAATGAGAAAATGTAGCTTCAAGTTAAATATTTACATGACAAGCGAGTTGCGCCAAGGAAATTTGAAATAGGATGTATGGCATTGATGTGGAATGCCAGAATAGAGGATGAAGGAAAACATGGGAAGTTTGATCCCCTGTGGCTTGGACCTTACTTAATCAAAGATATTCATGGGGAGGACTCTTACTTCTTGCAGTCACTTGCAGGTGAATGTTCAGAACTTCCAGCATAAGGACATTTCCTGAAACCCTATTTCTCTTGAAATAGGCTATATATCCATGTAAATTGTATAGTCCTTTAAATTTTGTATATAGGGTTTGGTGTGTTTATTTTCTGTTGTGTTTGCTCTCCTTGTCTGGGCAAGCTCCTGGTTTCTTTTTGGGTTCCTATGTGTTTGGTCTGCTTCACCACGAGATCTGTTTCTCACCATACCCACCAGGAGTATGCATCCCTGAGCATGAGCCACTAATAGAGCCCTCAAAATTCTTGACATTTTGAGTCTTTTGTGCTTGATATCCACATGTCAAATGTTCCCCATCAATAGGGTTCAAGGGTTTTACTTAGTTAGTCATTCCTTCAATTGGTTTATGTTTCATCATTGAACATTCTAATTTTTGATTGACTGGTTTTCCCAGTTGTCAGTCTTATTAGTCATCTTTTAAGCCATCAACATGCATCCATTATCGGCCTTGAGGCCTTGAGATTATCAGTCATTTTAATCTTTCCTCACATCAGATTTTAATTCTTGATTTATAAATGACTTAAGTCTAAGTCATTAACTCATGAGGTTGTTTTCTCGTCGACCTAGCCAAGGCCCCTTTTTTATGAATAACTTTGATTCATGTGTAGGTTGAATAGTTACCAGATCATGGGATTTCATATGGACTCTTCCCCACTGGCCCATCCATCTAAGATGAATGCAAGAACTTAAATGTTGCAAGGCTAGCGATATGTCACCACGTGTGAGTGGGTCTACCCACTATGTCCCATCTCAATGCCTATAAATTTGAGATCAATGGTACCAATCGAGTGATGAAAAGTAATCACCACCATTACCTACTAGATCACGGGAATAAGATGCAAGTTTTTTAAGAATGGTGAGACCTACGAGAAGATGCCACATACACTCTATAGCCATAGGCAATTGGAGCCCACAAGTACACAGAGAAGGTCCTATCAGCAAATTCCTATTGGCCATTCATCTGAGTTGGAGCAGTGAGGAAAATTCAAACAATCTTGACTCTATCATAATCATTCAAGAGGCCCAGCTCTACTATAAATCAATGAATCATATTCAAAACTACAAAGTACACCTGTTGTAATTCTTTTGCTTCGTATGAGTGAGCATTAATGGAAGAAGTGACCCGTAGGCCTATTTAGTTCCTATCAAAAATTATGTGTAATTGATTCTTGGTTATTTGAGATTCAAAGACATGTCTACGACAATACGAAGAGCTGATAAGCAAATTGCAGAGATTATCCTTGTTGGCATTAGGGTTTGACACAGCTAAAAGCAGTAAGTACTATAAATGCAATTTTATGCCTTTTTCAGTTTTCTAAGTTAGGGCTTTCTTTTAGTCTATTTTAAAATGAATATGTTTATTTGTTTTTCTTTCATTGCTTTAAAATTAGGGTTAATCTTTGTCTTTCAAATCCGCAGCCCTGTAAATTGTCCAGAATTAGCGATTGTCTTGAGTTATAACCTATAATTAGGAGGTTGAGTCACTAAAATATTTCTGCTAGAATTTTTGTACGCACAAGCCCATGCCTCCCAAAACACAAGGTGCTCCTTCTTCTTCCACCCAACCTAGAGCCCTGTCTCAAGATGTTATCGACCTACTACCCCAATCTACACATAATAAACTAGAGGAAATGGTTTTGTATCATGGGTTGACGGTGATGGAGGGGTTGATGGACAAGGCTTGCTTCATCAAGGATGCTGATGTACCTTACATAGGATGGTATATAATTCAACACTGGTTTGGGAATAGGAACCTTGGGTATCCTTTCAATAACCTGTGGAGGTTGCATATGGGGAAACTATTTGTTCCCAATGTGTACATGGATGTGGATCTCTTGAAAGATATTGCATCAACATATGACCCAGTTTCTAGGGTAGTTAGAGCATTTGATGGGGTGGTTATGGTAAAAATAACCAAGGAAGAAATTGAACAAGTCTTTGATTTACATCCATGGAGTGAAGGCATGATCTTGTTAAACATTGATACTTTTATAACATAGTACAAAAATACTAAAGTGTTCATCAAAACAAAGATGTTTCCTACACATACTACAACAACAAGTGAAGGGAAACATAGGAGAAAAGTTAGGATAGATGATATAGAGATCAAACCTTTACCAATGAACTATTTTTTCATTTATTTCAAAAAAAATGTGTACTCTCTATATCAGATTTTTTTTTCAATCAACCTAACACATTGTAGAAGAAATATAGTTATATGGCTACACAATTACAACATCCATTGTATAGTATTTTTTATGATTATGGAACCCATCTGATTGAACATATTCATAAAGGCTTAGTTGAATTGAAAGAAGGGAAACAATGGGTGAAATTCTGGTGGTACTCATTGTTAATGCATATGTTCTTGTACAAAGGACAACGAGCCTTTGAGATGGAAATCACCCTGGAAAGAAAGAGGGATGAAGTTGACTTTCCTGTCCAATGTTGGACCAGAATCTTGGATAAAGATGATAAAAGGTATAATTTTGTGATGTTTAGAAATTATTTTCCATCCAGGATAAGGAGGGATTTAGTATGTGAGCCACCTAGAATCCCCAAAGAAATCCATGAATTCTTGAAACCTAAGGAGATGAGGCTTGACCTGAATTTCAATCATAATTGGGGAGAGTTGATCCTATATCCTAATAACATCATTTTTAGAATATATGGTAGTGGTTTGGGTCCATATGTCTTACCTACAAATTTTCCTTTTAGGATAGGATTCCTTGAGATTATGAGGCAACTAGGAGCCTCACATGAAGCACATTTACCTGAATCAGCAAGGAAGGGATCATTCCTCTTAGAATGGACTATATTTGTAGATTACACATTATGACAAAAGGGACGTGGAAGAAATTAGATAATCTGCCAGCTCCTTATAGACTGATGACCATGAGCCCAAGGAATCATGACCCTCAAGGCTTTATTAGTAAGCTCAAAATAGATAAGAAAATGGGTATCTATATGCATGCTTTTGATTATCCTAAGGATGTTCTTAGGAATGTCTTTAACACTTGGGACCAAGATGAAAGAAAAGCCAAATACTTGGCTTATAGAAAAATGGTAGAAGCTAAGATGAAGAATGATCCCCAGTATGATCCCCTACCATATATATATGGTGATTTCAATAAAGTTATGTATGTTATGGATAATTTTGAGGATGTTGTTGGTGTCTTGAGGGAATGGCGCGAAGTTCCAGATAAAGGAAAGGCAATGGTGGTCAAAGAAAGTGTTGAGATGACATTAGAAGAAATGCCCTCATATCAACCACCCAAACAATTGATAATTTATTCTAGGAGGAAGAAATTAGCAAGCAAGGAAAGAAGCTCAGTAGCCCCTATCACACCTAAAGGGCCAAAGGTTGACTCTCCTAAGATTATAGTGCCAATTCCTCATACATAGACCTCTTTATCTATAATTGATCTTGATTCACCTCCTAAGATTTTTGCTTCTCCTGAGCAACCACCTCAAAAGAAGAAAAGGGCAAGATCAAAATAAATGGTTGTTTATTCAGACACTAATGAGGATGATAACTTTGTCACCCTTGAGGAAATGCAAATAGGAATGCCTCCTCATGAAAGATAAATTGATTCAAGTTTAGGATAGAGTATCCTAAGGCTAGGGAAGCTTGACATTTGTGGATTGAA
Source organism: Sequoia sempervirens (assembly GCA_007258455.2). NCBI lineage: Eukaryota > Viridiplantae > Streptophyta > Pinopsida > Cupressales > Cupressaceae > Sequoia > Sequoia sempervirens. The sequence goes on along the minus strand of VDFB02157320.1, from coordinate 257,369 downwards.
TACTACAGATGACTTGAGGGTGGAGGCTAGTAAAGAGTTCATGGAAGATGATTATTTCATTTAAACCTCAACATTTCAAGATTTCTAATGGAAATCCAAGGCTATAGAGTATGTAGAGAAGGTTCACATTGAAAGAAGCTTGCATCTTGCATTCCTTGAAAATGTTATCCAAGAAAATGTAAGAATCATTATGAGAAATGAGTTTAAAAGTATTAATGCCGAAGAGGGCATAGAACTGGTAAAGAAGAGTGGTGTGTTGCTATTGCCAGAATGGAATATTGTTGATGCTATTGCGCTAGATGCCTTGAGAAGGGCCAAAAAGCCTCTTTTACAAAATGAAGAAGAACTGGAAATGGGACTTAGAGGTTCAAATTTTAGTGAATATTGGGAGGAATTGGTGATATGGTCATTGTCTTCAGGATCTAAGAATCCAGTTTTGGCAGAAACATCATATCTGAATCGACAATTGCTTGTAAAAAAGAGTTGTTGATACTCCAGATTTGGAAGCTGGAGACATGGTTGTAAATGTGGCTAGGTTTACTTGATCAACTATCAAAGGTCTCACCCTAGAAAGAGATAACCTCATAACTAAATACATAGAACTCTTGGGTGATTATGATAAAAGCCAACAGAAAGTGGCCACGTTAGAAACTAAATTGGCTCTATATAAACAAAGAGAGGAGGTATAGAGAGAGTGGGGTCAGCCTAGCTCAAGCCACCCACCTTCATCTTCTCCAATGGAATCCGTGAAACATTCATTTCATATCCAATCCTTAGCAATAGTGTCGTATAGTCGAGAACAACAATCAATTTTAGTGGAAGAGCCAAGTTTATCAGGTTCTAGCTCATTTGATGGAGAGTAATTGCTTTTGCAAGTTGAAACATACAAGAAGCTATTGGAAAAATCCTAAGATGCAGTATATGAGAATATGTCAAAAGTTGTCCACACTGCATTAAAGCATCTAAATGAGAAGATTCAAGCTAGACTCAATGTTGTGCATAAAAACTGCGCTCTGATGTTACGTGCAATGAGATTATCTAAAAAGGATAAGTTGTTGGCCATACCAACCTTAAATAAATGGGTTACACGATCTAAGAGATTGACATTAATATTAGTGGGAGTTGGTCACCATGAAGATAAGTACCCATTGGTGAAACCAGTTTATGATTTTGTATGTAGATTGAGTGAGCAAATATTTCAAGGGTATGCAGCCCTGCTTGAGTAGAGGATAATAGAATTGTTATCTCAATAAAATCATACTAATATTTCACCATTACCAGATGTTGAAGTCAATAATTATGAACTGAAGCCATTGCATGAGTGGAAAAAGGAACTGGATGAGGTTATTCATTCCTAGGTAAATGAAATATGCAAGGAGGTTAATATTAATCTTTTCAATGACACCTTGGAGAGGTTGACATTTCTTATTATTTTTCTAGAGGATTTCGATAGAGAATCCAATGTAGTGGTAACTAAGTACGCCCCTTACAGAAAATCCATGGATGAAATTATGGAGTTTGATTAGTCATCTGGATAAGAATATGAAGAATGGGGGAGGGTGTATGTTGGAAAATTTTGCTTATGAATTGAAGTGTGAAACATATACTGGGTCAAGTATTGTACAAGTCTGGCCATATAAGTTACAAATATATAAAACATATGTTTCATAGAAAGATATTAAATTGTTGGTGATGTGAAATGCTAACTGAAATGCTAACTCACTTTTTAATCCACATTAGTTTGTCATTTTGTTCGATGAAATCAAGGTGCTACTATGAAGATGTTTATTCTTTTTGACATGTGCTTTTGAAGGACAAAGTTTATCCTCAATGAGTGTAAACAAACTTTGTCTTGTATGAATTCCCTCCACTTTGATAAATGTAAATATAATTGAATTGGGGAATCTATCTTCTTGAATTCCAATCCTATATTGACATGTGTACACTTGGCCTAAAGCTTTCTTTTCTCCCTTATTCCATAAAATGGAATTCAAGGCCATTTATAGGGGTTTTTTGTTGAATACTAGAGCTATATTGTGAGAGTTAAGAACACAAAGATAATATGTTTAGTATTTATCGAATGTGTTGAGTCTAGGTAGCATGTTTTGTCGAATGTATAGTTTCTGGATATATCAAAAAGATAATGGATATTTTCCAAGTCTATAGTCTCTTCATTTTGATTGTGTATATGAATTATTAATGAAAATATTGATCAGAGATCATTTCATTAATTTTCATCATTTCATACTTTGATATGTGTTTTGATTTTAGCTCTTGTTCACAGAAGATATTAAATCACCTGAATCAAATCATGAATTCTTATGCAAGATCTAGGGATATGATAAGTAGTCTTTAGAATTATTTCACTAATTTTCTGAATTACTAAGTGATATTACATAGATTTTGAATGTCCATAATTAAATTTCCCTTATATTTCAATTTTCTCAATTTCCTAGCCCATAGATAATGGCACTGATCATAAATCATTTCAATATATTCATGATCCCAGTTATCCAAACTAAGAACAATCTTTTAAAATAATCATCAACCTATCTTGAATTTATGGTGTTTGTGTTGTCTTGGCATTCTCAGCTTAAGGTGTGTATTGGTTTGTGTTGTCTTGGCATTCTCAGCTTAAGGTGTGTAGTTTGTTCAAGGAATTGCTACCTTCTTGAGGAATTTCAGCTTATTAGCTATGGATGAGAATATGTCTGCTTAAATATATAATGTACATATGAATTTTATCAAATAATAGTATAATATACATTATGGGATTACCCTCCCAGGTTTTGCAAAGCCCAAAGTGCAGGACATAAAGTGATTGATGCCATATCTCATCAGTTGGCCACTTGTATAGCAAATATTTGAAAATTGAGCCTGGCAAGCTCATAGGTACCCATTGAGACCCGATTGGTTCGTTGACAAAAACAACCAACATATTCCCCTATACTCTTCACTATATAATGAAATTTGAATACAACAACAAGGTATATATGACCAAAGTAGATGTAAAAGGTTATAAATCATATGATCACAACATTCTAAACTCCTCTAATACTTTCATTCCAAGATCAAAGGTTGAACCTATACAAATTGACGCCAATCCTTCACCTACAACAAAAATCTTTAGCAATAATTGGGGGTCATTGGATTTTACACCTTGTTTCAATAAAGAATCCAAAATATCACCCTCAAGGTCCAAACAATCATATACAAATGATTCATTTTTAGATACAAGTTCTAATGATGATTGAGGCTTTACACCTCCCTTTATAGGAGAGTGCAAAATATCACAATCTAAACAAAAAGAACCTTGTGTTTCATATGCTCAACTTGGTTCTATGTCAACAACATTACCCCATGGTGGTGATAGGGGCTATATAACTCCCATCCCTCATGAGGGAATGATACATAACTTTAGAAAGGATTTATGTTCTCGTGAAGAAGCCAATCCTTCTCAAAAACATAAACCCTCTTCATATTACTTGGAAGATTGTTATGGTATTAGATATGATCTCCCTCCTACACATGTATGCAATGACCACATGAAGCAAAATAATATACCATACTCTTTTAAGCAAGATCTAGGTTTACCACCTTTATCTCCATTTTCATCTAAGGCCTTATCATTTAGTGTGTGTATGACATATTGTACAAATAAAGAAACAATTCCTACTTTTGATCAAGAGAGTATCTTGTCGAGACTCCTCCAAGATCGCTTGATATCTCTCCCTCCAAAAACATGAAAGAAATTTTACTATAAGAATTCATGTTGTGCATATCATAGAGCTCATGGTCATTCTACTAATGAGTGTAAGGATTTGCATAACAAAATTGAATATCTTAAGGAGTGCGGTGCTCTTCCTTGTGTTGAAGCACCTTATTCCTCTAATTGATACTGATTTTCATTCTATCATTTTTCTCATTGGCTCACCCTTGTCATGCACTAAGCGGGGGCAAGGGGTTAGGTATCCTTTTCCTTGTATGTTACTTATCATTGTCTCTTTTGGCTAGTTGATCACCTTTCATGTACATGTGAGAGCAAGCTTGGGATGTGGATGACATGCCTTAAGTTGACTCGCATGTGACATACTTATTCATGATGTAGTTTGATTCGAAAAGATATTAGTTAGCATAGGGATTTTTGAATAACCTCTCATTTATTCTTCTACTTTAAAGCAATTGCTCATAGTAATGGTGTGAGAAACCACTTTAAAGTCGGGGCATACATTGACACCCATGTTTCACTATGAGATTTTCTTCATTCTTGGTGGTGTCATTGGGTTTGATTTCCTCCAAGAGTGTGATATTTCTTTGAATTTTCCTCATTAGGAACAATGTTCCCTAAGAAGAGACCTTGCACGAATTAAGAAAATTCCATGTATATCCAAGATCACCATGGAAAAAATAAGCCCTTGAGTGGCAAAAAATTCAGAAAAATTAGAGTTAGGAAACTTGACGTATAAATTTCAATAAGTTATCTATATTATTTCAAAAATATGTAAGAATTCTAGAATATGTAGAAAATTTAATGTAGTTTCTAAACTGCTAGGTTTATTTTGAAAAAAGAAAAATCTATTTGGTGAACATTTGAAATTTCAATGCAGTAGTACTTAAATTTCATGGAAAAAAATAAGAAGTATGTGTCTATCTAACCACCCTAACCACAATAAAATGATAATATTTTAGATATAAGTAGAGGAATCATGTCCCGATGTGATTTTTTTTGTAATTTTTTTCCAAGTAAATAATTAATTATGATTTTTTTATTACAACTTTTAAAAAATATAAAACTTATATGTCTGACCACCTTAACTTGGTCAAAAATTCATGAAATTCAATTATTATTTTTTTAATCCTATAGTACGCGAAGCATAGAATGTGATGCATGTTTTGGATTCAAAAAATGTGATACCATTTGAAAGTTATAGATGTTTTTCAATCAGCCTATCAATCAGGACTTTAGTTGTAATTCAAATAGAAAATGAATAATAATTATTTATTAAATTCAAAGTAAAGCATAATTTATATTGGTGGAAAGTTGAGAATCTCCTTTAAAAACCCATTTCATTTCATTAATTTTGGGAAGAAGAAAAAGGCGTCAGCCACATGGGCCATCATATCACTTACATATCACTGCTTTTTGGCCCATCATGATCCTACACATACCCATCCCTTTGAACATTCCTTAAAATATTTTGCATTTACAACATCGATTATATGGCCACCTTGCATAAGACACTTTGCATACCTATGGAGCCATCCTTTTTGTTCATGAGTTCCAAGCATATGAAGTTTTTCTTACCTCATGAAGCTCGAAGTTCATTGTTTGTTCATGAGCTCCAAGCATACGAAGTTTTGCTTCTCTCATGAAGCTCAAAGATCATTTTTGTGTGGCACCTTATCAAAGTTAACAGGAGGTATAACTTTGGTATGGTTTGACGAGAAGCCGATCCAAGGCATGAATTTTCCTTAGCCACTCATGTGTTTGTATGAGCGCATATCAGTCGTATGTATCTCAACTTCTTGGATTACTCACCCAACGGATAGCCTAAAGCTCTGTTACCTCAGAGTGGGCGTGCATTGTTAGAAAAATAGCCTAGATCTGGTCCACATCGTGTTGGGAAAATAATTGAAGCTTGATCCATATCTTTTTATTTTTTCTTGTTTTTCTTTTTCTTTCTTTTTTACATTGCATGTTTGTGTATCTTGATTTTGCATATCATACACCTTATGCATGTACTTTTTTGCTTATGTCGATTTGATGTATAGGATCTTGGATCTTGGGGGCTTGATCACCTCCTCGATATTTGTTATCCTAGACCATCTATATTGGAACACTTGGACCCCTCTTTAATGTCTACTTTAGTGTGAGTTTGAATCAATTTCATTCGCTCACTAAAATGGGGGCCAAATGTAGCAACGAAAAATTTAGTATCCCTTTTTCTTGCTTGTTTGGGCCCTCCTTGTTAACTAAGCTTAATAGTGCCTTGACTTAGTGTTGTAATGTGTTTGACACATTCACATTAGGCTTGGGCCCTTGTGAACTAATGAACTTAAAAATAGTACCTTGATAAAGTGTTGGGAAGTGTTGTAACACACTTTCACACTTTTTTAAAGTTTAATTAATTAACTAAACCTAATAAACCTCTTTTTAACCTTAATCATGCCTTATTTAGAGTGTTGTAAGGAGTTTTAACACACTTTCATACTTTTCTATGGTTATCATAAATAATTGAGCTTCTTTATGCTTTTATTGGCCTTATTTTACATCCACATGCCTCATTTAATGCATCTTTTCATGGATAATCTCGACACAAATCAACATCCAATCATAATTCAAGTGTTTTCAGGTTGTGTGGCCTAGATTTGGTGGTGTGGGACTCATTCAACACCATGGGAAAATGAGTTCCATCGAGGTTTTTGGGTCCCAAACCTAGTTTCACACCTTTCTAATAATTTTTAAAAATGCTCCCATAAATTATGCATAATGGGACTCATTCACCATGTTAGTTTCCAAATCAATAGATGCAATGAGTCCTATAGAATAGCCACTTTCTAATATTTAGGCTCAAAGAGTGATTTGGCCAAAGAACAAGATTCAGTCAAGGACTGAAATCTCCTACAAGTTTCAGGCTCTGTTAAAGGGTAAACCCTACAATATATTTATAGATACTTGTCTAACACAGTACCAAATACACTATAAATAGATGTTTCTCCTTCAACTATTTGGAAGAAACAGTACCCTAAAGTTTTGGCTAACCTTCATGGTAGTATCTAATTCAAACATGAGAGATGTAGAGCATTAAATCCTACACACAAACAAATTGAGATTGATAAGTAATTTGATTTAAATTTGTGATTTTTTGTTGAATTAATCAATAGAATGAAACAAGAATAACACTCTTAGATCAGTGCTTCATCCATTGGAACGGAGTCAACTTCAATACCTATGCAACCTGATAAAAATTTAATACACATCATCTAAGCTTTGAAAATATTGTATTACATTATTTCAAAATAAATCTCAACCATAACTTTTTATCAAAATCCTAGCACTCATTTTAACATAAACCAATTGCCTCACTCAATAATTTACATTAATTCCTTGAATGAATAAGCATGAACAAAACTAAACATCCACTAGAATTCAATGGAGATAAATAAAATAACTCTTGATTATGTTATTCATAGCCAATAAAACCAGTACATAGGAGAGAAAATGGCCTCAATTTGCACCATTCAATATTATTATGCCAGTATTGCTATCAAAATTACATACATATTGACAAAATGAAAACCTAAGACTTAAGTCTAAAATGTTTTACATTACAATGTTCACTATGAACATTTCCAAAACAGCTAACTAACTACAATGAATCATAAATTTACACTTAAGGAGAAAGAAACCCCAAATGCTCATCAGAAGGAGACACTTGGAAAACTCTGGATCGTTGATCAATAACTTCCCATTGCCTAAAGAGAAAGCCCTAATCTGCAATATGACTCACACTTCTTGCATCTACTACTCTTCAAAAGAAAAATATTCCCCATCTTGAATAATCATCATTTCCCTTTATTTTGGAGGTGAAAAATATTCTTTGTTTCCAAAAGATTTTATCTCCTCTTTCAGTTTTCACTATGCTGTGTGAAAGCTGGTTCTTTCCGTGAAAAGCTCTTCCTAGCAAAAAAAACATTTTACACAGTGAATATATTATTCAGTTTATTCACCTGTGCCCTTTACTTTCATCTAATATTTTAAAATATTAATGCCCAACATAGAAGTTCCTTAGCTTTATTTTACCTAGACAATGGAAATATTTTATCAAAATATTTTCCATCGTACTTTTACCTTCGACTTGATGTTAAAATTTTAAATTTTTAAAAGGAGGGATTTTAAAATATTATACATAGCAAACATTTTTTAAAGTTAAATTTAAAAAAAAAATTAAGTGTTGAGCCCACCAAGTCATTGCTCCAATGCCTGTTTCCCCGAAACTTGTTCATGACAGCAACACAATTCCATTCGGGCTAGCAGGGAAAATATAAAACAAAAAAATGAAATATTTTTAATTCATTAAATATTTCTTCTGAGAGACCAATCCCCGTGCCCCTGTTCCTCTGTGATGACATCAGTCTCTACGTCCATGGGCTAGTGAGAAAGACCATTTTTCACTCTGTTGCACTTTGTTGCTTCACACTTTGTCACTTCTTATCGATCATGGCAACCAAGCAAATGTATACAATATTCAACTTGAAAATCTATCACCTTTTAACAAGGTTGTGTAAATGAAAGCTCGCCCAACAATGTTTGGCTGAGCATATAATGGATCTAATGGTTGAGCACTACTCGATGCCGCCAGAGCAGTATGATTCTACATTTGAAAATTTAAAAATGAGAATTCCAGCGTGACAGAACTAATTAAACTCAAGATGCATAAAATAAATCCTTCACAAAGTGGCTTCTCAACACCACAATGCGTTCGGGCTAATGGCAATGACATTAGGGTTCTTTTCCATCATAGATTTAAACCATTTTGATACATTTTACTATATGCGTGCTTAAATCATCCTCATGTGTTGCATTGATTGTTTCCTTTGCTTCGTGTCAACACATTAAACAATCTTAAGGTTTATTTCCATTATTCTTTTGGATCCCTCTTTTCATTGCACATAGTTGTGTAGCAATCCCAACATCCACACAAAATGTCCCCAAAAGAATTCTTTGCCTTTGACTTGTTGTGTGTAGCTTTAATATTTCCTTGCTTGCTTTTCACTCAACATCAAACAAAAATCCCTTGTCTCCTACTACATAAAGCACCAAAGCATCCAGGGCACCAAAACAATAGGATTTCCTTATTTATTTTGATGCATTTACACTGCAAGCACAGGCTCACTCCACCTTCTTTGGCACGGGCATGACGGATGGCAATACATCTGCCAACTGAATTTGCTTAAAATTTTATGAAGACTTTTCAACAAATCCGTTTTGTTCATATGCCTTGTCTATGCTCATGTAGATTTAAATTGCTTTTGTTGCTTCACTGCCAGTGTCCTTTGGATCGGTCCCCATCTTACGGCGCCAGTATTTCCAACAAAATTCCTCTATCCTTGATGCTTTGATGGATGTGCATATCTCATTCTCCCATTCTGCTCTTCAGAAATGTGTTGGCAACGTGCCATGGGTTCCTCCTCTCATATGAATGGTGTTGCTGATTCAAACTTCTTTATTTATTTTTTAAATGTTCCCCTATTGCTTGATGAGCCTTATCCATTCAAAGTGCATTCCCAATCAGTTCAAGGAACCTCAATAAAATTAGCTTGTTGTAAAAGATCTACATCATGCACCTATCCAAGCAACCCAAACAAGATTTAATAGTGTATCATGACTTTATCTATGTTGGTTAAAGTGCAACACCTCCCTTCAAATTAATAGAACTCCATTCGGCTAGACACAGGGGAGTGTTCATTCCATGAGATGACATTTCATTTAGGCATTGATCAAAGATTTTGCTTATGTGTCCATGCTTCCAACACATTGACAGTTTCATTTATAGTTGGTTTTATCACCTGTTGTCAATCATATATAGAACCCTTTGTAGAGTTTTTATTTGTCTTGAATGCATCCCTCACAAATCTTAACCCTAGCTTGATTTCACTCCAATCCATAACCATGGCTATAAGTATAGATGTATCCCCTTAATCAGTGAATTTGAATGATGTTGGAAATATAAGAAGGATTTTCATTCTTAGTATTATGCAGATGTTTAGACTTGATGATAAGATTAAATAATGCCCTGACTTTATCCCATGGTAACTCAAGTGTAATACCACCACCTTTTATTCGATGAATTTCTTATGGATGTGGTTTCCATTCTCAAGCTTAAACTATGGCCATCCCTTAATCCCTGTTCTTGAATAGAAAATGGACCTTGCTCTGTATTTAATCTTTTGAAGGTAGTGATATTCACTTACCAGTTCAAAGGAATTTACTTGATGTGATTGAAGTACTGCAACAATTTATAATTTCATGACTATGCAAAGCATTTTGGGTCCCATGTGGGCTTGACTAAAAAAAAAATATTTTCAAAACAAGTTTTAATCTTTGAATTGATCTAAGGTATCTTTTGAATACTTCTAATGAGGCAAAATCAAGTGGGTTTTCATTAAAACTTGTTTTCTGTCATTTTTGCACAGTGATAAAAACTGATCAAGTAGCCTCTAGAATTGCCCTAGGAAACTAGTCCAACAACCTCCCGGGGTCATGAAAACTTACAAGCATGCAAAAATTTGGTCCAAGAATAGATTGAAACAAACAGCTCGACAAAAAAAGACACGAGGTAAAAGATATTTAGTGTCAATGTAGCCCACTCAAACTTTTCTATAACTATACCTGTTTAAAACTGATTAAAGCTCACCAAGTTGCTACTTTGAAAAAATATCAAATCATCTTTTGGGGAACTACCACTGAACAAACTAGGTCATTTGGGTACATTGAGTACATGTGCAAGAGGGATTTCCTTGAATCAACATTCTTTAAAAAATATTAAGGGTCAAACTTGACCACCTTGAAAAGTTTTTGAAAATGTAGATGTAAAATAGAGCAAACTGCATTTTCTTTTGGCCTAGTAAAAATATCAAATCTGATCATAAGACTCTAAAACTGGACTAGGGAGTACAATAATGTAGGGATAATGGAGAGAAACAATCCATTTGAAATGAAAATTATCTAGTTACAAAATATCAACTCAAACAGGAGGCCACTTTGCAGGACAGAGTTTGCAAACAACAAAACAGTGTCAAAACTCTCTAGCTTTGCTTTTCAAAAACCTATAAAAAATCATTATGGAAAGCTGAAAAATACCATGCATGCTCATATATGTCAACTAAATGTGTCTACCAAGAGGTTTGGCTTGAAAATCAACTGGCTTCGAATTGTGACCCTCCAAAGTAGGTCACTTGGGAAAATTTTGCAGGTGCACTTCTGAATATACAAAGGAAAAAATTTCAATATGGGCACTTCAAATTTGAAAATTTGAAGGTGCCAATAGTGGCTCTGACTGGGGATGTATGCCCCTTTTGGGCATAGCAAGAATTCAGATCTTCTGGAGAAGCAGACCAGATGCCTACTTGATTGGGTGATAGTCAAAATGGCATCTCTGCCCCCTACTACTCTGGTTTGATAAGTCAAGCCACATCTGATGGCCCAATTCCACCCAAAAATATAGCTTCTTCTTACCTCTATCATATACAAATTTCTCATCACATTTTACTTAATCCAATCTTAAAATATCACTGCAATCTTCCTGATTAAACATGTTGGCATCTCCCAATAGCCCATTATATACAACATTATCAACAAATTCAGATTTACCAAGCATCTAAAAATCATACATAATATTAAAATACTAATTTTCATGTAGCAACAACGTATGATTTTTATCATGTAAATCATTTTCAAGTGGAAAACAACCTTCTTCAATGTTTTGCACATTGCCATAGTTTACTAAAAATTCATCCAGTTGAAAATAGTAGAACTCATATTCTGCCACAAGGTTGGTACCATTAGGCTCAATCTAATTATTATTTTTCATGTCAAAGGTGAAACAGTTATAATAACTAATCAAAATATTATATGCATCATGCAAACTATATTCAAGTGTATGTAAAGAGATACACTCATATATTGGCACACACTGTAACTATGCCTCAACATGCTAGTGTAAAGAATCATCAAGAATCTCTAACCTATCCTCATTCTTGCTCACTTTGATATCCTCTAAACATAACATATCAACATCTTTAGCATCCAAAGTTTGTTCAAAAGTGAGAAATTCTGGTTCAAAAAGATAATTTTATTTCTCTTTGAAATCAACCTCCACATCTACATGAAAAAAATCATAACTAGGCTCAACTGAGTCCACAAATGGAAACTTTTCCAAATTTGCATTAAAATTCTCCAGATTTGGCTCATTGGATACACAAACCTCAAGGTTATCTATTAGTTTTAACTCATCATTGAAACAAGTTTCTGAACTTGCATCGGCATGCACACTTTCATAGTCATCATATAATGCATCATTACAATCAAATGGTTGTTTGTCTCTATCCATATTATCATCATGCTGACCGACTGGTTCATAATTGGAAGGAAGATAAGATACCCATGATGCATCATATCTTGTAAATTGAAGATTATCCTCACTGTCAAAATCAATATGGGCAACACACAACTCAGGGTTATTCATATGTGTATATTTTTGATACTCAGTGGTCAACATATTTGAAATTTGTTCACTACTTAATAGACCATTGTTATGTTCCACTCTTTCAACCACTTCCTCTTCTGGACTTCTACTAGAACTGCATAAATTACCAAGTTGTAAGTCAGGGTATACCATGATATCACCATCATCAAAATCTAAAAACTCAGTGGACTGGGTGTCATAATAGCAATCCACATATTTTTGCATTTCAATATTAGATTGGGTGGCATCATTGAGTTGTTCATTTGTATCCTCTTAAGCATAGACACAAACATTTTCACTCTCATGATCATCAATGGTAAATATTGCATCATTCTCAACTTCTTCCTTCTCAAGCATGCATTTATCTATATTTGAAACTGAAGACATTTGATCATTTGATTTCACATAGCTACTGATTTCATCAACATGTTTATCCACAATTGGAGACAACAAACCTTGCACATATTTATTCCTCATTTTTTCCATATTATTTAAACATGTGTAAGCCATCTACATACTCAATATTCTGAAATCCTTTAACAGTGCACTAGTTCCCTCCTCAAAAGCTTCAAAATACATATGAATGTAATCTGAGGTACTAGGTCTAAAATTTTCATGGATTAGTGAAAGAGCAATAGAAAATATGTGACTGAAAACAATGCTTGACTCTTCATCTTTTTTTTAAGCTACTTTAACCTTGTGGCAAGGTTAGAAGGCTCTTTTGCAAATTATTCTCTATAAGCATCCATTAGTTTATCCTAGCAAGGGAAGGACTTCTCAGGAAAGCTTAAGTACTAGTCCCTAGCTCTTGCTTCAAGAGATCCAACAAAAAGTCTCATCCACATATCTTGATCTCCAAATGAGTGTTTCACCATGAAGCTTATAAAAACTTTGGACATGTGCATCTCCTTCACACACATTGTATCCATTAAATCTAGGAATCTACTTATAGAGTTCACTTGGCATACTTTTAACCTTGTAATCAATCCATCACAAGTCTAGAGTTGGTCATACAATGGATCAAAAGAATTGAGAGAACGGGCAGCAATTTGGCTAGCATATCTGGTACGATTATCTCTTAACTAGGCTTGTAGAGACATCTAAAGCTTCTTGAAAATATGCATTAAATTTTCTAATGGCATGGTTATTTCCCTTAGGTAATCCATAGATGTATGCAAATCTGGGTTTAAATAATTATGCATAATCATAACCATGACAATATAAAGGATCACTAGGATAATTGTTAATATGGTGGTAACTTGGGCTTAAAATATATGATAATGCAATTGGATAGAAATCCCTAGGATATACAAATTCATTTTAACCATCCATACTAGTAAATTTGTGAATACTTAGACAAATACTTTAGATGGAATAGTAATTGCATTCAATATGAGAGGTTCAAAAAATGAAAATATGTAGAGAACCATGTACCTTCACATATCTAGTTGCTACAACTTTGAATAGAGAATTTTCAGGTCACAATAACAAACAAAAGCCCTTCATGTGCATAAATTGTAGAGTAGAGTCACCACCTCTTCAACAAGAGGAAAACCTTTGAAGCAAGGCTATCTTTATCAACATAAATAATTTTTCTAAGTTCTTCCAGCAGAGTCACTTCACAGTATTTTGTATTTAGGGCTGCTACAAATCAATTTCAAGATTTGGAACTTCTTCAACATATGAACTAGTCATGCATTCTTTTCTTTTTTTTTCCAAATGGACTTCAACAAATTTGCACTAGAGATTCAAAGTTCTCCCTAGTAGAGTCACCAATATGTTGTTTCCCAAATCAACAGATGCAATGAGTCCTATAGAATAGCAACTTTCTAATATTCAGTCTCAAATAATGATTTGGACAATGAACAAGATTCAGTCAAGGACTGAAATCTCCTACACTTTAGGCTCTGTTAAACCTGGGAGGGTAATTCCTATAGTATATGTATAGATACTTGTGTGCCAAAGTATCAAATACACTATAAAAAGATGTTTCGCCTTCAATTCTTTGAAAGAAATAGTACCTTAAAGGTTTGGTTGACCTTCATGGAAGTGTCTAATTCCAACATGAGAGATGTAGAGCATTAAATCCCACACACAAACAAACTGAGATTGATAAGTAATTTGATTTAAATTTGTGATTTTCTATTGAATCAATGAACATAATGAAACAAGAATAACACACTTAGATCAGTGGTTCATCCATTTCAACGGAGTCAACTTCAATACCTATGCAACCTGATAACAATTTAATACACAACATCATCTAAGCTTTGAAAATATTGTATCACAGTATTTCAACATAACATCTTAACTATAACTTCTTATCAGAATCCTAGCACTCAGTTTAACATAAACCAGTAGCCTCACTCAAGCACTTACATCCATTCCTTGAATCAATAAGCATGAACAAAACTAAACATCCACTAGAATTCAATGGAGACAAATAAAATAACTCTTGATTAAGTTATTCATAGCTTATAAAACTAGAACATAGGAGATAAAATGGCCTCAATTTGCACCATTTAGTATTATTATGCCAGTATTGCTATCAAAATTATATACATATTGACAAACTCAAAACCTAAGACTTAACTCTGAAATGTTCCACATTACAATGTTCACTATGAATAGTCCCAAAATAGCTAGCTAACTACTATGAATAAAAAATTTGCACTTGAACCATAGATTTTTGGCACCACAAGGCTCTCTAACTCTTCAAGGGTTTTTCACCTAAAAGGAGAGAGGTAGGCCAAAAATGCTAGCTTGGTTCACTCAAATAAAGGATTGTATGATGTTTATATGACTAAATGAGATTATCTAAGTGAAAATAATTGATAGAATTGGTTTCTTAAATATGCAAAACCTAAGAAATATGAATTGTTTGAAAACACATTGTGTAATGCAAAATCACCTACAAACGAAAGGAAAATTGCAACAAAAATGAATCATATTGAAAGTGTGCATCTAAAACCTTGATGAAGACTAGAAATTACAATTGAAATGTTTTTGATGCTATTTTTTAGGCCTAGAGGGACTCATTCGCCATTCTGGGCAAATTAGTTCCAGTTCTGGTAAATTGAGCCAGAACCCATTTCTTTAAAAAGGGTACTCAAAATTGATCCTGGAGTGGGAATCATTTTCCACCCATGGAGAATGAGTCCACTTTTGAATTTCTATATTTTAAAAAGTGGATTCTAAAGATTTTGATTTTCAGTTTGATTTCCTATAGGTGTTCGCTTTCGAAACTCTGATTTACGGGTCTGAAAATGAGTCTTTGTTGATATTTTGACTTTTTGAATGAGGAAAAGACTTGAGAAACTTTATAACTTAATATTCAATGATTTCCAAGCTTCCAAAAGTCTTAAATCTACAAACAAACAAGACAAGAGAGAAAGATGTTGAAATTTGGACATGGGGGTTTGCCTTCGTCAAACCCCTTTTAGGTAATTAAACCAAAATGATGAAAGAATAGAATGAAACATGAAATAATGGAAAAGATTACCTTGCCATCATGTTGATCTTAGATTTATGCAGCAATGGAGGAATATTCAGGCCTTGAATGTCTTTAGGAGCTTTCTTGATGTCTTGTAATGATAAAACCCTAAGTTGCTTGACTTGAGATGGAAGATTGATGGATGAATGAATGATAAGAGATAAGAGATGTGAAAATGAGTTAAAAGACTTAAATTTATAGGAAATTAACCTATTTTACCTGTTAATACCTCATCACAAGCCGACATGAAGCAATATTAAACTTAAATTTTACTTTTTTCCTGCTCAAAGTTCAAAATTGAGCCAAATGGGACTCATTCGCCACCCATGGTGAATGGTTCCCACTTGGATGGGACTAATTCACCATGCATGGTGAATGGGTCCTACAGGGGCCAATCTAATAGCTAGAAAGCCATGAGATAAAGAAATAAGGTATAAATTACAACCTTGTTGGGTATTTGATCAATTTAAGCCTCAGGATGCACAAGATGGGTCAATAGGGGCCTATTAGTGATGATGTGAATGTCAAATAGGGCTTGGGACATAGAAATCAATGTGAAAGTGTGATTAAATACACTTTACAACACTAAAATGAGGTCCACATATCCTAGAAAGGCTCAAGAACCAATGTGAATGTGCAAGACACATTACAACACTAGTTTATTATTAAGTTTATTTCAAAAACCTTCTAGATTGATGTAATAATATTATGAAACACATTTGATAATGTTGAATTAGGGAGAAATAGGTTCATTAAGTCTAGAAAAGCGTGAAATCCCATTACAAGACTTTACAACACCTTTACAAGACATCATTAAAAACATGTTATTCAATTTTCAAGGGTCCAAGACCTAGTGTAGATGCATAAAATACCTCACAAAACCTAAATCAATGCCTCATTAAGTGTAATTTATCATGAATTAATCCTATGTTAAGCAATGGGTCCTTTTTTCTATAACACATTTATCCCCCACTTTAGTGAGAGGGTGAACTTGCTTCAAACTCACACTAAAGTAAATATTCAAGAGAGATCCAAGTGTACAAATGCAGATGAAAAAGAATGAAAAAGATTAAAGTAGGTGGTTAAGCCCCTAGGATCCAAGATCCTAAGTCTTTTTTTTTTTGGAAGAGAATGCATACTCACTCTAGGGTGATAGAACTCTTGGTTGTTTGCTGGGTGAGAAGGCCCAAAAGTATACTCACTTTGGGGCCATGAAACTTTTGGTTATCTATAGGGTGAGAAATCCCAAAAGGGTGGGAAACATATGCTAGTTGGTATGCACCCACAAAACACATAGGTGGCTATGAGGAAAGTCATGCCACTAGATGGGCTTCCCACTCAACCATATTAAAGTTATACCTCCTAATAAATTTAACAAGATGCCACAAGGAAGATGGTGTCATTTTGAGCTATATGAGGTAAGAAAAATTTTGTATGCTTGAAACTCATAGAAATTGTTAATGCAAAGTAGTGTAAGGATTGTTCAAAGGGAATTTTCTTTGTTCATGCAAGGTCTTATCTTAGGAGACATTATTGCTTAATGTCTCCAAGCGAGAATAAATGCAAAAGAAGTATCATGCTCTTGGAGGGAATCAAGCCCAATGAATCTACCAAGAAAAGGATGCATCATAAGAAGAAATAAATCGCATAATGAAATGTGAGTGGTAATGTATACCCCCACTTGAAAGTGGTTGCAAGCACCCAAACTTTGAGAAATTTCTTTAAAGTAGAAGAAAGAGACATGAGAGCTTACTCAAAAATCCCTATGCCAAGTCATATGTTTCTAATAAGCTATGTCATGAAAGAGAGAAGTATGTCATATGCAAGCCAAGTTAAGGCATGTCATCCACATCCCAAGCTTGCTCTTATGTATTCATGAAAGGTTAACGACTAGACAAAGGAGGAAACCACAAGTGACATATGAGGACAAGGCTACATAACTCCTTGGCCCCACTTAGTGCAGGACAAAGGTGAGCCTAGGATGGATGAAAGTGATTATCAAGTAGAGGAAATAGGTGCTCCCACATAAGGAGGAGCACCACACTCCTTCAAAGGTTGAATGTTATTGTTGTGCAAAGTCTTTGAAAAAATTGGAGATAAGGGAGATACCCCTAGATCTTTCTTGAAAGAGTATGATATGTCAGTTTTCATCGTGTGTGCATTGCATCCATGTGTAGGAGGAAGGTTGTAATTGATACCATAACAATCTTCCAAGTGAGATGAAGGGGGTGTGTGTTTGTGAGAAAGATTGGTTTCTTTACAACAACACAAATCCTTTTTATCATTATGTGTCATTGTTGCACGAGGGATGGGAGTTATATTAGCCCCATCATCACCATGAGGTGATTTGGTAGAAATAAGTTGAGAAAATGGAACACAAGTTTTTTATGGTTTTGATGGGGATATCCTGCACCCTCCCTTAAAGGTAGGTGTGCAACTCCAATCACTACTAGGACTTGTGTCTGAAAAGGAATTGTTTGTATATGACTCTTTGGACCATGAGGGTGAGATTTTAGAAATTTTATGGAAAGGAGGTGTCGAATCTAATGACCCCAAATTATCACAAAAGAGTTTTGTTGTAGGTGAAGAGTTAGGACCAAATTGTATAGGTTCAAGTTTTGATCTAGGAATGGATGGTTTGTGGGAGTTGAAAGTGTTGTGATCAGTCGATGTATAGCTTCACTCATCTGCATCAATCATGTATATCTTGTTGTATTCAAACTTGATGACACAGTGAAGGGTAGATGGGACTCCTTTCAAAGCCTGAATCCATGGTCTCCCTAGGAGAAGATTGTATGGAAGGGTTCCTTGCATGATATGAATAGAGGTAGGTAGTTCTCTATGTCCAACCTCAATAGGTAATGTGATCATCCCAAGTGGTTTCCTATGAAATTTGTCAAAGCCATGAATATGAACATCATTGAGTTGAATGAGATTTTTGTCCATACTTAGTTTGTGTAGGAGATCCATGCTACAAACTTTAATTTATGATCCATTTTCAATGAGAGTGTGCCAAACTAAAGTTTCATTAATGATCACCTTTATTATCAAGGGATTATTTTTGTTTTGAATCTTAAGTGAGGGTAATTCATGTTTAGTGAATGTGATTTTTGACTGGGTGGCTTGCATGGGATGAGAGGAGGATGTTACAATTCAGTTTTATGTAAGATTGTAACTCTTCCTTTTGTATTTGCAACATTTCATGAAAGAGAAGTTTCATTGTCGGTGAGAGTTGAATGAGTTCCCATACAGATATATTAGCAGGAGTATTTTTAAGATCTTCAACACTAGGCACTTTTTGAGGAAAAGGTAATGGGTTAGAAGTGTCGTGTGGTCCTCTAGATGTTTGAGTCACTAAGTTACAACCTAATGGCTGCAAAACCTTGTTATGAGTAGATTGCATCATGGATTTCAAGACATATCTGATTTTTTTGTGTTTTTCACTAATGGAAGGTGACTTAGGAATCTCACTAATTAAAGGAGATCCCACTTTTGTTGTCATAACCTAAAAAATTTTGTCTCAAGATTGGAATGATATGTTGGTGAATGGGATTCTAATGCCACTTGAGTATCCTCATCTAGGGAAGGTTTAGTGGTTGAAGGATATGTGTCAATGTTCATATGTTTGTGCACCATGAGATTCTCCCCAGGAGAGTTTTTAAGAGAACAATAGGTCAAATGTTTTGGACATCTGTAGGTTGGTTCTTCTAAAAGGACTTCATTACAAGTAGGGGAATGATCAATGGTTGAAGATTATTTTTCAAGAGGGGTTTCCCTAGGTGAAGGGGGACAACTAAGATATTCATTACCTTCATTGATTCTGTTGTCTAACATCAAAGTATCTACTTCACAACTAGGATAGATACTAGAAGAAGAACAAATGTTGTTGTCATGATCATCTAAGATTGTGCTATGTTGGTTGTGAATGATTTTTCCACTAAGAGAGGTAAAAGGAGAGAAACCACTAGGATTCTCAAAACTCTCATTAATTGATTCTTCTACTAAAATATCTTCATCACCAAGAGGAGAGATATTATGAGAAGAACAAGTATGATCGTTAGGAATGGCCCAAGTTGTAGTCTATTTCACTAAAACACTCTCATAGGGGGGGGTTAAGAAGTGTTTCTTAACATGTATACATATGTAAGGTACTAGGATTGTTTAAATAAGAATGAAAAACACATGTAACCATGTCATGCAATGTTTTAGCAAAGATACAAAACATTCTTATCCACTGTATGCAACACCTTAAGAATGTAAACGATGTATATGCAAGATTGAAAAGTAATTTTACCAAACTAATGCAAAGCTTTATGAATAGAGATATTGTATATGTAAAAGTGAAAAGTAATTTTATCAATGTTATGCAAAAGCGTAGAAATGGAAGCATTTTCAGATGTAAGGATGTGCGTAAATGAAATGATTTGAAGAATAAGGAATCTAAAATGATATTTTTGAGCTAAAATGCATTAAAAAAATGTTCTAGAAACTTTCCAGACTTATACTATATGATACTATGACACTTAATGTTGTAAGATGCAGACCTAAGATAGAGATGCAAAATTTCAGAAATTTTTAAGGAAATGGTATGCAAAAATGCAAGCTAGATGCACTTTTTTCTAATACAAAAATTTGTAACCCTAGATGCAAATTAACCAATACAACTCTAATGCAACTTAAATGCAAGCTAGGATTAGGGTGAAAAGAGTCTCCAAATCAGAAAATAAGATGTTCAAAAAGTGGGTTCGCCAAAATGAATCATAGATTTTTGGCACCACAAGACTTTCTAACTCTTCTAGGGTTTTTCACCTAAAAGGAGAGAGGTGGGCCAAAAATGCTAGCTCGGTTCACTCAAATAAAGGATTTTATGATGTTTATATGACTAAATGAGATTATCTAAGTGCAAATAATTGATAAAATTGATTGATTAAATATGTAAAACCTAAGAAATATGACTTGTTTGAAAACACATTGTGTAATGCAAAATCACCTAGAAGCGAAAGGAAAATTGCAACAGAAATGAATTAGACTAAAAGTGTGCACCTAGAACCTTGATGAAGACTGGAAATTACATTTGAAATGATGTTGATGTTGTTTTTCAGGCCTGGAGGGACTCATTCGCCATTCTGGGTGAATTAGTCCCAATTCTAGTAAACTAAGCCAAAACCTGTTTTTGACAAAAAGGTACTCAAAAATGTAGAAAACTCAAAATTGATCCTAGAGTGGGACTCATTCACCACCCATTGTGAATGAGTCCACTTTTGAATTTTTGGATTTTCAAAGGTGGATTCTGAAGCATCTAATCTACACTTTGACTTCCTTCAGGTGTCTACTTTTGAAACTCTGATTTATGGGTCTTAAAATGAGTTTTTGTTGATATTTTGACTTTTTGAATGAGGAGAAGACTTGATCAACTTTATAACTTAATCTTCAATGATTTCCAAGCTTCCAAAAGTCTTAAATGTGCAAAAAAAACAAAAAAAGAGAGAAAGACGTTAAATGTTAGGGCATGGGGGTTTGCCTTGGTCAAATCTCTTTTAGGTAATTAAAAAAAAATGATGAAAGAATAGAATGAAACATGAAATAATGGAATAAATTACCTTTCCATGATGTTGATCTCAGATTTATGCAACAATGGAGGAAGATTAAGCCCTTACATGTCTTTAGGAGCTCTCTTGATGTCTTGTAATGATAAAACCCTAAGTTGCTTGACTTGAGATGGAAGATTGGTGGATGAATGGATGATACGAGATAGGAGATGTGAAAATGAGTTAAAAGACTTATATTTATAGGAAATTCACCTATTTTACCCATCAATACCTCATCACAGGCTGACATGAAGCAATATTGAACTTAAATTTCACTTTTTTCCCACTCAAAGATCAAAATTGAGCCAAATGGGACTCATTCGCCACCCACGAAAAATGGATCCCACTTGGATGGTACTGATTCACCATGCATAGTGAATGGGTCACATAGGGGCCAATCTGATAGCTAGGAAGCTAGGAGATAAGGAAATAAAGTCTAAATTGAAAACTTGTCAGGTATTTGATCAATTTAAGCCTTGAGATGCACAAGATGGGTCAATAAGGGCCTATTAGTGATGATTTGAACGCCAAATAGGGCTTGGGACACAAAATTCAATGTGAAAGTGTGATTAAATACACTTTACAACACTAAAATGAGGTCCACATAGCCTAGAATGGCACAAGAACCAATGTGAATGTGCAAGACACATTACAACACTAGTTTATTATTAATTATATTTCCAAAACCTTCGAGATTGATGTAATAATATTATTAAACACATTTTATAATGTTGAATTGTGGAGAAATAGGTTCATTAAGTCTAGAAAAGCATGAAAGCCCATTACAAGATTTTACAACACCTTTACAAGACATCACTAAAAGCATGTTATTCAATTTGTAAGGGTCCAAGACCTAGTGTGGTTGCATAAAATTCATCAAAACACCTAAATTAAGGCCTCATTAAGTGTAATTTAACATGAATTAATTCTATGTCAAGCAAAGGGTCCTTTTTTCTATGGCACAACACTTAAGGTGAAAGAAACCCTAAACGCTCATCAGAAGAAGACACTTGGAAAACTTAGAATTGTTGATGAATAACTGCCCAATACCTGAAGAGAAATCCCTAATTTGTAATCTGATTCATGCTTCTTGCACCTACTGCTCTTCAACAGAAAAATATTCCTCATCTTGATTAATCATCATTTCCCTTTATTCTGCAAGTGAAAAATATTCTTTGTTTGTAACAGATTTTATCTCCTCTTTCAATTTTCACCGTACTATGTGAAAACTGGTTCTTTCCATGAAAAGCTCTTCCCAACAAACAAAACATTTTACACAGTGACTATTATTATTCAGTTTATTCACCCGTTCCCTTTACTTTCATCTAATATTTGAAAACATTAATGCCCAACATAAAAATTCCTTAACTTTATTTTATCCAGACAGTGGAAATATTTTATCAAAATATTTTCCTTTGTGCTTTTATCTCCCACTTGATATCAAAATTTTATATTTTTAAAAGGAGGGCTTTTAAATTATTATACTCAACAAACATTTTTAAAAATTAAAAAACTTTAAAAAATTACTGGGCCCACCAAGTCATTGCTCCACTGTCCATTTCCCTAAAACTTGTTCATGACGGCAGCACAATTACATTCGAGCTGGAGGGGAAAAAATAAAACAACAAAATGAAATTTTTTAAGTCATAAAATATTTCTTCCTTGAGACCAATCCTCGTGCCCCCGTGCCTCTGTGATGACATTAGCCTCTGCCTCCACGAGCTAGTGGGGAAGACCATTTTTATCGAGGTTGTGTAAATGAAAGCTCACCAAGCAACATTTGGATGAGCATACAATGGATCTAATGGTTGAACACTACTTGATGTCGCCAGAGCAATATGCTTCTGCATTTGAAAGTTTAAAATTGAAAATTCCAGCGTGGCGACGCCAATTAAACTCAACATGCATAAAATGACTCCTTCACAAAGTGGTTGCTCAACACCACAATGCATTCAGGCTAAGGGAAATGAGATTAGGTTCTGTAGGAAACATGGGAGCAGATAAACAGAAACAAAATATAAAACAAACATGAAATTTATATTCTAAAACTAAATTATTGCATCAACTTTTGAGCTACTGCTCATTCACCATTCTGCCATTACATTGTGACTTACAGGTGGTTTCAGATTACCACAAACTAACATATAGGTGGTTTCAGCTAACCACTAACTAACAAGGGGTGGTTTCAGATGACCACAAACTAATAGCTCTGCTACCACATGAGAGGAAGCAATTTCTATTGCTTGCTTAAATTGTTTACAACCACCTCCTTTTATAGAGGTCTCAAGAGTATATAGAAATCTCTAGAAGTTGTTTTTCACATATCATCCTAGACTCTTCTATCTAGACTCTTCTATCACTGACTGTTGTCTTTCTAGACTCTTCTTGCAATGAATTCTCTAGACTTCGCATTTAATGAGGTTGCTTATTATAGGTGGTATAAATTAACTCCAATAGGTTCTTTGCCATCATAGATTTAAACAATTTTGATACATCTTACTATATGCATAGATACCCTCCTCATGTGTTGCATTGATTGTTTCCTCTACTCTGTGTCAACACATCAAACCATCTGAAGGTTTATTTCAATTTTTCTTTTGGATCCCTCTTTCCATTGCACATAGCTGTGTAGCAATTCCAACATCCATGCAAAAAGTCCCCAAAAGAATTCTTTTCCTCTGACTTGTGTGCATCTTTAATGTTTCCTTTCTTACTTTTCTCTCAACATCAAACAAATATCCCTTATCTCCTGCTGCATAAAGCACCAAAGCATCTAGGGTGCCAAAAAAATAGAATTTCTTGATGCGTTTACACTGTAGGTGCAGGCTCACTCCACCTTCTTTGGCGTGAGAATGAGGGATGGCAGTACATCTAACAATTGAATTTGCTTAAAAGTTTCTGCAAACTTTTCAACAAATTTGTTTTGTTCATATGCCTTGTCTATGCTCATGTAGATTTAAATTGCTTTTGTTGCTTCGCTGCCAATGTCCTTTGGATCGGTCCCCATCTTATGGCGCCAGTATTTCCAACAAAATTCCTCTATCCTTGATGCTTTGATGGATGTGCATATCTCATGCTCCCATTCTGCTCTTCAGAAATGTGTTGCCATGTGCCATGGGTTCCTCCTCTCATATGAATGGTGTTGCTGATTCAAACTTCTTTATTTATTTTTTAAATGTTCCCTCGTTGCTTGATCAGCCTTATCCATTCAAAATGCATCCCCAGTCAGTTTAGGGAACCTCAACAAAATTAGCTTGTTGTAAAATATGTGCATCACCTGTCCAAGCAACCCAGGCAAGATTTAATAGTGTAGTTACTTTATCTATGTTGATTAATGTGCAACACCTCCCTTCAAATTAATAGAAGAACTCCATTCGGCCAGGCACAGGAGAGTGTTCATTCCATGAGATGACATTTCATTTAGGCATTAATCAATGATTTTGCTTATGTGTCCATGCGTCCAACACATTGGCAGTTTCATGTACAGTTGGTTCTATCACCTATTGTCAATCATATATAGAACTTTTTGAAGAGTTCTTATTTGTCTTGAATGCATCCCTCACAAATCTTAGGCCTAGCTTGATTTCACTCCAAGCCATAACCATGGTTGTAAGTATATATGTATACCCTTAATCACGGAATTTTAACAATGTTGGCCCTATAAGAAGTATTTTCTTTCTCAGTATTATGCAGTTGTTTATACTTGATGGGAAGATTAAATAATGCCTTGACTTTATCCCATGGTAACTCAAGTGAAATACCACCACATTTTATTTGATGGATTTCTTATGGATGTGGTTGCCATTCTCAAGCTTAAACTATGCTCACTTCTTAATCCATGTTCTTGAATAGAAAATGGACTTTGATTTGTATTTAATCTTTTGAAGGAAATGATGTCCATTGACCAGTTCAAAGAAATTTACTTGATGTAATTACAATACTGCAACAATTTACAATTTCATGACTATGCAAAGCGTATTAGGTCCCATGTGGGCCCGACTAAAAAAAAATCATTTTCAAACAAGTTTTACCTTTTTAATTGATATAAGGTGTCTTTTGAATACTTTTGATGAGGAAAAATGAAGTGGGTTGCCATTAAAACATTTTTTGTCATTTTTGCATAGTGATCAAAACTAATCAAGTAGCCTCTGGAATTGCCTTGGGAAACTAGTCCAACAACCTCCTAGAGCCATGAAAACTTACAGGCATGCAAACATTTGGTCCAAGAATGGAGCATAACAAACAGCTCGAAAACACAAGAAATGAGGTAAAAGATATTCAGTGTCAAAGTAGCCTACTCGGACTTTTCTACAACTATACCTATTTAAAACTGATTAAAGCTCACCAAGTTGCTATTTTGAGAAAATATCAAATTATCTTTTGGGGAACTACCATTGGACACACTAGGTCATTTAGGTACACTGGCTATGTGTGCAAGAGGGATTTCCTTGAATCATCATTCTTCAAATGATATTGAGGGTCAAACTTGACCACCTTGAAAAGTTTATGAAAATGTAGATGCAAACCACAACAAACTACATTTGCTTTTGGCTTGGTAAAAATATCAAATTTGATCATGAGAATCTAAAATTGGACTAGGGAGTACATTAATGTAGGGAAAATCAAGTGCAACAATCTGTTTGACATGACAATCATCCAGTTGCAAAATATCAGCTCAAACAGGAGGCCACTTCATAGGACAAAGAGTTTGCAAACAGTAAAATAGTGTTAGAACCCTCCAACTTCGCTTTTCAAAAGCCTATCAAAACTCATTATGGGAAGTTGAAAACTATCATGCATGTTCACATATTTCAAGTAAATGTGTCTACCAAGGGGTTTGGCTTGCAAATCAACTGGCCTCAAATTGTGACCCTCTAAACAAGGTCAGTTGGGAAGATTTTGCAAGTGCACTTCTAAATGTACAAAGGAAAAAATTTCAATATGGGCAATTCAAATTTGAAAATTTGAAGGTGCCAACACACCACTTTGAGAAAATGAGTCCCATGTGGCTCAAAATCAAAATTAATACAAAGTTTTGGTAGGATTTTACCCTCCTAGATCTGATGTCAGCTTGTAGTGTTGTAATTTCAAGAATTCTTGCATAATTAAGTATAAATACAAGTTTTTTTCACTCATTTTAAACCTATCAAGTTGAATGATCGTCCTTATAGAAAATTTTGGTTCACAAGTGTTTACAAGAGCATTCAAGAGCATTCAAGGGTAGATTCTTAATCATTTGTTGCAACAATTCACGATCCATTATCATGTCAAGATTATCAAGCATCAAGCATGTTATTGAGCTAGTGTTGTGATGTTGCATTCAAGATCCAAGGCCAAGCATTTTTCTACACTTATCTCAAGATCTAGATCTACATCCTTCATGGGCATTTCACACTAGATTGTTGATTTATATTACAAGAAATCATTCAAGATATCATTGCTCATGTTTCATGTCCTATGTTGCATATTTCATGTTCATCTTTCATTATTTCATCATTTGGTTTATTTACCTAAAAGGGGTCTGAACAAGGCAAACCCCTATTCCCTAACAATCAACAAGTTTTTCTCCTCTTTACATATGCAATTGTAGGTTTATAGATTTAAGAAAAGTGGATTTGAAGCCATCAAATGTACCAAAATGACAAAGTTGCCAATGTCATCAAAATTTTCATGGAAAGTTTTCATGACTCACAAAAACTTAGATATATGACAAAATATCCATCCAATTTGCATGAAATCAGTGGAAAAGTGCTTATTTGATCAATCTTCAGAAGCTTGCAAAGTTTCAATTCAAGATCTTGCTCCTGGGACACTTCGCGTGACAAAATGGGATTGATATGCCAGAAGTGGCATATGAGTCCCACTACAGGCATTTTTTAGGATTTTTGCAAATTCAAATACCCTTTTTATAGAAACCTATTCATGTGCAGAAACCCAGATCTAGGACTGATTCACCCAACATGGTGTATGAGTCCCAGTAGGCCTAAATTTTAGGTTATTCAACATTTCAAGCTTCCATTCAAGCTCTCTTTGGTTCCCAGGTGCTCCTCTATACTTTTCTATTTTTCTATTTTGATTTATTTGTATTTATAGTTCATTTAGTGAAGTTTTATGCATCATTGAGTTCAATCATATGATCTTGCATTTCATACATTTTCCAAGCCCTAGCTTGGTGGTGAAATCGTTATTAATCTCTAAACATACCCTAGGACAATCCCTTAGCAGGTCTTTTTCCCCCATTATCATCATTTGATTGAGATCTCTAAGGCATCCTTAAATGTGGAGTATAGAAAGCTTGTTACCCTAGGTCCTAAAACCCTAGTGGTGACAATTTTCTATCTTACAATATGTTGCTATGGTATTTGTGAACATGTTTTATATTATGAATATGTGACATTTTATGTCAATATATCTTTTTTGTAAGCCTATATGGATTTATTAGATACATTGTATACTTTTATCAACATATAATGTTGTATGGCCTTATGGCTTTTTGGTTAATGAAAATATTTTTTACCACTACTATCCATATTTTCACTACAAATTATTGATTGAATAAATGAATAATTACACAAAGATCATTGTTAGTAACCATAAAATTATTACAAATATTGTAGGCCTTTTTAAGGGGGTAGCCACCATTATTTTAAACCATATTGGCAGTACAAGCATGTGACTTTTTGAAGTATTTGTTAGATAAATTATGGATGAATTTGAGATCACAAACATTTGGTAACATAATGAAACTAAACATTATTATAATGCAACCACACAATATTGTGATGTCTTGTGCTTTCCTTTTTTGGAGATTGCATCTTTGACTCTTGTTATCCAAAATATTTTCCTAAGTTATGCATCTTCTTGACTTTGAAATTTTCTTATCCATAGTCATAAGCATAAGCACTACAAACTATCCCTACACCTTTAATATCCATGTTCTTGGCTATATAACTATTATCTCCTATTTCCTTGGCACCAAAACTCATTTTCACCCCCATTCTTATGGCACAAACTTGAGAATCAATAAAATTATTCCTTATTTTCTAGTATCTATAAGATGTTTGGGTTGACCTAGGATACATTTGCATTTAACATCTTGGGTACTTGTTAAATAAATGATCCCCTACTCATTACCTAGGAAAAAGTGTCAAAACTCCTCTTCTAACAATATAATAGGATAGTCACTAATTTTCTCACTTGGTATCTATGATTTAGCATTCATAATCTAGTTCCTTTATACTTCTTCATGTTTTTGACCCTACTATGCCTAATATTGTTATAGTTTATTTGAAATTAGTTTTTTCATTCTCCTATGTCCTTAGAATCAATACCATCCTTTTCTCAACCCCTCTTTCCAAGGTGCATGACTCACTCATTCCTTCCCCTCCTTGATGTATTATATAATACAAACATGTGACCTCTCCTTGTGCCCTCTTCCATGATGAACCTAAATTTTATTGGTAGTTATAGTAGCACCCTATACTCCATTTCTCCACCTTCTACCTCTAGGATATACTTCTTAGGTGTGGCTTTGAAATTATCCCCATACATATCTATTAATGACTCCTTGTCGGTATCTTATTCTATACCTAACTACCTCATGGTAGTGCTTTCATTGATGTGTCTTAGCTAGCTCTCTCCAACATTCCACATCTCCTCCATGTTCCATCATAGGTATCATCCTTCTCCAACTTCCTTAACTCCACCAAAAATATTTTTGTCTATACTTATAAAACATTATATTTTCCACCTTTAGTTTCTTAGAAGAAATTCCTTCTTTCTTCAATAGTCTTAGAGTATAGTCCACTCTTATAGCTATCAATTTTGATTCCTCTTATGTATTCCCTTCACCTAGTGGTTTTACCCTTATATTATTGATGCATCCAATTTTTATAGGTTTGTATTTTTAGTTTTCTAAACTCCTTTGATTACATTGCATGCATCATCATTTTTCTTGGTATCTAGTAATTTTAATCACTTTAGTCTTGTTTTTGGGTGCAACATCTAAGCTAGGATTTTAGTAGCCTTCTTTTTCCTCTCATGTACCCATGCCCTACCCTTGTGTTATCTCCACTCCTATTGATAGCATTATTATTCTAGTACACTATCATATAGCCTCCTCTCTATGAAATATTCATTCTACATTTCTTCAATCTCCTTTTATGTAACATTCCATGATCACCAACATCCACAAGACTAGCTCCTCAATATATTTATTGCCCAAGATTATGTGTTCTTAGACATGACATCCTCCTCTTGATACATTCTTGTTTCCTCCTCCTGTAATAAAACCATTTATATCCTGATTATTCTAAGTCCTTCATATTGATGGTCTTCACCTTGCTTTCTAATCAACCTTCTTCATGTTATGTTCTCTAACCATCTTTTCAAGTTGGAGAAAAAATATTATTATCCACCTTATACCAAAAACATGCATGATATAACATGTTCCCATTATTTTCTAGCCACAACCATAAATTTAAAAAATAGTCAAACTAGAGTCCTATACACCATCTACCCAAAATCCTTTATGGTGCACTTACTAGAGAATTTGTATTTGACTATATCATATCAATATTTTTGAAGCAGGCCCACTTTGTCACTTCAACCTTCAATCATTATACTAGACTTGAATATTTCATTATCTAAAACCTCCTTCCATATTTTTATCTAAAACGTTTAATAATGTGAAAAACTATTGAAAAATGGAAAACATGGATCTTAGAGAAAGCATTGAAATAGTGTATGCTAGAATATTTGAGACATTTGGGGTGAAAAATAGGACCATGCATAGCATATATGTACCCAACTGGATGTGTTGGGTTGACAGTTTTTCCCCACAATGTACATAATCAAAATTAGGCTACCTTGCAACTTGACATACAATTTTTGGGTTAGCAAAAAAAATCATGGTCATAGAAAAATGGTTTCGAGTATTCAAAATATGAGAGAGTTTGTTGTAGAGGGACCTCATGTTCACCTTTAGGTTTAGACAAAACATTTGTATGTGCCACCAACTTTGAGATATAGCCCATCAAAGTTTGATATTTTTTTGCACTAAAGGATCTTAAGAGAAAGTGCTAGCACAATATAGCCTAAAATGTTTGGTAGATTTGGGGTATAAAAAAAGGCCATTTATAGCATAGAAATTTCCACTTAGATGTTTGGGCACTAACAATTTGGACCCAAAAAGAACAAACCAAAAAGTAGGATACCTTGCAACTTCACATTGCATGCATCTGGTGATTTTTTGGGGCAACAATAAAACTTTCACCATGGCCAAATGACTTGGAGATATGAAAAATTGAGAGATTTTATTGTAGAGGGGCCCTAAGAATCCCTATACCTTTAGATGGAGTGTTTCCAAGTGCCATGGTTTATGAGAAACAACCCGTCAAAGTTTGTCAATTTTTGGCATTTAGGGATCTTAAGAGAAAGAGTCAACATAATGTAGTGTAGAATGATCAAGAATTTTGGGGTGCAAAATAGGACCTTTCCTAGATTAAATTAATCTAGTTACATTTTGGAACTATCAATTTTTCTTGATAACAAACAAAACAAAAATTATGCTACCTTGAAAATTTCTCTTCAATGCATTTGACACTTTTTTCAACTTGTGAAAACTTGTCACCATGGCCAAACAACTTGGAGATATGAAAAACCAAGAGGTTTTTTTAGAGGGACCCTACATGACCAAATGGAATATTTCTAAAGTGTCATAGTTTTAGAGAAACAACTCATCAAAGTTTTTCTATATTTGGCATTTAAGGATCTTAAGAGAAAGCATTGACAAAATGTAGTTTGGAATGAATTGGAATGTTGGGGTGTGAAATAGGACCTTTCCTAGAATAAAACCACCCACCTAAATGTTTTTTCACTTTTGGTTTGACTCGACAATGAAAAAAAAGAAAATTATGCTACCTTGTAACTTTCTCTTCAATGTATTTGACATTTTTTCAATGTGCGAAAAACTTATTGCCATGTCCAAACAACTTGGAGATGATGAAAAAAGATAGGTTATTCTATAGGGACCCTACATGACCCTATAAATTTAGATAGAATGTTTTTAAGTTCCATAATTTCAATGAAAATAACTTTTCAAAGTTTGCCAGTTTTGGCACTTAGGGCTCTTAAGAGAAAGTGTCAGCACAATGTAGTTTGGAACAATTGAGCATGTTAGGGTTTGAAATAAGACCTTGCCTAGAATAAAACCACTAACTTGAATATTTTGGCACTATTGGTTTGGCCTGATGATGAATAGAACAAAAATTATGCTACCTTGCAACTTTCTCTTCAATGCATTTGTCATTTTTTTCAATGTGCAAAAACTTGTTGCCACAACCAAAAAGCTTGGAGATATATAAAATTAGATAGGTTATTCTAGAGGGGCCCTTAATGACCCTATCCCATTAGATGAAACATTTTTTAAGTGCCACCGTTTCAAATAAATAGCTCATCAAAGTTTATTCTTTTTGGCACTGAGGACTCTTAAGAGAAAGTGTCAACATAATGTAGTCTAGAATGATCAGGCATGATAGGGTGAAAAATATGACCTTCCCTAGAAAAAACCCACCCACCTAGACATGTTTCCATTGTTGGTTTGGCCCCAAGATGAACATAATGAAAATTATGCTACATTGCAATTTTCTCTTCAATGCATTTGATACTTTTTTCAACATGTGAAAAATTGTTTCCACGGGCAAACAACTTGGAGATACAAAAAAATAAAGAGAGATTATTGTAGAGGGATCTTGCATGAACTTGTACCTTTAGATAAAATGTTTCTTAGTACCACAGTGTTGGAGAAATAAATTATCAAAGTTCACCACTTTTGGTACTTAGGGTTTTTAAGAGAGTGTTGACACAATGTAGTTTGGAATGACCATGAATGATAGGGTGAAAAATATGACATTTCCTAGCATAACCCCACCCAATCGATTGTGTTGGAATTGTTGGTTTTTCTCCTAGATGAACAAAATGAAAAGTATGCTACCTTGCAACTTTCTCTTCAATGCATTTGAGGGTCTTTTCAACATGCAAAAACTTGTCGCCATGGCCAAACAACTTGGATATATGAAAACATGAGAGTGGTCATTGTATAGGGATCCTACATGACCCTATAACTTGGTAAGAAATGTTTCTAAGTGCCACAATTTTAGAGAAACATATCATCAAAGTTTTCCACTTTTGGCACTTAGGGCTCTTAAGAAAAAGTGTGGCACAATGTAGTTTAGAACGATCGGGCGTACTAGGATTTGAAATGGGACCTTGCCTAAGATAAAGCCGCCCAATTGGAGGTGTTGGCACTATTATTTTGGCCTCATAATGAAAAAACAAAAAGTTTTGCTCTTGACATGTTTTGACTAAACACATGATGATTTTTACATCATTTGAAAAATTGTTGTTACAATCAAGTGGATTGAAGTTTTCAAAAATTTAGAAAGGTTATTATGGAGGGAACATACATGACCTTGTATCATCGAAAAAAAAAATTCTACGTTCAAGTGGATTGGAGTTTTCGATAGTTGATATCCTTTTCCATAAAGAGCTTTCATTTCTTTAATAGATGGAGGTTTCTCATGATCTATCTTATCATTGGTGAATGTGTAAGTTGTATCTTCTTCTTTATTAGACTTGTTGTGGATTCAAATGCTTTTGATGACTTTTCTATAGATTGTATTGTTATCTCGGTTGTTTCTTTTCCTTTTTTGGATGTCGTAGTTTTGATTTTGTATTCAACCATAAAGGTAGGTGTTAAATTCAATGAACCCCAATCATCTTCTAAGAATTTTGATACTGATGAAAGACACTCCTCTTTGTCTTCTTCTTGCAAGTTGCAAATGGAAATAAAATTTTCCATCCAATTCACAAATGAATATTTATTTGTCTTTTATGTGATAAGTTCAAGATTTTAGAGGCTTTTACTTGATATTTTGAAGGATTTTACTGCTAAAAGGCAGTTGATTTACAATTAAATGACAACTAAAAGTTGTTTTACAATGATTCAATAACCATTAAATTACATTTGAAAGTTTATTTTGAATGACTTGATGGTTGTTTTCAAGCGTGAGACTTGTTTCAAGCTTAAATCTCACACTATATGTAGCCTATCAGCTAAAAATATAATTAGTGTAAATACTAGCACTTGCACCTAAAACCTAATGGAGGTTCAAGGATTATGCTAGTAGAAAACTATATGTATGTTAATGTGTTAAAGAGTACATGTTTGTGCATGGGTGTGTATGATTCCATGTGCTACAAATTCTAGTTGTATGTGGCTGGATGAAACAATTAATAATAAGTGCTAAATAATGGAATAAAATAAACTTGGACATATTTAGATTTTTTTCTTTAAAAAATTAAGTATTATCTAATTTTGAAATACTTCCACACAAATTTAAAACATAAAGCAATGCAAATGGAAAAAAGGAAGTTATGATCAAATAAAAAAAGCCATTGTAATGGAAATATAATGTTTCCATCCAATTGGAAAATCAATATTTATTTGGATTTTAAGTGATAAGTGAGATTTTGGAGGCTTTCACCTAATATTTTAGAGGCTTTTACCATTAAATGACAATTGGTTTACCATTAAATGACAACTAAAACTTGTTTTTTGATGACTTAATAGTGGTTTGCAGGCGTGAGACTTGTTTCAGGCTCAAATATCACACTATATGTAGCCTATCCACTAAAAATAAAATAGTTCAAAATATAAACAATCTAGATAAAATAAACTAATAAATTTGTCTATTATGTAGGTAGTAAATAAAGTGCCTAAAATAAAATAAAGTACTCTTAAAATATTTATTACGTCAAGAGGCATAACCTTATAATGGAAGTATGGCCTCTATAGGAGGCCAACAAAAGTAACAGTGTAAGAAGAAAGGTTAGTAGAACTAACGGTGTAAGAAGAAAGAAACCTTTCATATTTTGCTAACATTTTTGTGCCTATTGCAATGGTTAGTGTTGGTGATGGTTAGTAGGACGTTACATGCACATGTTGTTGCTGTTCATATCTAGTTGTTACCTAACTGGAAGAAAATAATTTGCTTCTTTCATTTCTACGTTCACAGATATCCATGTCGCCAATTGCACTTGCTTGAATCTTGTGCAATTGATGAAATCGAATCATGGGAAACTTGGAAGTGGAAGGATTTGCATCTAGGAACAGAGTTTTGGCATCTGATCTCCTTGGGCGAGAATGAGCTAAGAACACTGCTAGAGACAAAGAAGGGAGGAGCTCAAATCTAAGAAGCTAAAGTGTTGGTAATGATCCGATATAAAGGACGCGCAGAGAGGCATATTTCGTTTTTCTTTTATTTCCTTTTTTCAGGCTGCAGACATTATTTAGCTTTACAAACCTTTCTTTATCAACTTTTATTCTTTTCATATATTTTGGAAAGCTTTCAGGCTCTAGTGATGAAGATTATGATTGTTGGATATTTTTATGTGATTCAAAGTGATAATTGATTTTATTGTGTGTAGATAAAGGATGTGGAATTAAGGCTTTCTGGATCACAGCGGGACAACAAACTTGTTGCAACAGGGTCTAAATCTGATGTTCTTCGCAATTCAAATTGTTCTTCAACCAGTAGCATGCCAACTATAAAATCAAACTATAGCTTAAACTAATTATCTCACATCTATGCATGAGAGTTGCACATGGTGGTTACTGTTAGTTGCACTCGGTGAACTCCATGCATCATTCATCTATTGTCAACATAAACCTATAAATTATTGTCGTTTATGTGACCTCCTTTGCCTCATTGTACACCATGGATGCAAGAACTAACGTTATCAGAGAAAGTGGAAATTGCAAGCCATGTTTTCTCTCTTCCTCTGTAGTATGCTCAACAATCTCTATGGACTCTCTGGGATTCAAACCCTAGTCACCACAACCACGTTTTGTAGCCTTGAGATAGCTTCTTTCTTGTAGGATTTCAAAGCTAGGGTTTTTACTAACTTTTTCAAATTCTCCTTCTTTGCCCTATTTCCTAGAGATCACAAAAGCATCCATAGCTAAGATTCTAATCCGAACAAGAATTTTCAACAAAAATATTTCATCCTTTGAATTATAATATTCCAATTTTGTGAGGAGAATAATTATAAAAGAAAATTAACTTCGGTGGTTTTATTTTATTTATTAGCCAATTGATAGGCTATTTGTGTCAATTTTTCTTAGAATTTTCGTCATCCTTGCCATTTTTCAGGCTTCCGATGATCAAGATAAAGGTGGCAGGTGGGTTATAACTTCGGTCAAAAATTTTGTCAGACTCCCAGATTTTTGGCCTTCCGATGGCCATGAAAAAGGCGGCGGAGATGGTTGTTGGCTGCTTTGGGAATGGGGTGGTATTTGTTGGGCCACGTGGATAGAGAAGCCTGCAGAAATTAAGTGCTAGTTCATCTCAACATTAATTGTTTTATGCTTTGCATGTACTAGGGATCATCATGATAACAACTATCGTTTAATGCCTCAGGGAACAAAATGAATGTTTGGGAAATTTTCAATAAGGCATTCGTTGGTGTTGTTCTATTGCTATACCTAATATGAGAGATGTGAGCGACGAGGGTAAGCTTCTATGAGGGTGCAAGCTGGATTAAGCTTTGTGCAGCTTCTGTGAAGGTGGGTGGAGGTTATTTTGTATTTTTTGTAAGGGCAGATGGTTGGAAATGCAAAAGAAAATTGTCACCTATGATAATATTTTGCCTATTTTTGTGCAAGAAAGTTGGCGAGAAGATGTGTGCTTGAAGCAAGTGGGAAGAAGTGCATGTGGAAGAAACCCTTTGCAATATTGTTTTATTTTTGGTTGGCAGTTATATTGCTTGATTTTCCATAAGGTATTGTTGATTGTTTCAAATACCTTGTTTGATTTATGGTTCATGTTTTGTGTGCATGGTTTTGCATGGATTTGATACTTTGTTTTTTTGTGGGTTTGTGTTTATAGTTTCCGTTATCTGCATATGTTTGCAGACTTGGAGAAACATGATAGCCTAGAGAAAGCTAGCGGAAAGAGGTTTTTTTGAAACAACCAGCAAGAGGTGCATATGCAAAAAATTGTTTTCCATAATTTTTCATTAGATTTTCCATAAGGTACTATTGATTGCTTCTAATTTTGATAAGGGGCTATTGAGAAAAGACTATATTGTTTGTGAAAATGAGTATTGTTTGGTTTAAGGTTCACATTTTGTGTTTATGGTTTTGCATGGGTTCCTATTTGTCATTTTTTGTGTTTTTTGGGTTTCTTCATCTAGATCTGTCTTTAAACCAATATTGTTTGGTTTATGGGTTCCGGTAAGTGGTTATGGTTGCAATGGAATGAAATAGTCAATCCTATCCACATTTTGTTAGCTTCCATTAGGAATTTTTGATTATAGTTGTGTTGCTTAAGCTATATTGTTTCATTTTGGAGAAGGTGTTGTTGAAAAGTCTGAATTGTTTCAATTTTCGAGGAGGTTGTGTTGAGAAAGGAGTGTTTTTTGTATGGGTTTGTTACTTTCAATTTTTGTAGGGTTTTTGTTTATTGTTTGCATTTTGTGTGTATGTTTGCAACAGAATAAAATTGTATAGGTTATGGAGTTTTGTCGATTGTTATTGTATAGCTTGAGCAATATTGTGGATTTTTGCATGTGGGTGGTTGTTGAAAGTAATGTTGTTTGATTTATGGCTTTCACTTTTTGGTTATGGTTGGAACCAAATAAAATAATTAATTTTTTTGATTCTATATTTGGTTACATTCGGTATTATTGATTATTGTTCTCTGCCTTAGGCTATATTGGGTATATTTTAATATCAATATATATATATATGTAAGATTAAAAATTTTAAGCTTATTGAGTTTTGGTCGATTCTTATTGTATAGCTTAAAATATATTGTGGCTTTATGCATGTGGGTGGTTGTTGAAAGTAATGTTGTTTGATTTATGGCTTTCTTTTTTTGGTTATGGTTGGAACAAAATAAAATAATTAATGTTGTTGATTCTATGTTTGGTTAAATTAGGTATTATTGATTATTGTTCTCTGCCTTAGGCTATATTGTGTATATTTCAATATCAATATATGTAGGTAATATTAAAATTGTTAAGGTTATGGAGTTTTGGTCGATTCTTATTATATAGCCTGAGCTATATTGTTGCTTTTTGCATTTAGGTGTCTGTTTAAACCAATGTTGTTTGATTTATGGCTTTCATTTTCTGGTTATGGTTGGAACAAAATAAAATAATTAATGTTGTTGATTTTATGTTTGATTACATTAGGTATTATTGATTATTGTTCTTTGCCTTAGGCTATATTGGGTATCTTTTAATATGAATATATGGGTATGTACAGGATCATGATGGGCCAAAAAGTGGCAATATGATGGTTATTTGTAGGGTATGTGGTTGACGAACTTTTTTTTACCCAAAATTAATGAAATGAAAAGGGTTTTTAAAGGAGATTCTCAGCTTTCCACCAATATAAATTATGCTTTACTTTGAATTTAATAAATTATTATTATTCATTTTCTATTTGAATTACGACTAAAGTCCTGATTGATAGGCTGATTGAAAAACATCTATAGCTTTCAAACAGTATCACATTTTTTGAATCCAACACATGCATCACATTCTATGCTTCGCATACTATAGGATTAAAAAATAAAAAATGAATTTCATGAAGTTTTCACCAAGTTAAGGTGGTTAGACCTACGAGTTTTTATATTATTTAAATGTTCTAATAAAAAATTCATAATTAATTATTTACTTGGAAAAAAATTACAAAAAAATATGCATCACATCCATACATGAATCCTCTACTTATGTCTAAAATATTATAAAAAAATATTATCATTTTATTGTTTTTAGGGTGGTCAGACAGACACCTACTTCTTATGTTTTCCCTGAAATTTAAGTACTACTACATTGAAATTTCAAATTTTCACCAAATAGATTTCTTTATTTTCTAAATAAACTTATTAGTTTAGAAATTGCATTCAATTTGCTACAGATTCTATTCTTACATATTTTTGAAATAATATAGATAACTTATTCATTTTTGTACATCAAGTTGTGTAACTCTGATTTTTCTAAATTTTTTGCCACTTAAGGGCCTATTTTTTCCATGATGATCCTGCACATACCCATATATGTGTATATATACATATATATGTGTACATATATACATATATATATATACATATACATATATATATATATATATAAATTTTCCATGGGTCTCTTTTTATGGCTTGCATTTAGTGGATATGTTGGCAACCAAGAAAAATCCTTGACCTTATGCATTTTTTGCCGATTGTAACTGTCTTGATTTGCCAAAAGGTATTGTTGATTGTTTCAAATATCTTGTTTGATTTATGGTTTGTATTTTCTGTGTATGGTTTTGGATGGATTGGTACTGTGATTTTTTTTATTTATGGCTTCCAGTTTGTGGTTATGGTTGTAATGGAATAAAATAGTCAATCCTATATGCTTTGTGTTAGATTCCATTGTGCAATGTCAATTATAGTTCTGTTGGTTAAGCTATATTATTTCATTTTGCAGAAGGTGTTGTTGAAAAGGGTGTTTTGTTTTAATTTTCAAGGAGGTTGTGTTGAGAAAGGAGTGCTTTTTGTATGGGTTTGTTACTATCAATTTTCAAAAGGCTTTTGTTTAATGCTTTCATTTTGTGGGTATTTGTGTAATAAAATAAAATTGTTAAGGTTATGGAGTGTTTGTCCATTTTTATTGTATACCTCAAGCTATATTGTGGCTTTTTGCATGTGGGTGGTTGTTGAAACCAATGTTGTTTGATTTATGGCTTTCATTTTTTGGTTATGTTTGGAACAGAATAAAATAAGTAATGTTGTTGATTCTATGTTTGGTTACATTAGCTATTATTGATTATTGTTCTCTACCTTAGGCTATATTGGATATATTTTTACATCAATATATATGTGTATAGATATACATATATACATATATTTATATGTATTGTAATGCCCCTCCGTGTCGGTTGTTTTGGACTTGTGTGTAAGTTTTTGTGTGTGCTTCATTGATTTCTATGTTATTTGATTATGTGGAAAATATAATATGTTTGTAATCATGTTTAAATAATTAATTAAATCATAAGTGATTTGCAAAGTTATTTAAAATATGATTAGAAATTAAAATAATAATCAATTAAATCAAATCAAATAATTTAGAACCAATGATCAAATTAAACTAATTTGTTAAAAGTAAAAGTGATATTATTAGATAAATTGATTTAAATTATTGAAGTTAACAATAATTATGAACAAAATAATCTTGAAAAGATAATTATTATAATAAGAAATTTAAATGGATAAGGAAATAGGAAGTTGAAGTGTTTTTAAGCCAAAATTGAATCTTCACCTATAGAGCATTTGGAAGTCGAAGAGAGCTGGAGAATATGAAGAATAAATAAATAAAAGTTGTGGTAGTTTGCAAAAATATTAATGGTGTTTTGAAGAAAATTTTGTAAATAGTTGTTTTTAATTATTTTAATATGCATGTGTTTATTTAAATTGGTTGTGGAAATGATAAATAAATAAATAAATAAAAAGCTCAATCTTTTGTGGATTTGAATGGATTGGAATTTTATTTTTCAAAAAGAAGTGACTTTTGGCATTCGCTAGAAAAAGAAATGGAAGAGACTTTGGTGTGAGATTTTATTTAGAGGATTTTCAATTGGAAGGGGGGGTTGCACTCTCTTTGAAACAGATTTTGGAGAATTTGGTAGTCATCTTTCTGATATAGTATTGCGTTCTTTTATTCATCTGAGAATTCATGTGAGGATTAAGATTTAAGTTTGAGGGAGGATCTTGGAGCTGCTGCTGGAAGGATTGGATCAACAAGAAGGATAAAGCTTCAATAGTTATCTACAAGCGCAGGACGCCAGGTTCTCCTTCTTCTTTTAAATTATTTTCTTTATAGCATCAAATGAAATAAGAATTCCTTGCTGTGAATGAAATTTTCTCTTGAATTGAAATTTAATGCTTGTAGAAAATTCTCGAATCTTTAGAAATGCTTTGGACTATTTTTCAATCAGGAAAGCTTTACTGGGGTGGGACTGTTATTGATTTAAAGTGAAATTTTGTTGGGATTCTGGAATTGAACAGTGTTACTGTAGTTTTGTGTTAAAAATAATAGTGAACCAGTAAAAGAATAAGCTCATGACTGTGAATTCGAGGTTGTGTAAATTTCCATTTGTAGATAAATTTTACAAATATATTCTATGTTAAATATTTATATTGAAACAGTAAATTGTACAATTGAAATTTATTTCTCTGTATTCGAAATTTTTTTGTATGCAATATATATATGTATATATATATATATCAGATATATATATATATATATAAATGTATACACATATATATAAATGTAAAGATAGCATCAAAAGAAAAATTTAATTAAGATTCAAGTTTCTGTTGTATTATATTTGTTTTGAAATTATAAATAAATAAATAAGTAAATAAATAAATAAAAATAAATAAATAAATAATATTTGTTTTGAAATTATTTGCATATATATATTTATTAAACTTATTTATTCAGATTCCATGATTATTTAATTTTGTCAAAATAAAACATTATGTTTCTTCTTTTAAAATAAAACAGAATCTGTTTAAAATGGAAATAATAATAAAATAGAAAGAAATCTTTTGTTTATCATTATTTTGATTTGTAAGTTACAACTTTGAGAGGATAATTTTAGTAGAAAAATCAATTTATGAATATATGGCAGCATTGATTTATTTAATTCTTGTTTTGAGTGAATATTTTGAAATAGAAAGGAATTCCTATTAATTTGTTAAATTGTGAAATTTGATAGGATAATATAGTAGAAGGGCAATTTGTGAATATATATATATATATATATATATATATATATATATATATATATATATATATATATATATATATATATCAGCATTGATTGTCTAATTCTTATTTTTAAATGTGTATAGGGTGGAAATAGAATTTAATATAAAATTGAATAAGTTATTTTATTTATGAAGTTAAGTCTTGTAGATTTGTTGAATTCTTAGAAAAGATTTATTCTCTTTCTACTTTCCTTCCTTCAAAAGAATTAAAATAGATGTAGATATAGTGGTTTTAAAAAGGTTTTTATTGTGTGTAAATTTATTTAGATAGATTTAAGATTTTCTTAGGTGGTAAGTTCTAATATGTAGTTTAAGTATTTAGAGTATTGATATTATTGTCATTTTAAAGTATAAACAATTGATCTTAAGTGGTTTTCACAATTAATTTAAATATTGGAAGTGAGTGTTAAATTAGTATGATGAAAGGAAAATGGAAATAATGTTTTGGACATAAGTAGTTAGGAAATAATAATGAGTTAACTATCCAGCTATTAAGTAGTTTTCAATTCTGTTGATAAATGAAAGGGGAAATTTAAATGTATGGGCATGGTTAGAGATTGAGTAGGATATTCTCAAATTGGATAGTTTATTTGTGAAATGGGATTTTAATCTTTGAAAATTGACTTCCTTTATATTCATTTAATGGTTGATTTGTAAGTTCTCTTTATGGATAAATATTTTAGAATACTTGTGATGGTTATCTTGGATTGTTTTAGTTAATTGAGTAATTTCGTTGGGGAAGTTGTAAAGTTATTTAGTTCTGGTCGTTAATTGATTGGTTAATAAATTTTGTTCTCATTTGAATTTGTGGTTGTTGTTATGCAAGTGTTTTTGTGGGTTGTGAGTGGTTGAGTATTTAAGGTGTTCTTTAATTGGTCCCTTGGATGCCTAGTTGCATGCTTTCATCTCTATTATTGAAGGATAGTTTTTGGATGTTACCGTATTGGTGTGAATGCCCTTGGAGATCAATTTTGATTCAAGGAATCCTTTGTCATTTAATTTGTGTTGCAATGTAACTGGGAACTTGTGTTTTGGTTTTTGAGTTGTGGATAGTTGATCTTCTTGAATTTTTGATTTATTTTGTATCTTAGTTGATTATGTAGTCTAGATGGAGTTGTTGATCTTATTTTAATGTATTCACTCATTATATTTAAATTGAAAATAGTTCTTGTGGCCTTGCAATTATTGTTGTCATTGCTATGTTGTTGATTTTATGAAGGTGATTTGTGTACCATCATAAGGGGATTCTTGTGAGGAGAAAATTGAGGTCTCCCATGGAATACCTATTTGGTGGCTTTTGGTTTCATTAAGTGATTTGGTTGAATTAAAGGTTGATTTTCTTGTGCGTTTTCCTATTTGAGGTGACACCATTGTTGATTTGTGGATGGGTCTTGATGAATCTTCCCTTGTATGGCTTTTCTGAGCTACTCTTATATTTGAGGAAATTTTATCCTTGTGTTGGAATTATTGGAGAAATACTCATGTTGCTTCATATTACCCTTGTTTGTGGGTTTTCATTCTTTTGGCTTCCAGAGGCTTGAGATGATTGATAATTGATGTTCTCTCTCTTTATGTGCCCTTGATGTGGCAAGTGTTTTGGTTTCATGATTTTGACCAAGGGTTGTACGGGAATTGTTGAGACTTTGATTATGTTTTTGGAGCAAGATGGGTAATGCCTCGCATGCTTCTCTATTGTGATTCTTGGTTCAAATTATGATGGTACAACCCTTGGTTTTTTATGTTGTTGGGTCTCTAGGGAGAGTGGCTCCTCGTGGGGGCCGGCGCCCCATGTAAGGGGAAGAGCACAGGAGAACCCACGAGTGAGTTGGTAATCAAGTGAAAACCTAATAATTAACTTAGGAGGGTTGGGTAGTAATATCATAATAAGATTTTAAAAAAAAATGGATGCCTCGTCTTCATTAGTGCTTCCGCAGACTAATGGAAGGCTGAGAAGGCCGTGGTTGGCAAGGTCGTAACCTCATCCTCATGAGAGGTTATTGGCTCCGCATGAGCTACCCTATGGTGTCGGCGCCTCAAGTAGGAGGAAGGGCCAGGAGATCCATAGATGGGGGCCGGCGCCTCAGTTTGGAGGAAGGGCCAGGAGAACCCATGTAGGCTATGCGATGACACTCTTCCTTAGTTGCCCATTTGTTTTACTTTATTGTGTTCCTCTGGAAGTGGGTTATGGGAGTTGGTTTAGATTGTTGTTTGAATTGATTTAAATTGATTTATGATTATTGTTTTAATACATCTTTAGTATGTTTTGTGGTTTTGTATGATCTCATTTATATTTGATTTACGATCTTGTATCTTATGATACTGTGATATGATGTTATGGTGTTGTTTAATTGCAATTTGGAATTGTATTATGTTTATTAATTCAGTTGATTTGGAAGTGTTTCATGATCATCCTTTGGTTACTTGTTACTGGTCATTGCTTTGATTTATGTGATGAGATGTATGATTTTAAGTTATTTTAATGACTCTTGGTTGTTGTTGATTATGTCTTTGTAATCCTTGAGTTTTATGATACTTTTGTATGTTGTGGAGTCTTGTGGTTTCCGTGTTTGGATGTTCTTGGTTGAGGACTCTTCTTGTCAGCTCCTAGCATGGGGGGTGGGTCTTCAGA
Organism: Sequoia sempervirens; assembly: GCA_007258455.2. Lineage (NCBI taxonomy): Eukaryota > Viridiplantae > Streptophyta > Pinopsida > Cupressales > Cupressaceae > Sequoia > Sequoia sempervirens. The sequence continues at coordinate 213,528 of VDFB02157320.1, read as the reverse complement.
CTCACATGGTCAGGTGGAACGTGCTAAGCACCCCATTGGGTCCCCAGTCGAGGATTGAGAGGTCTGGATTGGTACGGTTGCAGTGACTCCATAGTTGTATCTGTCTTGGAGCCAGTTTTCATCTATTTATTTGTATCATGTTATCTTGTGTATGGTTTCCATTTATGTTTGGAAACACTTTTGTATCATTATACCTTTGGAGGATTCTACTGCAATGTAATGTTAACTTGGTGTGGTTATTGGCCATGGCAATTGTAATTCAATGTGTTAAGTTAATTATGCATATGTTGTATTTGTGTACTCAGATGGTTTATTTTCAATGCTTTATCTTGTAAGTGTTATATTTGTTAATATTTACTTTGTTAATGTTTATATCTTTGGTTCTTATTATCGTCATTGTGTGGATCTCAGTCTCGTAATGACTCCTCGTGTACCCCAAGGGATGTATGTGCTAATGAATCTACTTAAATGAAATTCATGTTATGATTTAATGTGTATTACATGTATGTTATGTTTACTTTAAAAATAAAAATAAAAAAATTGTGTTGTGTTTATTGTTTAATTGTCCTTTGGGGTTCGCACGACGGGGTGTTACATATATAGATATACATACATATATATATATATATATATATATTTTTCGTGGGTCTCTCTCTATGGCTTGCATTTAGTGGATATGTTGGCAATGGGAAAAAATTCTTGACCTTATGCAATTTTTGATGACTGTTACTATCTAGCTCAACCTATATTGTCTCATTTTCAATCAGGTTATGTCAAAAGGCTATATTGTTTCAATTTTCAATAAGTTGTTGTTTATAGAAGATAAAATTATTTGTTAAAACAAATTATGTTTCATTTATGGACGCATTATATGGGTCAAATTTCAACAGGTTTCTCTTAAATGTTTGTGTTTTGTGGGCATATTTGCAATGGGATAAAATTGTTAAGGTTATGTAGTTTTTTTCAATTGTTATTGTATGGCTCATCCTATATTGTAGCTTTCTCCATCTAGGTCATTGTTGAAACCAATGTTGTTTGATTTATGCCTTTGGTTTTGTTGGTTATAGTTGGAATAGAATAAAATAATTACTACTATTGATTCTATGTTTGGTTACATTAGGTATTATTAATTATTATTCTTTGCCTTATGCTATATTGGGTGTATTTTAATATTAATATATGTGTATATATATGTATATTCTTTCAATTTTCAATAAGGTGTTGTTCATAGAAGAGAAAATTATTTGTTAAAACAAATTATGTTTCATTTATGGATGCATTATATGGGTCAACTTTCGACGAGTTTCTCTTTAATGTTTGTGTTTTGTGGGCATGTTTGCAATGGGATAAAATTGTTGAGGTTATGCAATTTTTGTCAATTATTATTGTATGGTTTGGGCTATATTGTGGCTTTCTCCATCTGGGTCATTGAAACCAGTGTTGTTTGATTTATATCTTTGGTTTTCTAGTTATGGTTGGAATAGGATAAAATAATTACTATTGTTGATTCTATGTTTGGTTACATTAGGTATTAAAGAAGATTCTCATCTTTCCACCAATATAAATTATTCTTTACTTTGAATTTAATAAATTATTATTATTATTTATTTTATATTTGAATTACGACTAAAGCCTTGATTGATAGGCTGATTGAAAAACATCTATAGCTTTCAAATGGTATCACATTTTTTGAATCTGAAACATGCATCACATTCTATGCTTTGCATACTATAGAATTAAAAAAAATGAATTTTATGAAGTTTTGACCAAGTTAAGGTGGTCAGACATATGAGTTTTTATATTTTTAAAAATTTGTAATAAAAATATCATAAATATTATTTTCCTAGAAAAACATTACAAAAAATTATGCATCACATCGGGACATGAATCCTCTACTTATATCTAAAATCTTTTAAAAAAATATTATCATTAAAATTGTGGTTAGGGTGGTCAGACAGACACCTACTTCTTATTTTTCATAAATAATTATTATTCATTTTCTATTTGAATTATGACTAAAGTCTTGATTGATATGTTGATTGAAAAACATCTATAGCTTTCAAATGGTATCACATTTTTTTAATTCAAAACATGCATCAATTTTATGCTTCGCATACTATAGAATTAAAATAAAAAATAAATTTTATGAAGTTTTGACCAAGTTAAGGTGGTCAGACATACGAGTTTTTATATTTTTAAAAGTTGTAATAAAAAATCATAATTAATTATTTACTTAGAAAAAATTACAAAAAATATGCATCACATCGGGACATGAGTCATCTACTTATATCTAAAATCTTAAAAAAAAATATTATTATTTTATTGTGGTTAGGTGGTTAGATAGACACCTACTTCTTATTTTTTCCTTAAAATTTAAGTACTACTGCATTGAAATTTCAAATTTTCACCTTGGAAATAGATTTATTTTGTTTAAAAATAAACCCAGTAGTTTAGAAACTACATTCAATTTTCTACATTCTATTCTTACATATTTTTGAAATAATATAGATAACTTATTCAATTTTTTATGTCAAGTTTCTTAACTCTGATTTTTCTAAATTTTTGCCACTTAGGCCTATTTTTTTTCATGCTGATCTAGCACATACCCATATATATATATATATATATATATATATATATATATATATATATATATATATATATATATATATATATATATATATATATATATATATATATATATATATATATATATATATATATATATATTTCTATTTCCTGGTACTGATTATATCTATGTATATGGTTTTTCATTGTTAGTTTGCGAGAATGTGTTGTTGAGAAGGCTATATTGTTTTAATTTTTTCATAGGGCTATGTTGAGAAATGAGTATATTTTAACTTGGGTTTGTTTCTGTGAATATTTGTTGGTTTCTATTTATGGCGACCGTTTTGTGGATATGTTTGGAACATAATAAAATTGTTGTTGTTACGCACCATCACCACTGGACAGGAACCATAGATCAAATAGAAATCGTCATTAACCTATGAAAAGAACAAGCATATTAAGCAACATAAATGAATATTGTCTGCATTTAATTTCAGATAGATACATGTCTACACCTTTTGCACCCATCAACGCATGAAAAAAACACAAGATAAGATCCAACCACCTTCACATAGATTCCACAGCCGATGAATGCACTTGAACCTTCACAGAAGCTTGCTATCCTCACTCACATCTACCTTTAACAACAACATAGAACCAAAGAATGACACCAAACAATACGCTTTCGATAACTGCATAGGCATTCATTCCACAAACATACGTATGTATACATAGGCTAACTAGAATGAGGAAGAACAAGACAAGGGCTAATGTGGTAAATGGAAGCCATAAATCAAACAATATAGTGTAAGGAAAATGACAATAATGAACAATGCCTTATGCAAAGCAACATGAACTACATAACATTAACAATTTTATTGCATTAAAAACACAAGATAACATCCAACTACCTTCACATAGATTCCATAGTCGATAAACGCACTTGCACCTTCACAGAAGCTTGCGATCATCACTCACATCTACCTTCAACAACACAAACCCAAAGAATGACATCCAACAATATATTTTTGAAAAATACATAGACATTCATTTCACAAACATGCATATGTATACATAGCCTGATTGGAATGAGGAACAACAAGACAAGGGATGGTGTGGTAAATGGAAACCATAAATGAAACAAAATAGCATAAAGAAGATGGAAAAAGTGAACAATGTCTTATGTAAAGCAACATGAACTACATAAGATTAACTATTTTATTGCATTGCAACCATCGCCATAAAACAAAAGACATAAACAAAACAATATTGTTATCAGCAGTCACCTAGATGGAAAAAGGAGAAAAACAGTAAAAAACACAGTGAGAAATCCATACAAAAACATTTGTGCAAAATCCAAACCATAAATCAAACAATATTGCTGCAAAGAAACTATAAACTCTCTTTTCAAGAGAACCCTATCAAAAAGGAAACAATATACCCTAAAACAACGCAACTTGTATAACATTAACTATTTTGTTGGGTTGCAACTATTGCACACAAAAGCATGGCTTCCAATAGTGGCTCACATGGCAAACCCACAAAACACAGAAAGCTCCTAGTAACAGAAAGACTCAAAACCTTCACCAGGAAAACGCGAACCCTAAATGAATCAATATTGGTTTCAATGGTAACCCAGATCAAAGATTCACCAAAAACACAATAGATTAACTATTTTGTAACCATTCACTAAGACTGGAAGCCATAAATGAAACAATATATCACGCAAATGCCAAAACCCACAAAAAAAAAGAAATCTTGATTTGATCACCAAAAAATACACCAGATTAACTATTTTGCAACCACTCACACAGAACCAAAGCCATAAATGGAACAATATAGCCAACAGTCACCCACATGCCAAAACCCACAATTTTTGATTGCTGATGGCTAGCTTGGGTTGGCTTTTTTTACTTATTTGTTGTTGTGTGGTTTTTTTGTGCTTTGATATATATTTATATGTATGTGTATATATATATGTATATATGTACCTAGATATATATATATATATATGTATGTATATATGTGTGTATATATATGTATATATGTGTATATATATATATGTATTTATATGTATATGTATGTGTATATATGCATATATATGTGTTTATTTGTATATATATGTATATGTATCTATATATATGCATATATATATATGTATGTATAGATATGTGTATATATATGTATGTATATGTATATGTATATGTATGTATAACATCCAAAACATTGACTATTTTGTTGCTTTGCAACCATAGATGATAAATGGAAGCCACAAATGAGACAATATAGCCCAAGGTGGACATCAACAGAATGAATTGCATAACATTAACTATTTCATTCCATTGCAACCATTGCCAATGCTGAAAATCACAGTTATAGACCTATGCAAAACCTTTCATGTGAAAGGGTGGTCCATATACCGCTTATGTGTATATATATGTAGATTTGTATGTATACATGTATATATAGTATTCATAACATTTGGTATTTTGTAGCATATATATGTGTGTATGTATATATATGTATATATATATATATGTATATGTATATATATATGTATATGTATATATGTGTATATGTATAGAATGTATATATGTGTATATGTATAGTATGTGTAGTATGTACATACATATATGTATATATATGTATCTATATATGTATATCTATATGTATATGTATGTATGTGTACAACGTGTATTGTATGTACATACATATATGTATATATATGTACATCTATATGTATATATATGCATATGTATAGTACGTACATACACATATGTAGATATATGTATATGTATATATATGTATATATATATGTATTTATATGTATATATATTTCTATCAACTTTGCTTGGAATTTTGGTCAGCCTCCACGTGTTTCAAAATTCTTGCAGTCTAGGAAAGGGTGGTGGATGGGTTATAGCTTTGGCCAGAATTCTCATCATCCTCCCAAATTTTTTTCCTTCTAATGGCCATAAAAAGGTGGCAGAGGCAGTTGTTGGCTGCTTTGGGAATAGGGTGGTGTTTGTTGGGTCGCGTATATAGATAAGGCTACAAAAATTAAACATTGGTTTGCATCAACACTAATTGTTGTATGCTTTGTGTGTACTGGGGATGGTTGTAATAACAGTTGTTAAATTCCTTGGGAAACAAAACGAGTGTCTGGGAAATTTTCAATAAGGCATTGTTTGTTGTTGTTATGTTGCTATACCTGATATTGGAGCTGTGTGCAATGAGGGTAAGCTTATGTGAGGTGCAAGCTAGATTAGGATTTGTGTAGCTTATTCAAAGGTGGGTGGAGGTTATTGTGTTTTTTTTGCATGGACAGAAGGTCTGCTTTCCATGTGATTAATACTACATCTAGTTTGTTATATGTTTCCATAAATAGATGATAGTTGTACTACAAGAAATACATAATGTTATTGTATGACTATAATCTTGAATTCCATCTTGACATTTGTTTCATTGTCACTACCATGAAGGTGTTATGGAATTGTAAATTGAGAATATGAATTGAAACTGTAAATGGAATGGTTTCAATATTAAATCTTATTTCAACTATCAAAGTAATGTGATATATGATTGTTCTAATGATCATGTTGGTCATGTACAGGAAGGTAACAATGTTAGCATGAGAAGGGAGAACCATCGAGAGCAAATCAAATGACTTCTTCTTGAAGTTATAAATTTAACACCATTTGGGCCAAGAAACAAGTAGAGTTAGTGTACTGGAAGACTAAGGTTTTGAGGGTATTTGGTTATGATTTAGGTGAGGTGTAAGTGGGGATTGGGTCTTGGAAACCCCTAGCTAAGTTTGAAACTCGGATGGAACCTTGAGTGGGCTTTTAATGAGAGTTGTTGGTCATTTTTTTTGGTTGGAGTGAAAAAATAAACCCCCTAGGGTCTATACCATAGTGGTAGGGGTCAAGTGGGCATATAATATCACCCCTAAGACATGATTTGACCCTTGAAAATCTCTCATAATGGAGAGTGACGAATTTTGAGAAGAGGATGGGGTGGAAAGATGGAGGGGTTGTCCAAGTGCATTCTTTCCTCTTTAATGAGGAAAAGACTCTCATTGATGGAGGTAGGTAGACTCCACACCTCCCCATCCAATGGTTGCAAGTGGGAAACTTCTATATAATTTGGAAAGGAAGAATGAGGGGGTGTTACTGACTTCTCCTTTTGGAGAATTATGGAAAGGATGGAAGGAGGAATGAGAAGAGAGGAGTCATGTTGTGGAGAGAGTGATCTAGATGGCTTGGTTGGAGAGGAAGGAAGGATAAAAGAGTGAATTTCCAACACCTAAAGCAAAGAGATAAGCTCTACTATCTCCATTTTCCTTGTTTAGTTGCAGCAAGAGAATGATATGTTTGTGTGGGTTTTTACTGAATATGTGTGTGAGGAGTCTATATGTATGTAATATGTTGTGCTCTTTTTCATTCCTTTTGTAAAATTTTGAGAGGACCCCATTCATCATCTTGGGTTGAAATAATTCTTGCTCGAGGGTATGGCTAGAGCCCACAAGGCTCCATGATGCCATTACAGTAGGGTGGAGAGCAAGCCTTACTCATGTATTTGTGGTTTATGACACCATTAAACATGACTGTGATATTGAAATCTTCTCTTAAATGTTGAAATTGGAAGATGAAAGAGCAAGCCTTTCTGCAATGGTTGTCAACTATTTCATATTGTAAAGATGAGAACTTAGTAAATAATAATTGTTGTAAAATGACACAGTATCGGGAGCAATTATTTGTGTGCTATCTTTCTAATATGAGAAGGTAATATTTTGTTAAATAGGAGATTGGTAAAGGTATTTCATTGGTATGCTGACCATCAGAGCTGAAATTGTTATTTGTAATATTGATTTATTTTGCCACATTGAGGGAACTGATTCAAAATAAAAATTTAAGTTTCCTTTCCTAAAATCTTAAGCGGGATTAAGAGGGTTTGAACTAAATAATTATAGCTACGTTTATTTGGAATAACAAGTTGTGGGTTCTTTTAAATTGCACATGTAAATATCCAAATATTAAAGGAAAAATATATAAAAGAATGTAAAGTTATGAGAACTTACCAAGGGTAGTTATATTGATTAATTCTTTTATTCTTTTTCAAAGTAAGCTGTAATAATATTTTCATTATTTGGTCTGCAAACTCATCTATAGGAACTAAAATTGTTATGCATCTTATATACCTTTCAACCAACATAGAGGCACACTAGAGATTTAAATTTCTAAAAGCCAATTGAGACTGAAATGGGCATTTTAGGGGTGTAAACAAATTACTTGTACAGGCCGTAAAGTGTGATTTTCTTCTTCTTTTGTTTTACTTATTTATTTATTTATTTTCTGTGTGGGAGAAGGTGTGAGGAAGAGCAGGGATGGCAAGCAAGAGGGTATGAGGAGTGGAAACCTTTTTTTTATTGCTTGCCATTATCGGTCACAAGTGTTATTGTCATAAACGAGTTAACAATAACTGGTCCATAAATTCCCGTTACATGTTGAAACTGTGATGCAATTCCAAAACTAGCTTTTACATATTCTAAATGGTTAGAAACATCCACAAACAACTTGAAATTATATTTTTCAAGTTATAAACAAAGAGCTAATACATAATGCATAAAATAGGTCGTTAGCAAGAATCTTCACAAGAGAGGCTTACGAAAGTTTCAAGCAAGTTAATCTGCAGGTTTAACGCCGAGATTCCATGGCAATGATCATCAGGGAGGTACACATAATGTGAACCATAGAAAAGGAACATGAACTATTTGACATAATGCCCCTAAGAAATATGGTATCATGGAATGTAATGATTGCAGGCAACGTCTTGCATGAAGTTTGCTACCGTATTGAAGGTGACTTGATTGAGGATATTGTTTACCATATAACCTGTGTTCACCAACATCAGAATGGGACACACCCACCTCCTTTCATTAATCGTCTTCATTTCTGCTCTCTCTAGAGTTCTGGAGCGACTCACCCTCTTTTCCATGTAAACACCAACCCTCGTGTCGTTTCTTTCTTTCTGGAATAACTCTAGCCTTAATCACTCTTGACACAGTATGGTATAGGGTTGGAATGTACATGTACATTGATCTTTGAGGTGGATCCCCATGCGAAGTTTCAGTTCCAAGCCAATAATAACAATTAGAAAAAAAAAAGTAGAGACTTCATCACCTCAATGAAATGATTGAAACGACTTGTATTGTTGTCCTAGAGTGTTGCATGAAATAATGACTGTGAAGGTCGAGTCTTATCCCCTAGCACGTTCTCTGTTTCCCCTGTCCCATCGACCTCTTTTTAGGTGTGTCATTAATTGTTAGTTTAAAATGCCAAAACAGTGATAAATGTCTTGGCAGCATGTTCAGATTCGCAATATTAAATTAGGCTCATTAAACTTATTTTTGTTGTGTTGAAAAGGGTCTCCTCTGAGTGCAATGAGAGGTAGGAGGCGAGAGGCTGGCATTGAAAAGTTAGTGAATAAGAAAAGAAGTGAGGCGTGGTGTGTTGTATCCTAGTTGCGATGATTAGAATGGTAGAATTTTATTTTCTTGACAAACAGAGTAATGGCTATACCATTCTGGTTGTCTCCCTCTTTTATCTATTCTTCTAAACTATTGATTAATGTGCAGATCATTGTGTGGGAGTGGGTTGAGTTAATGATGCAGTTGAGGTAACAAATAGCTGTGTCATACCTATTATCTAAGAAAGATCTAGCTCAGACTAGTGTTGGTCATGTCACTTTAAGTTTTCACCAACAATCGGCCAGCCGAATGAGGTAACTAATGGCAGTCATTAATTATTCAGTCAAATAGTGGTGGACATAACCAAAGGATACTTATGGTGTACGCAATAGCATTAAGGCGTAGTAGGACAATAAATGTAGTTAGGGTGTCCTTGGTCCTTCTGGAAGCATGACTTACCTTGCAGTCATTTGGACTTAGCGGTGGTCGGCGGTTATTAGCCGATAGCTTTTTTCCAGTGCTGCCATCCAAGTCACCCCAGTCTTATCCAGTTATAATGGAATTAAGAATTTTAAAACCAGGCATAAAATAATAACAACAATAATAGCCAGAAACAAAAAAAAAAGTGAGAGTCTACAAGGTACATGATTAAGCAGATTCGTTAAAGTTTGAATGGTAAAATAGTTGAAGTCAGTGGTCGTAGGATTCCTCTATCAGTGCTCTTATGAGAAACTCCATTGCAGATCCGCAATGCAAACCAGTTAGTATGCTCCATTAATCCTGGGCCAAACGCATTCTACCCGTAAGAAAAAAGAAAAAAAAACACGGTTCAGCCTATAGCTCAATATTTTCTTCTCAAGCATGGTTCACTTTTGGTAATTTCATTCATGTGAGAACACTCATGGTGGTGCTAAATTCAAAGATTAATAATGAAACCATCGATATATATTTCACGTGAAATTAAAACATGTATCTAGGGGAGCTCTTGTTATTATAAATAAAATATACGCCAATAATATTAGCCAAAGGAATAAACACAACTCTTTATAGTGGTAGAAATTTTAATATAAGTTAAAAGAGTGATGAAAACTCCCATTAAAATAAAAGAAACATGTTCAAGTATACTTAAAAAGTAAGGAAATAAAAGTTGAAGGAAGGGCTACGTGCCTTATAAGTTAGAAAATTAAGTACTAAATATTTTCCATTTATTAGACTTTAAGTTAATTTATTTCATTTATTAGATTTTAAGTTAATTTATTTTATTTTATTTTAAATTATGGTTAAAAAGGGAAAAAAATTACATGAGTAATTTCTTTCAAAAATAATAATAAGGTTATTAATTTATACACACATAATGTGTAGATGATACTTAATATTGGTATTTAGGATTTTATAGTTCATTTTTTAATAGGGCAATATGATTAATTAATTAATTAAAGTTTTGTATAGGTATGGAATTGGCTGGGAAAATTACTTTTATGTTCCAAAGGAATTTAATATTATTAGATGGATACTCAGTCTAGCATGAATCTAATTAAGACTACTATCAATATTTTGATGGTGACTAAACGATAATGTGTTACCATCCTTAAGAATTATTATCGGGTTATAATAATAATGTCATTAATAAGGATGATAATATTCTTAATAATTAATTCGTGGTTAATGAGAAATGGCATTATTTTGGTTTCGTTGGTGTAATAATCCTATCATTATATTTAAGAGACGGTTGAATAAAAATGATACTACTTATTATTAAATCACTTTTTAAACCACTTGTATTAGCACAAAATTTAAGTGATATTTTTTACAATTGACTCAATAAATTGAAGTGGGACCTACCACTTTATCCCTCAAGATATCATATAATAAATCCTTAATTCCTCTAAACCAAACAAAGTGTGGGTGATCGATGTTTCCTATTCCCTTGGAATTGGAATTGACTAAGTCCTGTTTATATGGTGCTAAGATGTTGACCAAGAGAAATGTTGAACCCGTGGGTATCATGCCTCTATTAAACTATCATAACAAAATGACAACCTAAAGTTATTAATAAATAACAAGAAGGAAGATATTCGCTAGAATATACATTTGTGGGTCCTTACTAAGGGTTATAAAATTAAATTATTTGTAACCATTCCAATCCAAGACTAATGATACTAGAGCACCCCAAGGAGATCATATGTAATTAATTGAATCAACATCCTTACATTTAAGTTTGTGAATTATCTTCTTAAAGATGTACAACTCTTATTAGGTCTAGTGTTCACCTTAATCACTTCAGACTATTAAATAGCTTAATCAATAGTTTAAAAAAAAAATTGTTGTGTTTTTTAGCAAAGATTTTGGGCATGACAAAATGCAAAAGAAAAGTGTCGCCTATGATAATATTTTTCCCATTTTTGTGCAGGGAAGTTGGTGAGAACAGATGTGTTTGAAGCAAGTGGGAAGAGGTGATACAAGATTTTTTTTTTGCATGGTGTTTTAACTTTGAAACCAATATTGTTTGATTTATGGTTTTCATTTAGTCATTATGATTGCAATCCAATGAAACAGTCATTGTTATACAGTCTATGTTGAATGTTGTCCTCTATATTGTTAGTCGTTGGTTTTATTATGTGTACTTTGGTTGGAATCCTTGCAAGCCTTTTTGTTTCTTGGACTTCCCACCAAGCGAGGAAAAGGTGGAAAATGGCCTTCCCTTTAAAAAAATATAGGCCAAAATTCCCACCAACCCCCCTATTTTAATCCTTGTGGTGGTTGTGGGAAGGGTGCCAGACGTGGTTGTTGGCTACCTTGGAGATATGTCATGTGTTCTCCTCTATGTTGATAGAGAAGGTGACTAATGTGGCTTATATTGTTTTCCATAGGGCATTTTCATTGTCCCTTGTCTAGTGTTTGTTGCGTTTTCAGTTGTGCAATCATGGAAAAAGTATTCAGATTGTCCCTTCAATAGGTTCAAAGGGGTGTTGAACACATGTATGTGGTAGCTAATGTTCTTTGGTATGTTCAATACAAAGCTTATTGTTATAGGAATTCCTTTTCAAGAATGAAAGAAATAACAAATTTCTTTCAAACTAAATAACTATCTTCTTAAAAACAATAAATTTGAATGCTTTGTCTCCCTTTTCAAATAATATCTTCTTTAATATATAATTCTTATTAAAATAAGTTGCAGCGATGCTTCATATGGTGCTTGATTAGGATAACAAGGTGTTGAGAATGAAATTTTTTCCCATCAAATCTTTGAATAAACACCTTAAGGGTCAATCAAGAGGACACACATATAGGTAGATAGATAAATATCAATATGTACAGATGTAAATATTTATTTATGTAGAGACTACTATATCTAAATAGATGTGTATAGCATATTTTTTCCTCGATATGCAACTGGATTGATCATAATTATAAAGAGAACAAACATCCAAACTGAATTTTCCCTCATTTTCTTGAACGAGAAGGTTAGGAATTCAAACCTTTTGTTGGCTATAATATATTGTGTAGCCTGAAGCAAGGAATTATTATAGAAAAAAAAAGCTTTGAATTCGTAGCCTCCTCAACCAATCAACTGAGGGAAAATGTTGTGTGGATGTTTGGTCTCTTGAATGATGGCTGGTTTTGAGATTAGTTATTGTATGGTTTGTGTGTGCTTGCACTACTTGTGATCATAGTTGTTGTTTATCCAATTGTATATAAACTGTGAGATGAAAGATTGGTCTTGCTTTATACTGTACTTAATGTAGGTGCTAATGTGCATATAAATGAAACCATAAACAAAACAATATTGCTAACAGTCACCCGCATACCAGAACCCACAGAATAGAATAAATCTTGATATCAAGATTCACCCAAAAAATACCAAATTCACTATTTTGGAACCATTCACAGAAAATGGAAGCCATAAATCAAACAATATAACCAACACTCATCCACCTACCAAAACCCATGAAACTATATAGTATTTTGAACAACAATCGACACAATGAAACAATATTGGTTTCAAGAGCCAAACAGATGAAAAAAACTTGCATAAACACACAAATTCAACAAAGGAAACATAGAAAACAAAAAAGATGTTGGAAAACCCAAATTGTTTCAATTTTCAATCAGGTTTTGTTGAGCAAAAAATAGTATGTCTTCACATGGCCTTCACACACCAATTTTTTTGGGTATCGTATTTTGTTTACTCCTTCAACTTTGTAGCCATGTCTATAAGGGAATTACATTGCTAACACTATTCAAGATTTACATATATACATAAACACATATATGTATATATACATATATATATATATATATATACAGAGACAAAAATCTACATATATACACACATATAGTTTGTTGAGAAATGAGTATACTTCTACTTTTGTTCCTCATTGAATCTTTGTTGGTTCCTCTCAATTTATATATATGTGTGTGTGTGTGTATGTATATATGTACGCCAACCATTACTGCTACATGCACTTGCACCTTCATACAGGCTTGCCCTCCATCGTTACAGCTACTATATATATCTACATATATACATGTGTTTATATGTATATCTATATGCTTTGCGTGTACTAGTGATGGTCGTAATGATAGCTGCCATTTAACGCCCTGGGGAACAAAACAAATGTCTTCGAGATTTTCAACAAGGAATTGTTTGGTCTCGTTTTGTTGCTATACCTGATATGGGAGCCGTGAGCAATGAGGGTAAGCTTTTGTGCATCTTTTACGAGGGTGGGTGGAGGTTACTAAACACATAAAATGCAATAAAGAAAAAGTATTTCCTTCCACCAATGGAAACTACATAGAACCCATAATCCAAGCAATTTATAGTAAGCTACAGAGAAAAAATCAACAATCCCCTTTCAAAAATAACATAAAATATTTTAGAAATACTCCACGAATGGTTTTTCCAATATGCACCTCTTCTGAATTCAATTACACCTCTTCCCACTTGGTTTCTCTTCCCTTCATCCTTTCTCCATGGCCTGCTAAAAATGAACATAGAACTATCACAACCCACCACAACTATGGAAATTTTGTGAAGGTGGTTGGAGGTTATCTTGTGTTCTTTGCATGTGTTGATGGTTGCAAAAGGTGTGGGTTGTGATAATTCTTGTATATCTATATGTGTGTGTGTGTGTGTGTGTTTGTGTGTATGTATATATATATGTGTGTGTGTGTCTCTGTGTGTGTGTGTATGTATGTATATATGTGTGTGTGTGTATATGCATATATATGTATATATATATGTATATATATATGTATATATATATGTATATATATATATATATATATATATATATATATGTATATATATATATATGTGTATATATATATATGTATATATATGTATATATGTGCACAATATGTTATTGAAAATTGTACAGACATTCACTTTGTTCTTCGAGGACTTTAAACATAGATGTTACTTGTAGCATCAACACTACACAAAAACCATACAATGATTAATGTTGATTCCATTTCACTGGCTTCCTCTATCGCCATGCCAAACGCTTTTTAAATTTTAAAAAATAAAACAAAACAACACCTAGTACACGGTGTCAAAGACCTAGAACTGTGAAGGCTGATGAAAATTCCAACCAATGTTTCCCATAGCCCAATGCTGATTGTTGTTGTCTAGCTTTGGCTATATACTTTCATTTACAATGCATAATAAAATAGCTGATATTATAGAGTTAATGTTGTTTCCCAAAAGGCATTCTTTTCGATAGGGTGGAGCTCAAGAGGTTGTACTATTACAATTTTTGATAGGGTGTTGGTGAATACATTTATGTAAGTATATATATATATATATATGTACATATATATGCATGGTTCATCACAAAAAGGACAAAAAAAATGTGCTTGGAAAACCAATGGATAGAAATAACCCACACTGGCGAGCAAGAGACCACAAAAGCAAACTGGAATATGTTAAGAATTTTATTCTGTTGCAACCATAGCCAGAAAATGGAGATAATAGAAAGAAGCTGACAAACAAATTGACATTTACAGACCCATGCAAACCACTGCCTTGTTATCCCAAAAAAGGGTTGGAAAAAATTATCACAGGTGACACTTTCAATTTTCTTTTGCAAACATTGTTGCCTTCAAACACAAAAAATAGCCTCTAACCATCTATATAGAAGTTCCTATTAAGTTTTCCTTATGACACTTAGTATACAGTCCATTACTCTAACAACTGCTTTTTTGAGGCTGAAGAAATAACAACTAGGAATGTGTATTTAATGCATGCTTTCCCATTGCTAATAGCTATCTTGAAGAACAAGCTAAACCTAGAGAATGACACCTAACAATGTGTTATAAAAAATTGAAACAATATGGCTTTTTGCTTAGCGTGAGCCTCTGAGAAAAAAATCAATATAGCTATAGGGAAATGCCCTTTCAAACACTGTTCAAGCATTTGTTATCTTTGTGACTACTTGAAAAGGTAGTACTTCTTATACCTATTGTCACTACATAGAAACCATACAACAATTAATGTTGATGCCATTTCACTAGCCTTCTCTATTGATGCAACAAATGCTTTTAATATAAAAATCAAAATAGAATCCGCCAACTTCCTTTTCTGGTCACACTGACTAGAGGCTAGAAATGAGACAATATTTCTTTTCTAGAAAACAACAATGAACAGTGCCTTGTGCAAAACAATATCAATTGCATAACATTTACTATTTTATTCCATATCAGCCATTGCCACAAAAATATTTCTTGCAACAACGACCCATATGGAACACCCTCAAAACACAAAAAACTTGCAGTAACAAAGTGAATCAAAGCCTCCACCACAAAACATGAACAATTGATGAATCAATATTGTATATGTGTGTGTGTGTATCTGATCTAGTGAAGAATGCATTTCAGATAACAATATAAACTATATAATATTAAGTATTTGATTATCCATTACAAAGAGTGGAATATATTCAAAGCTAGCGAACAACAATTAGATTGTGTTGTGGAGAACAACACAAAATATTTTAATATATTGCAACCATTTACACAAAATAGAAGCCATAAATGAGACAATATTAAATTTTGTTATGTGTAGATTTGTATGTATGCCAAAGTAGATGTGAGCAATGTACATACGTACTCTTCCCAATGTTTATTGTTTTCTCAAAATATTTATTTGTCTGAATCTTGACATGGCATACTTCAAATGTTATACTTCATATTAACTATTATATACAACATTAAAGCCTTTTTCCTAATTGTTTATTTTCCTTTGTACTCTTGGTGTTTCTAGGGAAAAAAAGGAGGGATTTTAAAATTGAAATAGTGAACTTGGAATAACAAATTTTATGTTAAGTATTATTTGAATAATTGAAGCCCTTGTTATTATTAATCCTTTTTTGTCATATTGTTAATTCCTGTGTAAAAAAATTGAGTTCCCATGTTGTGTTTTGAAGTCATAGACCTTCTACCCATATGTCGGTGTTGTAGCTCTTTGATTCTAAAAGAGCAGATGCAGCAATGTCAGTGGCCTCTAGCTCTTCTGAGGTTGGCAAAAATCCTCAAGAAGCAGTCCTATAAGTGTGTGTGTTGTTTAGTTTATTGTTGCTGCTAATTATCTTGGCAGTTTCTCAAGTGTACTAAACAAACCAAGAATATACTTCATTTGAATTAACAATTACTATGATATATGTTCTAACTTATTTATATTTGAATTGTCTGTCTTGTTTCCCCTTGAATTTACCGGCCATTTTGGAGTAACTTATATGTTAGAGGGGAAAATGTCTTAGTTTCCAAATGTTTCAATATTACTATTTGCTTTTAGAGTTGAGTCATAGTTATAAATATCTCATTACTGCCACTATGTTGAGTTTAATTTCCTTGTAGGATACAAATGTGAATCCAGCTTAACAAGAGATGTGCTACAATTTATAGATGCTAGAGATGTTGTCCCATCTACAGTCCTCCAACTAATTTCTTACCAAAAAATAGGAGATGATCAAAGCCCAGTCGACTGGTACAAAGTCATCTTGTCTGATGGAACCCACATGCAGATGGGAACTTTTCTTGTAAAATACAATGACCTTTTTATAGGCTAATTGAAAATAGGTTCAATTGTGTGCTTAACAAACTATTTGTCTAGAAAGTTGTGGGAATCGAGGTTTGATATAGTTTTGTCTTGCTTGTACTTGTAGTTTCCTGCTTCCTTGTTTGTGGGGGCTTCCTTTTAAAGTATTTAATGTTGTTTCATTCTAGGGAAATTGGCATACTATCCCTAGATGTGAAGATGACAGATTGCTAGCTAATTGGAAAACCTAAATATTTTTTTAGAGATCAAGAAGAACAAAAAGTTGGCTGCAAGTCACCCTCCCCATCCAACTGGGCCTCCACCTTTGGAATTAATAAATCCCCAAGGCAACAAGATGCTCCTGCAAAAATCAGCCCTATTAAAGGCTTGAATGTTTACCAAACCAAATGGACGATAAAAGGCCATGTAACAACAAAGAGGGATATGCACCATTATAGCAGGCAAGGGTGCAAAGGGCGGGTATTCAACTTTGATATCATTGACGATGAGGGCACATAAATATGGATTATGTTCTTTAATGACATTACAGACCTACATTATGATAGGGTTGAGGTGGGACGTACTTATTATGTATCAAAGGAGTCAGCGAGACAAGCAGAAAAAAAATTAATAAGTCAAACAGCTAGATGGAAATCATTCTGGGTCAAAGTTCAATGTTAAAATGCTATGATGATGAGGCCTTTGTGCCAGAGAAAGTATTTAAGTTCACCCCACTAAATGAAATTGAAAATTGCACTAATAACAGTTTAATTGATGTTATTGGCACTGTGGTACATGTGGGAATGGTTTCGACTATACAAAGAAAGGATCAGTCCGAAACAATTCAGAGGACTGTTAAACTTAATGATTTGTCATCATTTTCATTTGATGTTAATTTGTGGGGCTCAAACTAGGAAGCAAAGGGTCATGAGTTGGAGAGGTTGTACACCCCTGGTTCAGCTCTCATCCTTGTTGTTAAAAATGCATGTGTTGGGTATTTCAATGGAGTTGTTCTGAACATAGTCATAGGGACTCTTCTATATATAAATCCTGACATGCCAGAAGCACAACCATTGATCGAAAGAGGATATATTGATCCACCTACTATTGAGGCCCCTTGAATAGTCCCTTGAAAGGTTGCTTTGGGAAATGGGAGAGTCACTATTGCATATATGTTCGACCACTGCCTTGGCTTGCCAGAGACTTTGCAAGCTACGCTCAAGGCAATAGTAAAATTTATAAAAAATGATGCATTATGTTATGTTGCATGCTCGTTGGAGGTGAATAGTAGGCAATGGAAGAAAAAGTGTGAACAATCCGAGAAAAATACATGGTTTTTCCCAAAATTCCAGAGAACAATAGCTAAATATGACTTGTGATATTTATTGCAACTAACTATTGAAGACCATACAGGTGAGCTTTGGGAAACTGCTTTTGATGAGGCTGCAATAAGCCTATTATAAATGTCAATAAAACATATTTACATGTTACAATATGAGTCTATCACTAAAATGAGTGTTGAGTTTGTTATCGATGTTGTCACCTACACGTCATTTATTTTCACTCTTCTAATCAAAACTCAGAGTTATAATTTAGAAACAAGACTAAAAATAATAATAGTGAAGGTTGTAAAGCTTAACTTTGAAGCTGAGTGAAAGCTCTTACTATAAGACTTGTCTACTGTTTCTCTTGTCATGCAACAGTCTCTGTAGATAGTGTTGGGGTTAAAATGACACTAAGAGGGGGGGGTGAATCAATGTCTTAATAGATTTGACCAATTTTCACATATTCAAAAACATAGCTTAGATTTGATCTCAATATTGTTTTGATTAATGCATTCATGAGTTGAATGTAATCATTCATAAACAGAATTGAGAAAAGTAATAAACCCAACAGTGAACTGAAACAACAACAACATAGAAAATTAGAGAGCACACAGAAGAACCAAGATACAAAAGATTTGCCGAATGGAAAACCATCTTGGGGTAGAAAAACCACTCCTAAACTACCTTACTGGATTAATCTTCAAAACCGCTTTCAACAATGCCTTATAGGCTAAATTTCTGAGCACCAACTCAAGGAGCACCAACCCCTCATTTAGAGACAACAATCTCAAGGAGCACCAACCCCTTACTCAAATTATAGAATTACAATAAAAATATATTAGAGGATCTCTCTGTTTACAGTTAATTTCATAACACTCTGCTTCTAATACTCTAGGAGCAATGTCCCAGTATTACATCCAGTTCCCTCTCTTGATTACTGCCAAAATAACTATCTCTCAGAATTACAGGCCAGCAGCATCTTCACAGTTTTCAACACTAGTTTTTATATACATTTCAAGTATGTCTGTTATCAAGAAATCTTCAACAAGCGTTTTTCACAAGATTCTAAAACTCTCTTGCTATTTTTAGAATCTGAAGCTGGATAATGATGATCTATAGATGATGGTAAAAATCAGAGTAATGCATATCCAGAAAGCTTTAATTTTTGTGCTGAGTCAGGAAATTTCAAATTGTAAATGAAAGATTTTCATCAAAGCCATGTCTGCCTACAACAAAAAATCATAACCTCTAAAATCTCAGAGAATACCTTGCCAGAGATTCGATACCAACCAAAGAAGTCTATATACAACTATATTTAGAAAAATTCATTAAATAAAAAATGCAACAACTCAAAAAGAAACTCGATGAATATCCTGTTATGTAACCATTCTGAGATTTGATGCCAATCCATGATGATGACCACAAAGTTTTGAGTCTTCGTAACTATTCGTTGAGACAACAATATAGTTCTGCCGAAGGAAATTAAATCGCCAGAAAATCCCTTTAGATATCGCTTTCACCAAGAGCCATCAGAGTCAGGAAGAACACATAATGAATACATCATGTCTCATCGATAGGCTTCCTTAGAGTATTATTCATTTGATGTTGCTGTGACATCTTGCTGTCGAGGAGATGCTTTGTATATTTTGCTGTGTTTCACCGAAAGACTTTATCCCTTATAAGTTGCTGTAACATAATGGTTCTCTTGCCGATACATCCTTCTGTTTGTCACTGTGACACAACAGAGTCAGGGAGAAGTCATACCGCCAACATTATGTTTCATCGAAGGTCACTTGATACACATTGTCGCCATAACATATCATTTTTCTTGCCGAAGATCCTTCTAACTTGTATTTGTCACTATAGCTTACCGTCATCGGGGAGAACTCTCTTAGAAAGCTTGAATCATACCGAAAGTCTTTATCATTTCCAAGTCGCCAAGACAAGAGCACACTTACACCGAGATGTGTCCTTCATCCACCTTCGCCAAGACAATGTGTAGTCGAGGTGGCATCTCATAGAGCATCCTGTGTCTTACCGAAAGCTCACATTTTCATTCCTGTCGCCATGACATAACACTCTCTGGGAAACCTCATATAGATATCTTCGTTATACTGAAACACCCCAAATTCACCTCAGATCACCAAGAGAGAACAAATCTCACATCGATGAAGTCCTTTTGAATTCCATCGGCGAGACATATCAAAGTCGGGGAGACCTCTTGTAGAGCACACCATGTCTTTCTAAAAGTCTTCATCCACTTGTGTGTCGCTGAGACAAGACAAACCTTTCATCAAAAGCCCCTCATTAGACTTAGTCGCCAAGACTTGACGAGTTCGCTGAGACTCTACAATGAAACTCATGAGTCTTACTAAATTTTTTTATCCATTCATCTGATGTCGTTGAGACAATCCAAATCTTATGCCGACGAAGTCTCTTTATGTTTCATCAGCGAGACCAAAGGTCACTCGCCGAGACCTCTTGCCGAAAACCCTAGCTCTTACCGAAGAGACTACCTTTATGTTTTCGGTCGGTGTAACAAATCAAATTTGCCAAGACCATTCTTCGATGCACATGAGTCATACTGAAATGCTTTATCCACTCTGATTCGATAAGAAATTACAAACCTCTTGTCGAAAGCCTTCCACAAGCATTAGTCGGTGAGACCAAGTGAAATCACCAAGACCTTAGCCCGATACTACTCAATTTCAAGGCCGAAGTTCTCTCAAAGAGTTGTTTGGTGAGACTCCTCCCAAAAAATAGATAAAACCTTTTGAGCATGAGTTGGTAAGACAAGAAGGACTTGCTAAGACATTATATCGATAGCCACAACTCACGCCGATAGACTTCCACTTGCACTTGTTGGGTAGACATTACCTTTTCGCTGGGATGCTAAATCGAATACTCCAAGTCTAGCCGAAGTGAATCCCATATGTGACGTCGGTGAGAAAAAACCACTTCACCGAGACCTATTCCGAAAACCCTGACTCTTGCTGAAATAACCTTTCTTGAGCCAGTCGCCAAGACAACGCTAATGTTATGCCGAAAGTAGCCTATATGTTAAATTCAATCCCCATGACATCTAAAATGTCTTGCCAAATAGGCAACTCAGACATTTCAAAGTGGATCGGGAAGACCCTGCCATTTTCACTCCGATATGAGTAAGCTTGAAAGAGAAACAACCAATGCCTGTGATATGCAAGGAGAACCATTTTGACAAAGAAACCATCTTTCAACTCTGTCAGTTAAAGATGTAGCATTCATAACTTGAACCAAAAAACTCATCACCATGAAATTGAACCATAACAACTAACTTTTTGTAATAGCCAAGAGACATCAAAGAAGTGCCATAATAAATCATAAAGATCCAAACTGAGACTGATCATCAAAGAGAACCAACTGAAAGGGATTTTGACATCAAGGACAAACTATATGATCACAACTGAGATCCAACAAACTCCCCCTTTGTCCTTGATGGAAAAACATAAATGACTCTCCCCCTTTTTCTCCTCAATGACAAAGGATAAAGGAGAAGAATGTGCAATGCCAGAAAACACAACTGAGAAGCCAACCAAGTACCATAAGAACCAACTGCAAATAGAGCAATAGTGTAACAAACATATCGTATAACTTCATATACTTGAAATGCATAGAAATTATCAAAGAAATCAGTAGTAACAACCCGTGCAATAACTCCCACTTCGAAATCAGAAACTTAAAAACATCATGCATATAATCTATCTTCAAGGCAGCATATCAAAGCTCTCTCCTTTTGTTTCTACCAAGACATGAATTCAAGCAGCTTTCATTTATATAACTTGCACTCACTTTCACACACAACACTCAATTTCAAAGTTCAAAAATAAGTCCCAGCCATACATGATGAGGTTAATACTACCAGTCACCTTCCTTCATTGAAACACAAATAACAGAGCATATCCCATGAACATACATAGTTCTCATGATTGCTACAGCAACCTACTTAGATCACTGTACGATACTCAGAAGACCACAACACTCAATTATGTCATTCCATCTTGCAAATGACATTGTAAGTATCTTCATTTAGCACACAATCTTAACTAAGCTTCTTCATGCAACATCGAATAATATCATCACAAAAATAATTCATAACATCAAACATGTTTTTCAATCACTGTTCTCCAATGATAATTCTATCAACATCCCTTCAAAAACAAAGGCTTTCTTAACTTTAATATGTTGAGGAACTCACCTATATATCTCCACACCACTTAAAGATGTCATAAGGACATACCATTATTTCCAAAGCCCAAGCATTCAAAAAGTTCATTTAAGAATAAAGTGTACTGTCATTCCAAAACCTTCTGAAAATTGTCAACCACTAGACCAAGCAAAAACATTCCTTAATGTAGATATTTATCCATTACCTTTCAAATCAGATGATTGCCTTTGTCAGAAATAACAAAAGGTTAAGGAATTTAAGTCATTTCTCTTCCTTCTAAATCACCAAAAGCAAATACAAGATGTCATACCTCATTCTAGACTCCATAGGGGTAAAACATATTACCATAATAGACTCCCCCTGAGTCTTTGCTTCTTCTCAAGACATGGAAGGCAACTCTTGTGCAAGGAGTGCACAAGGAGTTTTCTCAGAAGCATCTTTATTGCTCTTCTTGTCATCTTGATTGCTCTTTCTTCTCCACACCAATGAAGTATTTTTCACTTGTTTGCTTGAAGTACCTGTCTTTCTATTGAATCTGCATTGCTGTACTTTATGTCCAATGTTGTTACATCTGAAACAAATGACTGTGATTGTTTTGAGAAATAGAGGACTTCCTACAGACTTTTCCAACATTGTTCCCTACATTATCCTCACTTGTATTTATTCTACAGTCTCTTCTCAAGTGACAAAAATTGTTACAGTTGTAACACACCACATCCTTATTTCTAGGGACATTAGAATGATTCTTATTTGACCATCTTATGCAATCAATTTCCTTATGACCATAGTCATTACAAACATAACAATATCCTTGGAAAGAATGATTATACCTGAAAGAATGATCATGCCAAGCATTTGAAGATCTGAAGAAAATTTTCCTTTCTCTATGAATACCTTTAGATTGTCTTCTAGTGTCAATGTTATCCTTTGATGTAGCAATATTGTAACCAAGATCAACCTTCATTCTTGGTGTTTGCTTGGCTATAAACTTCTTTCCATCTGAAGTAGTAAACACTGTTTCATGTTTAGATTTGTCTACAGAGCTTTGTCCAACCTCATATCCAATTCCTGTAGGATCTTTAGAATGCTTTTGCCTGCCCAACATCTCATTCAATATATTAGTACTATGATCAAATTTCTGAATTTTACCAGATTGAGCATTGATACATTCAAGCTCTTTTCTTAAAGCAACTACTTCTTCTTCAAGTTTTAGACAAACAATCTTTTTAATCTCCAAATCATAACTCACAACATCTGCAATCCTCTTATATTCTTCAATTTCAATTTTCTGACTTATAATCATATCATCCTTAAGAGTTAGTTCTTTTAAAAAGGAATCATTATCTGAACATTTCTTTAAAGAATCAATCTCATTTTCTAGTTTATTACACAATTCATCCTTGTCTTTTAACTTGACTTCCAAACTCTCTTTTTGCTGAAGCTGTCTTGTTAAAAACTGGTTTTCTTTTCTAAGCTGCTTAATAGTATCTAAGGCACATAGGAGTTCACCTTCCAAATCAACCTCACTTTCTAGTTCATCATATTCCAGTTCAGAGTTAACTTCATCAAAAGATTGATCTACATTTACACAAGTTTCTTGATCATCTAAATATTCATTGATGATCTCCCTGGACTTCTTTTCAAAATTATAAAGGTTTACACCTTCTTCACTCTCAAATGATTCACAACTTATTTCAGTATCAAAAGATATCTCCTCTTGTAACTCACTATTCTGATTCATTTTAGTCAACTTGTCCCAAACTTCCTTAGCACTGCTGTAATGAATGACTTTTGTAATGAGTTTATTTGGCAAGTTATTAAGAATAGCATTTATAGCTCTGGTATTGAATTCAAGAGCTTTCATCTCCTCAAGAGTGGGAGGAGATGTTGCATATGTAGTACAACCCTTTTCTACTACTTCCCACACTTCAGATCCTAAAGAGAGTAAGTATGTTTCCATCCTATGTTTCCATATAATAAAGTTTGTTTCTTCGAACTGAGGAGTTCCAGATCTAGGATACTCTACCATTTTAGAGCTACTGTTTATGAACCCTTCCTCGTTATTCCTTATACTAGATTCAGGTTGAGCATGATGAATAGCATTTTGCCGAGAACATCTTTTTCCCGTATTCCTTCTATTCTTTCCCATATTAAGCAAACTACTCCAAGACACCAGGAACAATCCTAGGTGGTTTAGACCTATCAGAGGACCCTACGCTCTGATACTAATTGTTGGAGTTAAAATGACATTGAGAGGGGGGGTGAATCAGTGTCTTAACAAATTTGACCAATTTTCACATATTGAAAAACATAGCTTAGATTTGATCTCAATATTATTCTGATTAATGCATTCATGAGTTGAATGTAATCATTCATAAACAAAATTGAGAAAAGTAATAAACCCAACAGTGAACTAAAACAACAACAACACAAAAAAGTAGAGAGCACACAGAAGAACCAAGATACAAAAGATTTGTTGAGTGGAAAACCCTCCTGGGGTAGAAAAACCACTCCTAAACTGCCTTACTGGCTTAATCTTCAAAACCACTTTTAACAATGCCTTATAGGCTAAATTTATGAGCACCAACTCAAGGAGCATCAACCCCTCATTTAGAGACAACAATCTCAAGGAGCACCAACCCCTTACTCAGATTATAGAATTACAATAAAAATATATCAGAGGATCTCTTTGTTTATAGTTAAGTTCATAACACTCTGCTTCTAATACTCTAGGAGCAATGTCCCAGTATTACATCCAGTTCCCTCTCTTGATTATGGCCAGAATAACCATCTCTCAGAATTACAGCCCAACAACATCTTCACAGTTTTCAACACTAGTTTTTATATACATTTCAAGTATGTTTGTTATCAAGAAATCTTCAACAAGTGTTTTTCACAAGATTCTGAAACTCTCTTTCTATTTTTAGAATCTGAAGCTGGATAATGATGATCTATAGATGATGGTAAAAATCAGAGTAATGCATATCCAGAAAGCTTTAATTTCTGCGCTGAGTCAGGAGATTTCAAATTGTAACTAAAATATTTTCATCAAAGCCATGTCTGCCTACAACAGAAAATCATAACCTCTAAAATCTCAGAGAATACCTTTCTAGAGATTCGATACCAACCAAAGAAGTCTGTATGCAACTATATTTAGAAAAATCCATTAAATCAAAAATGCAACAGCTCAAAAGGAAACTTGATGAATATCTTGTTATGTAATTGTTATGAGATTTGATGCCAATCCATGATGATGACCACATAGTTTTGAGTCTTCGTAACTATTCGCTGAGACAACAATATAGTTCTGCCGAAGGCATTTAAATTGCCAGACAATCCCTTTAGATATCACTTTCACCAAGAGCCATCAGAGTCGAGAAGAACACATAACAAATACATCATGTCTCATCGATAGGCTTCCTTAGAGTATTATTCATTCGCTGTCGCTGTGACATCCTACTGTCGGGGAGACGCTTTGTAGATTTTGCTGTGTTTCACTGAAAGACTTTATCCCTTATAAGTCGCTGTAACATAATAGTTCTCTCGCCAATACATCCTTTTGTTTGTCGCTATAACATAACAGAGTCGGGGAGAAGTCATACCGCCAACATTATGTTTCATCAAAGGTCACTTGATACACATTGTCACCATAACATATTGTTTTTCTTGCCGATGCACCTTCTAACTTGTATTTGTCGTATAGCCTACCATCATCAGGGAGACCTCTCTTAGACAGCTTGAATCATACCGAAAGTCTTTATCATTTTGAAGTTTCCAAGACAAGAGCACACTTACACCGAGATGTGTCCTTCATCCGCCTTCGCCAAGACAATGTGTAGTCAGGGTGACATCTCATAGAGCATCCTGTGTCTTACCAAAAGCTCACGTTTTCATTCCTATCGCCATGACATAACGCTTTTGGGGAGACCTCATATAGATATCTTTGTTATACCAAAACACCTCGAATTCACCTCAGATCGCCAAGAGAGAACAAATCTCACATCGATAAAGTCCTTTTGAATTCCATCGGCGAGACATATCAAAGTTTGGGAGACCTCTTGTAGAGCACACCATGTCTTTCTGAAAGTCTTCATCCACTTGTGTGTCGCTGAGACAAGACAAACCTTTCGCTAAAAGCCCCTCATTAGACTTAGTCGCCAAGACTTGATGGGTTCGCTAAGACTCTACAATGAAACTCATGAGTCTTACCGAAATGTTTTATCCATTCATCCAATGTCGCTAAGACAATCCAGATCTTATGTTGACGAAGTCTCTTTATGTTTCATCGGCGAGACCGAAGGTCACTCGCCGAGACCTCTCGCCAAAAACCCTAGCTCTTACTGAAGAGACTACCTTTATGTTTTCGGTCGGTGTAACAAATCAAATTTGCCAAGACCATTCTTCGATGCACATGAGTCATACCGAAATGCTTTATCCACTCTAATTCGCTAAGACATTACAAACCTCTTGCCGAAAGCCTTCCACAAGCATTAGTCGGTTAGACCAAGTGAAATCGCCAAGACCTCAGCCCGATACCGCTCAGTTTGGCCGAAGTTCTCTCAAAGAGTTGTTCGGTGAGACTCCTCCCAAAAAATAGATAAAACCTTTTGAGCATGAGTCAGTAAGACAAGAAGGACTCACTAAGACATTATATCGATAGCCACAACTCAGGCCGATAGACTTTCACATGCACTTGTCAGGGAGACATTACCTTTTCGCTAGGATGCTAAACCGAATACTCCAAGTCTAGCCAAAGTGAATCCCATATGTGATGTCGGCGAGACAAAACCACTTCGCCGAGACCTATTCCGAAAACCCTGACTCTTGCTGAAATAAACTTTCTTGAGCCGGTCGTGAAGACAACGCTAATGTTACGCCGAAAGCAGCCTGTATGTTAAATTCAATCCCCATGACATCTAAAATGTCTTGCCCAATAGGCAACTCAGACATTTCAAAGTGGATCGGGAAGACCCTGCCATTTTCACTCCAATATGAGTAAGCTTGAAAGAGAAACAACCAAAGCCTGTGATATGCAAGGAGAACCATTCTGACAAAGAAACCATCTTTCAAACTCTATCAGTCAAAGATGTAGCATTCATAACTTGAACCAAAAAACTCATCACCATGAAATTGAACCATAACAACTAACTTTCTGTAATAGCCAAGAGACATCAAAGAAGTGCCATAATAAATCATAAAGATCCAAACTGAGACTGATCATCAAAGAGAACCAACTGAAAGGGATTTTGACATCAAGGAAAAACTATATGATCACAACTGAGATCCAATAGATAGTTGTCATACTGCCTTGAACACCAAAACAACCATGGCTAATTGTGACTTTTCATATTTCTTATAGTTCATGTTGGTTGGAATTTTAGTTTGTTTTGTTCCCTCACACTACTTGTCGCATCAAAAATACCTTTCCTTTCTTTTGTTATTTCTTTTTTGTTTGTTTGAGTGGTTACATATTAGGACAATGAAGTATAACTTCTAATGTTTAAGTAAAAAGGATTCAGTTATTTTCTTTTCTATTATTCATGTTGCTTATAATTTCATTATGTTTTAAGGGTATATTTCTGATTTAATTTTACACTTTTTTTATATAGAGTTCTTGTCCTTTTTAGGAGATGTATCGTTGTCTACACCTACTCATATATCTACCCGTGGACATAGTTGTATGTATGTGTACATTTATGTATGCATATAGATAAATATACATGCATGCAATTCATAAATGCATACATACATCTATGCATATATGCATACACAATTTGATATTTACAACTATCTATGAGTTGTTTTAAAGAGAATTTCATTTTCATCTTGTTTACAATGTTCTTAGTGCATAGAATATCTTGACAAATTTCTATCTAGATATATGTGTCTATGATGTATTTTTCTATGTAACTATCATGTCTAGGTATCCATCTAATGCTTACCAAGTGTTCTTGCTACTACTTTTAGATCCCTAATGATAGTGTCATGCTGGATGTGGATGTCATATGGTTCTTGGCTACAAACTACTCAATTAGTTTGGTGATTTTTAAATGAAAAGTAGTATTGCAACCATTGGCAATATATGTAGCACATACATGAGACAATGTTCACATGGTAAGTTGTGTAAAGTGACGCTTGTTTCCTCTGCACATGCAAATCAAATAGCTCAAGTTATACAGGTTTCTTATTTTTTGTAAGGGAGAGTTGATTTTTGTTCTTTGATTGAGGGTATATTTTTCTCTTTTTGGTAAGGTTGTATTGGGAGAGACTATATATTTTATTCAAACCAATTTTTTTTCATTCATGGATCAACTTTTGCAACGTGTCCCCTATGATAATTTTTTTTCAGCACTTTTCTTCTAAAAAAATCTAATGATTTCCATGGGCTTCTCAACTTGAATTTCTTTCTATGCTTCTTTGTATGGCATCAATTTTCTGGCTATGTTTGCAATGGAATAAAATTCTTAACATAATCTAGTTTTCTTTTTGTGGTTTGTTGCTCACTACCCTAGGTATTTTTTATCCATTGGTTTGCCAGTCACAATTTTTTTGTGCTTTGTGCAATCAACAATGCGTATATATGTGCCTCTTTAGAAAGGCTCATATTTTTCTCATACATTAGGCATACATAAAAATTGCACCAAATAGCAAGCAATTGAATTGCTCACTTGAACTGTGTAGACCTTCCTTTGATTTTGCTAGAAACTACAGGATACATACTAATAGTTACATTGCATTGTAAATCAAACAAGATGATCTTCTCCAACAAAACTATTCATTATCATCATCATCAAAATTTTCTCTTCTTTATGGTAAGCGAATTTGGTGCAGGAGCACCTATGGAACAACTGGCAGTTTCCTAGGTAAAGAAGAAACCTAGAGGGTTAGTTTTGATTTTTATTTTCATAAGGTCATGTAGACCATTTAGTGGTGATCTTAGGGATTTTTTTTTTTTTGTTGAAAAGGGTGGACAAGAGTTAAGTATTTTTAGATCTTCATTTTGGCTAAGTTGTAAAAATTGCCAAAGTTTGCAAAACACAGTAGGTTTTATAAAGTTTGTTTTAGGTCTTCTAAAAGGCTCGACCCAAGCTTCTAAATTTTTTTGAAGGCCTATTTAAGGCATTCTTTGACCATATGTCAAGGTTGGAGGCATTTTTGTGAGTGTGACATTTTGCAAGCTGAAGAAAACAGCGTTTGAGAGACAGTTTTCTATTTTTTTGCATTTAAATTGAGCTTTAATGGAGTAACTCAACTGTTGTTTTGCTTGTAATATGTGGTGTTGATATTGTGGAGGATTTCTGTGCTACTTTTATGACTTTGTAAATCTTTTTCTTTTATTTGTACATAGTTTGTCCATTGTCATTTTCAGGCCTGTAACAGGTAGTTTTGAAATAATGGAGTCCTAGAGCACTCTCCCACCCTACAAATTGTATGGAATTTTGGGATTTGTGTCTAGGATCCTTCCTTGTAAATATGGTAGCTTGTAGGGTTTGTGGCAGTGCAGGAGTTGCAAGAAAAGCTTTTCCCTAGGCGAACCAGTGCAGGTCCGGTTGGGGCAGACTTGAAGAAAAAGAGCCATAACTTACAGGGGGTGTGAGATCTTGAAGAAATTATTTTTGCAGAATTTTTTTGGTGGTATTGACTAAGCATGGTGATCAAGAGGAGTCTTTATCAATCTGTTTGATTGGAGAACTTTTCACCAATCCTAAAACAACTTTGAGCAGCTTGAAACCCTAGGGTTCTTGACCATTTCTGTATTTGGATAGTGTACGGCCTAAGTAGGCTTGATACCCTAAAAATATTGGAGGTTTAGGCATAATAAACACCAATCCTTAACAAAGCACCCTATTCTTTGGTGGGTTTTAAAGGAAATTGCATTTTATCCCTGTTCAGAGGCCTAATTGGGCACTTAGGCTAGTAGCCCAAAAGTAGGATTTGGTGTAAGCGATGGTTAAGTGGAGTTAGGAGGGTCTGAAAGAGAAAAAAGTGAGATGTTTTGAATCCTTTGTATCACCCTCACACCCCTGCAAAGTTGTGTTCAATGTTTTGAGGTTATTTGGCCTTTAGGGTAGATTAAGGGCCAAAAGAAAGAACATGAGGCAGCACCAATGTTGGTTGGTAGAAGAGAAGCAAGTGGATAGGAGAGGGGTTGGTCAGAAAAACTAGGGGAACCTAGTAATGAGGAGGGGCCTATAGGTTAGATTGGTGAAGCCAAGCACCAAGGAGGTCTTGTAAGAAAAGACCTAGAGCAGGAACTTGTGATTGGTTCCTCCAACCCCAACTCCCTATCAGAATTCCTTCTCCTTTCCTCTTCACCTATATGCATATAGAATCTGGACCCTCTGTAAATTTACTTCATTATCATTTTTTATATGTGACATGTAATTGTCATATTACATATATTTTTCTTATAAATTATGCAGCCACTTAAATTTTGTGTTTTAGATATTGCTTTCCAATAAAACATGTTCACAGTACCAAAGTTCACAGTTTTCTTCTGTGTAGGTTTATCCCACTGAAACGATTTTAGATTACAGCTACATTGTATTCGTATACAAGATGTAGGGATCTATAGAAATGCTAAATGGATTTACGATTCCAAATTAGCACGTTATATTTCCTTCACTTGTATTCCATCTATATACAATGTAAACCTACGTATCTTTTTTTCCATTTCTCATTTCACAAATCCATGTCAAATTATAAAAATGTATAATGTTGATTTCCACTAAACAGATTTCCGTAGGTGCCAAAGTATTGCCTTCAACATTCACCAAAGTGGTGGATAATTAATGTTACTGCTCAGGGGTTTGGTCATAGCCAATGATGCTCCATGACGTGATATGGTAGGGTGGAGAGTAGGATTCATTTTCTGTGTCTAGACTTCAATCCATAATGTGCACAAGTAATTTCTAGATTTTATTTAGTTACTTTGTTGTACTGCAACTCCATTGCATCTCATTTGTAATTAATTCTATAAGTATTTATATTTTGTCATTTGTTTATTGTCTACCAACCAAAACAATTGTCCTTCACTAGCCTTTTCATGGGATTAGATCTTGTATTGAGTCATTGGTGGCCGAAACATTGCTCTCACCATTGATCATGTAGTGGTGGACAATTTATTTTCTTGCTCGGGGGATTGGTGAGAGCACACAATGCTCCATGAGCCAATACTATAGTGTGGAAATTGGGCCTTGTTTTGTTTTGTGCATACTGCATTCTATCGCACACACCAGGTATGGCTAAATTATAATCACTCCATTCATCCCATTGCAAGTAGAGAGAAAATTATGTATTATAAAATATTCAACTTTGATACATTTTGATTTACATATCATCTATCAATAAAGCGTGATCACTAGACTAGAATTCACACTTTGTATATACATAGGCTATATATGGTTTAACCTTTGCACTAAATTTTTTGGATAGGACTGTAGTTGTGAGTTTTAGCTTTCCACTGTGATGGCTATAATGGAATAAAATAGTTAATGTTATGTGGTTCATTCTATTTTTGCATAATCACCACACTAAAATTTAGAATTTTTTGTTATTCTTCTAGACCATATTCTAGGCATAATGTGGTATTTGATGAACTAATGTATTACAAACAACCTTTTAGAATAATGATAGTGATTGGAAAATCCGTGAAAATGGTCAAATAGACAATCATATCCTCATGTACC
Source organism: Sequoia sempervirens (assembly GCA_007258455.2). Classification (NCBI taxonomy): domain Eukaryota; kingdom Viridiplantae; phylum Streptophyta; class Pinopsida; order Cupressales; family Cupressaceae; genus Sequoia; species Sequoia sempervirens. The sequence continues at coordinate 181,235 of VDFB02157320.1, read as the reverse complement.
CTATATTGATTGTGATAAGAAATATTCATTTCACCACTGATTAGAGTGGTGGGCAATGTATATTCTTTCTCAGGGATTTGGTGAGAGCTCATGAGGTTCCATGACCGAATATGGTAGGGTGGACAGTAGGCCTTATTGTGTTGAGTTTTATTTTATAGTTTTTATGTACAAATTGTTATCTTTCTCACATAGGATTCACAAAAAAAATCAAATGTTTTAGGTTGTGGTTACAACGTACTAAAATAGTTGATCTTATACACTTTATGTTAGCTTGCATTGGCCATTGTTGATCATTTATCTCTTGCTTAGGCTATATCGTTCCATAGAGGGGGCTGGAAAAATAGCGTGGTTGTACAGAAGGCTAGAAAAATGTCATCAACAATGATTGTTGTATGGTTTCAGTGTAGCACCTTGGTGATTGTGCAAGTAACATATGTTTTAAAGTCCTCAAAAAATAAAACGAATGTCTGTGCAGTTATCAATAATGTATGTTTGGGTGTCATTCTTTGGGTTTATGTTGTTGTTGAAGGTAGATGTGGAGGCTAGTGAAACACCATCAGCATTAATTGTTGTATACTTTCCACATAGTGGTGATGGTGTAAGTAACATCTATTTTAAAGTCCTTGACAAACAAAATGAATGTCTATGCAATTATCGATAGCGTATTGTTCAGTTTCAATCTCTAGGTTTCTGTTGTTGTTGAAGGTAGCTATGAGTAAGGATGGCAAGCTTCTTTTGAGGTGCAAGTGCATTCATTGGCTATGGAATCTCTATGAAGGTGGTTGGATGTTATCTTGTGTTCTTTGCATGCATTCATGGTTGCCAAAGTTGTGGGTTCTGATAAATTTGTGTTCATTTTTTGTAGGTGGTGGAGAAAGAACGGAGGGAAGAGAAATCAAGTAGGTAGAGATGTAATTGAAGGAAGCAGGAAGAGGTGTATATTTTTTATTTGTCCACCCCCATAATCTAGTTGCTCTTAGTCAGTTTTATAATCTCTTCATATTCGCAGTTGCCCCAGAAAAAATGTTTCTCCCTTAGGAGAGAGAGTTCAAGAAGTGGGATGTTGATATTCTAGTATACATGATAAACAATGAATGAGCTTTCAAACAACTGTGAAGATGAAGTGATTATAAGACTGGATAAGAGAATGGGAACATTGATTTCACCATTCATCACAATAGTGGCCACCCAATATTAGTAAGCAGGCCTCATTTTGTTCTCTTCCATTTTATATTTTCTACATGTGCAACTGAATTGCTCACTTGAACAATACTATTCATTGGGTCTGGTGATAGCTAATGATGCTCCATGATCCAAAATGGTAGGGTGGAGAGCATGGCACCTTTTGTGTGTCCAGAATTCAATGCATTGCATCTAGAAGGTCTGGCCTTTGCAGTAAATTTTTTGCATAGGAACGTAGGTATAAGTTTTTAGCTTTCTGTCGCGATGGCTATAATGGAATAAAATAGTTAATTTTATGCAATTTTTTTTTTGCATAATCATCATACTAAACTTCACACTTTTTTGTTATTCTTGTAGACCATATTTTATCCATAATGTGGTATTTGATGGAATAATGTCTTACAAGCAACCTTTCACAATAGTGATAGTGGTTGGAAAATCAGTAACAATGGTTAATTACACAATCAGATCCTAATGTACTCTATATTGATTGTAATAAGCAATATTCATTTCACCATTGATCAGACTAGTGGGCAATGTATATTCTTCCTTGAGGGTTTTGTGAGAGTCCATGAGGCTTCATGACCCAATATGGTAGGGTGGAGAACAGGCCTTATTGTGTTGAGTTTTATTTTATATTTTTTATGTAGAAATTTCTATCTTTCTAACATAGGATTCATAAAAAAATCGCATGCTTTAGGTTATGCTTACAACATAGTGAACTAGTTGATCTTATACACTTTATGTTAGATTCCATTGGGAATTGTTGATTATTGTTCTCTTTCCTAAGCAATATCATTCGATTATTGAGAAGGTGTTGTCAAAAAGGTTATGTTGAACTTCAATTTTTGATAGGGTTATGTTGAGTTGTTTCCAATTCCCTCTTGCTCTCCCTTTATGCTTTGCATTTTGTGCTTGAATTTTTAAATTACCTCACCGATCATCTGATTTCTCTTCTCCCTTGGGAGAGATAGTTCAAGAACTTGGGTGTTGATATTCTAGTTTATATGGTAAACAAACAGACAACCTTTGTGAATGAAGTTCAACCAACTATGAAGATGAAGTGATTGTAAAGTTGTGGTTATGAATCAGCATCCCAATTCTTGAACTCTCTTTCCCAGGGGAGAATAGCTGACGACTCTTCATGACCCAATATGGTAGGGTGGAGAGTAGACCTGCTTTTGTATGTCTAGACTTCAATCCATTCCCTACAAAAGGTATGCCTAGATTTTATTTACTTATTGTGTTCTACTGTAACTGTATTGCATTATCTTTGTAATTAATTGTATAAGTCTTTAAATTTTCTTATTTATTTATTATGTACCAATGGTGCATGTTTATTACACTAACACTTTTTTGTTATTCTTGTAGACCATGCTCCAACAATAATGTGGTGTTTCATGAACTAATGTGTTACAAACAACCTTCCCGAATAATGATAGTGACTGTAAAATCAGCAACAATGGTCAAATAGACAATCATATCCTAATGTACTCTATATTGATTGTAATACAAAATATTCATTTCACCACTAATCAGAGTGGTGACCAATCTATATTCTTGATTGGGGGTTTGGTGAGGGTCCATAAGGCTGCATGACCCAATATGGTAGGGTGGAGAGCAAGCCTCACTGTGTTGACTTTTACTTTATATTTTGTATGTACAGATCGCTATCTTTCTAACGTAGGAATCATAAAAAATTCATATGTTTAAGCTTATGGTTGTAGTTCAATGGAGTAAAATAGTTGCTCTTATACACTTTATGTTAGATTCCATTGGGCATTGTTGATTATTCGTCTCTTGCTTATACTCTACATCACACAAATAGTTAAATTGTTTTAACCAAAATTCGTCCACGGTACTTTGTTGCTAGCTATGAAAGGATCCTTAGTTTCTATCATAAAGAATTGATGCAGTTGCAAAATTATGGGATGTCCTTATATAATCATGAATTCAACTAATAGTATGCCATGATTATTATTTCCCATCTAAATACACATTAGTAATGTCATCAATTATTTAGACATTCAACCTTATCCATAATAATAATATATTTTGATTAACTAATGAAACTTAATGATATCAGGTATTATTTTTAGATTGTTTTAACTATAATTGATGTAGGGTTCTTTGTTACTAGCCACAAAAATATCCTTAGTTTGTATCATAAAGAATTGATGCAGTGGCTAAAGTATGGGGTGGGCTTATATAATAATGAACTCAACTAATTTTATGTCAACATTATTATTTCCCAACTAAATGCACATCAGTAATGCCATCAATTTAGACATTGAACCCTATCCATAATAATATTATATTTTGATTAACTAATAAAACTTAATGATATTGGTATTACTTAATGAAATCATTTCAAATTTAATAATAATATTTTTCTTTAATTAACAACTTAACTACATACTATTATTATTTACCCCACCAAACCAATACCAATAATAATGATGTTATCACCAAATAATTAATTGAATGTTAATACTATTGTTCTTCAACCAAACCTCTATATGTTTATATATATATATATATATATATATATATATATATATTCTACAAAGTTACTTTTTCTCCAACTATTGCTTACACACTTTATCCTTTATATACATATCCTCCTTTCAACCCATTAGGGTTAACACCCTCCTTCGGTCCCCATTATAATTTAAAATAAAATAGTGATGCTAAGCTGTAAGGTAAAAATGGGATACAATATTGTTCCCACTCAATCACTTTAATTATCGCCTATAATATATCTAGCGGTCCATTGTATTGTTCATTGGATTCCCTAATGTGTAACTATATCATCTGCATCTGCATATAGCTACTATTCCCACTCATGCCATTCACATTCTAATGTTTTTTCCACAAACACTACCTACACATCGCTTGCCTTTCATGTCAATCTCCACCTATCAGCTCATTGTTGCATGTTACTACATGGAACTACTAGTAAATACAAAAGTTGTAGAAAATATTTTTGAAGTTTTGTGTGTTTTTTTAATAGCCTATAAAATAGCCACCTTCTATTTATTCTTAAATTATAAATTTTATTCATTTCTATAAATAAAAAGTTGTAGTTGAAAAATCTTTGTAATCCTGATTTAAAATTAACTTCAATGATTTTTTTCTTTTCCTATTCTATAAAAATAAGTAGCTTCTTTATTTTCAAGTATTGAAGCAACAAAATTTTTAGAGAGTCCACTTCTATTATGGTGGGTGATCTTTAAAATTATTTTAGAGAAACTTAACATTATATCATTAATGCTTTAAAATTTCTTAATTTAAATAATTTATGAATCATTATGCATTTAAATTTTATAATTTTTTTTTAAAGAGGAAAAAATGGGTTTTACAGGGACCCGAAACCATGAAGTTTACAAAATAAAGAAAAATTCAGAAAAGACAACACAATAGGAAAGGCTGTAAAAAATAATAGTAAATGACCAAAGCCATCAAAAAGGCCAACAAAGGCCACATAACCAAAAAAACAAGCCAGAAAGCCAGCAACAGCTAAATTTGAGTTTTTAAGAGATCTGCAATCTCAACTTCTAGCTCATTCATATCCTGAACCCCCCACTTTAAGATCTGAACCATCTGTGTAGTGGGAGGATCTTTCCTTTTGAGGTTGGCCCAAGTCCTTTTAGAAATACCTTGGTCCTCATTCTTGCTTTCCTTTTTCGCTTCCAAGTCAAAAACCAACGAGCCCTATTGCATTTTTTCTAGCTTTTTAGACATGGCATTAATTATAATGGCATTGTGCCTTGCCATTTTATGGTTTTCTTACACAACTATTTTCAAGTTATTTTTAATTTTAACCATTTCCTCTTCTAGAGACTTGTACTTTTCCTCAATGTCACCACCTTTCTCACCAATATTGTTCTTATTCTATTTCCCTTCATTGTTGAGAGCGTCTAGCTTCAGCTCCAGCTCCTTCGATTTGCTATATAGAGCCCTATTTATTTGATTAAGCTCATTAATTTCTTGGTAGGCTCATTAATTATAAATTTTATAATTGTTGCTATCTTTTTGGAAGAATTTTGTTTCTATTATTCTTATAAGATTGTATATTTAATCACAAATTTAAAGTTGTTGCTATCTCTTTAGAAAAAATTCACTTAAAGTTTAAACTTTATATGTTTTAGACTATATATACATGAATATACTTACATAATTTATATTGAAATATGAAACATAATTTTATTTGAATACAATCCTCATGCACAATTACTTACATATCTAGCAAAATCTTTATAACTTAATCCTTGTGTTTCTATGACTACTTTCTTTAACAAAATTTATATAAATTTTTTTAATGAGCATACAAAAACACTCTTTTTAAGAAATAGTAAAACTACACATTCAATAACAATGAAAATTAAAGAAGAAATATTTTTATAGTCCATGAAAAGAAGTTGAAATCTATTTGATAAAAAATTATATAAATTAAGGAGTATGATTTTTTTTTTTAACTCAAATAACATAAATAAATTGAAGTGGGTAAACTTTTTAAAATTAATTTTTGAATTTTGAGTGTTAAGATTCATAGATGTGAGATTGGTCTAATATTTAGGTACAAAATGAATGTGGAAGTATAGTTATATGTGCAAAAATAAAGGAAGAAAAATAATGAACCCATATCTAGATAAAAGAGATAATCAAATTATATTATAACTTTAATCCTACTAAATAATTATTTTAAATGTTTAATTTCGTGATTACATATTAAGATTAAGGTTATAATTAATAATTTTAAGGATATAGTTGAAATAATTAATTATAACTTAACTTTTATAATTTATAATGATATTAAAATTTTAGGGATAGGATTAGAATCAGTGTTAGGAGCAAAGTTAGAATTATAGTTATAACTATGATAAGCATTAAGGGGGGAGAGTTAAGTTTATAATTACAATTAGGGCTAGAATTAAGGTTATGGGTTGGGTTAGAATTAGGGTTACAATTATGGTTGAAGATAGGGTTAAGGTTAGGGTTCAATTAGGGCTAGGGCTAGGGTTAAGGTTCTATAATAAAGGTTAGGTTAGGATTATGGTTCTACATTACAAATTAAGTTAGGGTTAAGGTTGGAGTTCAAATAGGCTTAGGATCAAGGTTAGGGTTAGGGTTTAATTAACATTAGAATTAGGGTTCAATTGAGGTTAGGGTTAGATTTCACTTCGGGTAAGGGTTAGTCTTAGGTTTAAGTTTAGGGTACATAATTAGGATTAGATTGAAATAGTATTAGAGTTCAATTAGGATTAGGGTTAGGGTTAAGGTTAGGGTTAGGGTTCAATTAAGGTTAAGGTCAAGGTTAGGATTAGGGTTGGGATTAGGGTTCAATTATGGTTAAGGTTAATGTTAAGGTTAGGCTTAGGGTTAGGGTTCAATTTCATTAAGGTTACAATTTTATTATGGATAAGATTAGGGTTACGGTTCAATTAAGGTTAGAGTTTATTTAGGGTAATTGTTCACTTAGGGTTACAATTACATATAGCATTAGGATTAGGATTGTATAATTAATTTTGGGTTAGAGTAAGGGTTAGGGTTAGGGTTAGGATTAGGGTTGGGGTTAGAGATAGAATTAGAATTTTGTTCTAAGGTTAGGGATGGGGATAAAATTAGGATTACGGTTAGGGTTTGAGTAAAGATTAGGGTTAAGGTTAGAGATAGGGTTAGGATTAGGGCTAAGATTAGAGATAGAGTTAGGATTAGGGTTAGGGTTAGGGTTAAAATTAGAGATAGGGCTAGGATTAGGGTTAGGTTTTTTGTTAGAGATAGAAATAAAATTAAGATTAGTGTTAGGGTTTGTGTTAGGGTTGTGGTTTGTGCTCAAATTAGGGTTATGATTATGGTTAGGGCTAGGGTTAGCACTAGGATTAGAGATAGTGTGAGGATTAGGGTTATGGTTAGGATTAAAGATAAAATTGGAATTAGATTTACAACTAGGGTTAGAAATAGAATTTGGATTACTGATAGGGTTAGGATTAAAGTTAGAGTTAGGGTTAGGGTTAGGGTTAGAGTTAGGGTTAGGGGTAGGGTCTGGGTTAACATTACAAATAGGGTTATGATTTGGGTGATGGTTAGAGATAGGGTGAAGATTAGGGTAAGGATTAAGGTTAGAGATAGAATTAGGTTTAGGGTTACGGCTTTGGTTATAGATAGAGTGAAGATTAGGGTTAGATTACAATTAGAGATATAATTATTGTTGGGGTTAGGATTAGTTGGGGTTACGTTACAAATTATAGGACCAAGATTAGGGTTAGGGTTAGGGTTAGAGATATAATTAGGACTAGGATTGAGGTTTCTATGAGGGGAGAAATTTCTTTCAAAGTTAGGGCTAGATTTTAATTAGAGTTAGGGTTATGGCATAATTACGGTTAGGATTCATATACACTTAAGATAGTTTAATTAGGGTTAAGGTTAGGGTTAGGGTTATGATGGATCCAACATTAAATTAATTAGGGTTAGGGTTAGGATTGGGATAAGGGTTATGATTAGAGATATAATCAGGATTAGAGTTGGGTTAGCATTAGGATTAAGGTTAGGGTGAGCATTAGAGATAGGGTCAAGATAAGGGTTAGGGTTAGGGATAGAATTAGGATTAGGGTTAGGGTTCGAGTAAGGATTAGGGTTATGGTTAGAGATAGGGTCAAGATTAGGTTAATATTTGATATAGAATTAGGATTAGGGTTAGGGTTAGAGTTAGAGATAAGGTTAGAGATAGGGCTGGGATTAGGGTTAGGGTTTGTGTTAGAGATAGAAATAAAAAAAATTAGGATTACTGTTAGGGTTTATGTTAGGATTAGGATTAAGGTTGAAGTTTTTGTTATGATTAGGTTTAGGTTTAGGGTTAGGGTTTTTATTAGAGATAGAGTGAAGATTAGGGTCAAGTTACAATTAGAGATAGACTTAGGGTTAACATTAGGATTAGTTGGGGTTAGGTTCTAAGAGAGAGGGCTAGGATTGTGGTTAGCGTTAGGGTTAGAGATAGAATTAGGATTAGGATTGAGGTTTGTGTGAGGGAAGAAATGTCCTTCAAAGTTAGGGCTAGATTTCAATTAGATTTAGGGTTATGGAACATTTAGGGTTAGGGTTCAAATATATTTAAGATGGTTTAATTAGGGTTAAGTTTAGGATTAGGGTTATGATGAAGCCAACATTAAATTAATTAGGGTTAGGGATATGGTTAGAGATATAATGAGGATTAAGATTGGGTTAGTATTAGGATTAGGGTTAGGGTTAGGATTAGAGATAGGGTCAAGATTAGGGTTACATTTAGGGTTAGGGATAGAATTAGGATTAGGGTTAGGGTTTGAGTAAGGTTTAGGGTTAGGGTTAGAGATAGGGTCATGATTAGGGTTAAGATTAGAGTTAGAATTAGGATTAGGGTTATGGTTAGGGTTAGAGATAGGGTTAGGATTAGGGTCAGGGTTAGAAATAGTGTAAGAAATAGGGTAAGGGTTAGGGTTAAAGATAGAATTAGGATTAGGGTTAGGATTAGAGATAGTGTAAGGACTAGGGTTAGGGTTAAAGATAAAATTAGAATTAGGGTTACAATTAGGGTTAGAAATAGAATTAGGATTAGTGTTGCAATTAGTGTTAGGGTTAGGGATAGGGTTAGGGTTAGAGATAGAATAAGTGTTAGGACTAGGGTTTGGGTTTATGTTAGGATTATGAATATGATTAGGCTTAGGGTTAGGGTTAGAGATATGGTCGGGATTAGGGTTAGTGTTAGGGTTAAAGATAGAATTAGGATCAGGGTTAGAAATAGAATTAGGATTAGAGTTTAGTTTAGTGCTAATATTAGGGTTAGGGTTAGGCATAAAGATAAAATTAGGATTAGGGTTGGGGTTAACATTACAAATAGGGTTATGATTAGGGTGACAGTTAGAGATAGGGTAAAGATTACCTAGGTAAGGGTTAATGATAGAGATAAAATTGGGTTTAGGGTTGAGGTTTTTGTTATGTTTACATTTAGGGTTAGGGTTTTGGTTAGAGATAGAGTGAAGATTAGGGTTAGGTTACAATTAGAGATAGAATTAAGGTTGGGGTTAGGATTAGTTGGGGTTAGGTTAGAGATAGGGTCAAGATTAGGGTTAGGGTTAGGGTTAGAGATAGAATTAGGATTAGGATTGAGATTTTTGTGAGGGGAGAAATGTCTTTCAAAGTTAAAGCTATAGTTTAATTAGAGTTAGGGTTATGGAACAATTAGGGTTAGGGTTCAAATATATTTAAGATGGTTTAATTAGGGTTAAGGTTAGGGTTAGGGTTATGATGGAGCCAACATTAAATTAATTAGGGTTGTGGTTAGCATTAGGATTGGGGTTATGGTTAGAGATATAATTAGGATTAGGGTTGGGTTAGCATAAGGATTAGGAGTTGAAAGAGGTTAGGGCTGAAAGATTGGGGTTAGGATTAGAGATAGAATTAGGAGTTAATATTGAACAAGCCTAACATAACTTATTCTATGTTCTAATAATCATAATAATAATCCTAATCCTACCCATTTCCTCACCCTAACAATAATTCTTACCCTAACCTAAACATTAATGTAAACCTTAACATAATCCTATGCAGAATAAATTATAACCTATAAACCTAATACTAACACTTACCTTAAAACTAAACCCTAACTATAACGATAACCCTAACCCTAACCATAATTATAAACCTAAATGCTAAGCCTTAATCCTAAATGGTTAACCCTAAATCTAATGCTAACCCTAATAATGATATAAAATTTCACCCTAATGCTAACCCTAACTTTGATATAAATTGCAACCCTAAATTTTAACCCTAATCATAACCCTAATTATATTAATTTATTCAATGTATAACACTAAACCTTAATAATAAACCCTAACGCTAACTATAACACTAATCATAAGTCTAAACCCTAACCCTCATCATAATCATAATCATAAACCAAATCCTAACCCTAATGCTAATCTTGTAATCCTAATGGATTTAACCCTAGCTTGACCTGGACTAACCAAATGAATCCTCATACCCCTAATTATAGTTCCAATCTTAATTTGATAATTCCAGCCTACCATTAACATTGGCAAGCCTTATTTCTAACTATTATGGTCTCAAGCCCAGCCCTTATGAAGATGCCTAAGCCTAACATGGTGCCACACTATTGTGATATGAAATGCCAACCCTAGGTAATCATGTGTATTAAATCCTCCAATAGTAACCCTAAGCCTAATGCTAGCCTATTGCTGATATAAACCCTATCTAAATGCTAGCTCTAAATCCTCTTGACCTAAATATGTAAAAGTTATTCAGTGTGTTGCGTATGGTTTTACTGGCAAATATGTATGTAACCTATATATGTAAGATGTATTAGGAGGTGTTTAAATTTTTTTTTTCCTTTGTTCAGCTTTAATAAAATTAAAGATTTTGTGGAAAAAGTTAATGAAGCTTTGAGATACATGTGAGCATGTTATATAGATTCTTATATTTTCTAGTAGAAAATGTTATTCTATATTTTGAGTAAAGAAAGAGCAAGAATATAAATATAAATGAAATATAAATTAAAATCAATTTGCAAATAAAATAAAAGATATAATAGTAAAATAGAAATGGAAAATAAAATACATCTTTAAATACAATTAAAATTTATGTATTCATGAGATAAATAAAATAATTCTAAAGTAAAATAAACTAATTAATAAGTGTAAAAATAACTAGAAATGATATCTCAATGAATTATTTATTTTGCTTTTAAAAAATCACCTTATTTATAAAGTAGAACACCTCTCAACATCCATGGACAAACAAATAGGTGATATATTAGAAACAAAAGCCAGTTCCAATACGCCTTTCTAAAAGTAAAGAATGGATATCACGATATTCCACATATTTGGAGACATTGCATGGAAATAATACGATCAAACTAGCTTCAAAAACCTCTCCAAAGTATGTCCAGAAAAAATCCACACTATGTTTAATAATCCTTGCAATTAAGCTGAAGCAGATTGTTTATTTGTGCTTCCATTTTGATTAACATGAAGCTTATTTTGTAATAGAAATACTAAAGAAAGCAGAGGAGGAATTCAACTATTTAAAGCAAGAGCTATTTTGATATAGATGATGGGAAAGGCGAGGCTTGATCATAACCTCCAAAGGCACTACCCTTGGCATTTTCAAACCAATCCCTTCATTCATGTCAATGATTCTTCCATCTGGAACAAACCAATCAAAGCTCTGCAACAAACTTGCGAGAGTTGTTTGCACCATACACATTGCCAAAGAAGTACAAGGACATCCTCTTCTCCCTACCCCAAATGGGATAATCTCAAACTCATTCTCTATACTTTGGATGTTGTCTATCTCTCTCTCCTTCTCCATAAAACATTTAGGTTGAAGATTCAATGGTTTATTCTACACTTTTTGTTGGAGATTGTAATCCCAACTACTTATCCAGTTTGCCAGTTGTACCTAACAACACAGTATCCTCTACTCAACATTATACCTTTCATCATTAAAGACCAGCATTAAAGACAAATCTTGATAAGGATTCGAATGGTTGAAGAAGGATTTTATTGTCGTATAAGCCAAGTTACTAAAAATGTATTTAATTAATTTGCTTGTTGTACAAACTTTCTCTATAGGTGAAGGCTCTATATATATTGCTGAATCTAGGTTCTTTGTATTTACTCCCAACTAGAGTCTAGCTATATAGAGCTGTAAGGAGTTAAAGTTGTAAGGAAGTGAATGTTTGTAAGGAGCCCAAGCTCCAAAAATATTTAAAAGTATGTAATGGTAGTGTGTTAGAATGAGCAGTAGCTTTGAATGTACTTGGAGAAATGAATATGTTTTGTATTTGTTGTAGAATCAAATGAATATAATTTGAGTATGTTGTATGAAGTTTTCTATGAAAGAGCCCAAGCTCAGATGATGGAAAATCATTGTAATATTTTTATTATGATCAATACAAGATTTTATGTCTATGTTTTTGTTTACCTCCTACCATTAAATTTCAACAGTGGTATTAGAGCTAGGATGATGATGTCTCCAAGGTGTGCATATTTTCCAGATTGAAGCTGACTATATCTGTGAGTCGAAGTTGTCCAAGGAGTGTGAAAAAAAGGAGCCATGTAGATCATGTTCTCTAGGAGTAGAGGATGTTGAGTTGGTTGACCATAGCTGAAGTCTGTGTGTTGGTGAAGAGACCACCAGTTTGGTAGAATAGAATCCAAAGACACCAGTCAAAGGTGATTGTAGAAAAAAATCAAGGTAACTCATTGTATTTCTTTTGGAGACTATTGTATGGAAGCTGCAATAAAGAGAAGTCATTGGTAAATAAATTTTTTGTTTTTGAGATAGAAGAGAGTTTGATGTTGGAGTATTTTTTGAGAAGAGAAGCCTCTATTAGAGGCCATACCTATCATCTAAAGAACAATGTAAGAAAGGAATATTAGAAATAAGTCCAGCTCCTAAAGGTGTAAGTTCAACTCTCGACAGTGTATTTCCAGCTCCTAACAACTCCTGAAGCTGATTGAGAAGCCACATAAAGAAAGAAAGAAAAGGTCTGAAGACCATTAGTTAAGTGCTTGAAAAAACTACCACAAGAATTGAAGAATTTGATTAAAAATTGTGGGTGAAGGTAAGAAGCATTTTTGTTAAGTTGTTTGAAAATGAAGTTTAGTTTTGGTTAAAGGAGGTCTAATCTCAAAAGAATTTGAGTAGAAGATGTTAGTATTTTTTGTGGTAGCTATTTTGAAGTTGTAGGAGGATATAAGCGTCTAAGTTGAGAGAGAGTTAGATTGAGAGCATATTTAAAGTCTATAGAACAAAGCAAGGAGAGGTGTTGACAAAGGAGATCAAACAAAAATAGAAGAGGATACCAGTCTGAGTTTCAAGTATGCATTTGCTTCCCCATCATGCTAGTTCGTGTAAATCTGAAACCACTTGTCAATGAGTTTTTGGTAATCTAAAACCACCAGTATGTGAATTCGTGGTAATCTGAAACCACTAGTATGATAGATCATGGTCATCTAAAACCACTTGTATGTAAGGTTTGTGAATAAGGCCAACAGAGCCAATTTAATGCTAGGATCCGTGAGCACCAGCGGTGTGACTCTATGGGAGGTGTAGATAAAACAAGTACATCACACCTAAACCAACGATGGAGTGGTTACTAGAAATGGCCAGAGCTCATGGGTAGAGCATCCCAATAGAAAAATGGGATTTCCTAGGTTTGATTCCTAGAAGTTGAAGATTGAAAATTGAAGATGTCGAAGCATCAGTGAAAGATACCAAGAAAGAAATCAGAATTCATAGTTATGATTAAGGGAGAGTGTTGGAGATTGTAATCCCAACTACTTATCTAGTTTTCCACTTGTACTTGCTAGCACCATATCCTCTACTCAGTAGTCTACCTCTCATCATTAAAGACCAGTATTAAAGATAGATCTTGATAAGGATTTGAATGGTTGAAGAAGGATTTTATTGTCATATAATCCAAGTTACTAAAAATTTATTTAATTACTTTGTTTCTTTTGCAAGCTTTCTCTGAAGCTCAAGACTCTCTATATATTATTGAATGTGGGCACTTTGTATTTACTCCCAACTGGATTCTAGCTCTGCAGAGTTGTAAGGAGTTAAAGTTGTAAGGAAGTGAATGTATGTAAGGATCCCAAGCTCCATAAATATTTAAAATTATGTAATGGTAGTATGTAAGAATGAGAAACAACTTAGAAGGTACTTGGAGGAATGAATATGTTTTGTATTTGTTATAAAATCAAATGAATATAATATTTGAGTCTATTGTATGAAGTTGTCTATGAAAGATCCCAAGCTCAGATGATAGAAAATTATTGTAGGGTGATCCCACAATAGTGGTTTACAATTTTTGGCCAAACTGGACGCTGAAATAATTTTTTTTAACTAAATCTTCACTTTTGGGCACCTATAACGGCTAAAATGTGAGGAATTTGGAGATGATGCAAACTAGAGTTTCATGACATTTTTTCTGTAGATTCTAAATATATTTTTTTCAAAATTTTTGGAATTATATTGCACTTATTTTTCCATCTCCCTCAAAAACTAGTTTTTTTTCAGAAAACAACATTTTTAAAAAGTGACGCTCACCGTATAATGCATAACTTTTTGCCCATGAAGGATAAAATTATAATTCTTTCAAATTTAGATTTGTAACTCTGATATCTAGTGCTTCCACTTGGTTAGATAGTTTTTTATTGAATATTTTTTCTTTAATCAAGTTCTGAAGTCAAACCAATTATAATTCAGACATAGCGCGACCGTATAACGCATAACATTTTTTGTATGTATTGAAATTCAATTTTTTTTGTGTGTTGGATCAAGGACTTCAATTCTGGTGCACTCATTTTTTATTTTTTTTGATAATCTACTATTTTTCCACATGTGCATAACAGAGAGCTTGATTTTTGGTGAAAAACCTACATTTACAAGAAATAAAAAATAAATATAATAATAAAATTAAATTTATTTAAATTTATACTTTTTGGGAAGCTTATAATAAGGACTACATACTTACAAAATATAAATTTTAAGTAAATTCATTTGATCCCCCAAAAGTTAAATCAAAAGTGGTTTTTTATAAGCATTTTCATAGGTGTAAAGGAGACTCCATTATAGGTATGGTTTAAAACTAGCGGGGTTCTATCCAAGGGGGTTTGATCTAAGGTAGTTTAATAAAACCATCTTCAATTGGAATGCTTTAAATGGAACTTTTTAAGGATTAAATAATTATAATTTCTAAAAATATGTGATTTCAGCAAAAATCAGTTCCTCCCAGAAATTGTGAACCAACTTTGTGGGATCTCCCTATAATATTTTTATTATGATCAATACAAGATTTTAGGTATTTTTTTGTTTACTTCCTATGATTAAATTTCAACACTTTTGGGTCCCTATGAATTTCCCATGCATTTACCATCAACATTGTTCCTACAGGAATATGATAGCCTCCCACTGTGCAAGCCTCTATAGATTTGTGTGGCATCAACAAAGGCCTTGGTGGATGAAGACGTAGAGTCTCTTTCACTATTGCTTGTAGGTATGTTAATTGGGGTATATCTGACTCGTCCGCCAGTCTCTTCCGTCCAATTTTGTAATCAAGTTCCTCCTGTGCATTCCTCATTACATGGGGATGTTGAAATAACAATGAAAATGCCCACTCCAAGGCAATTGAAGATGTATCAAGGCTTGAACTAAACATAACCTGCAAATCTATAAATATTAATAACAAGAAAAAGAGAGATAATCAAAACTTGCAAAAAGATATTTTTCTTGCATTATATTGACTAGTCAAGTGATCTTTTGGGCAGGGATACCATGAAAACCATATATGTTTATAAAAACTAACCTTTTTCTCTCCCAAACTGTTATCAAGATTCATGAGGTTCTCACACCTCACTTCTAACCACTGGATGGATGGCTTGAAGAATTTGAGGGCATTTAGGGCATTTAGGGAATTTATGTCTTGATCTAAGATAGGGGCCTTGTAGGGATAGATTGATGTGGAATATAGCATATATACCTTGGTCCAATGAAGGGGCCTTGTGCTAGACTGGTTCTAGGTATGTCTCAATCCCTCCTATAAATCAATAGGTCTATGAAACAACTATTTGTCATAGTTAAATTTCAAATCTCATTGCAAAGTTGGAAAGTTAGTATTTAAGACACAATTCCAGTAAGATGATCCCTCCCCTTAATATTACCCATCTTTTATTTAGACCAATACTTACTATGAAGCATATTTTCTAGAAAGTAGAAAAGGAAACTTTAATGATGGTAAGAAATAGGATTTTAGCTCAAGAAATGTATTTATGAAATTTATCACATTAGAAGATATTCACCAATCATGCACTTTGCTACTAGTTCCAACATCATACTTGACATTACCTTTGCAAACCAAAGGGCTAGCAAATAAGCCAAAAATTTGGTAAATAAAAAAAAAATCAAGGGTAGGTTTTCATGTTGTTGCTTAGTTTATTTTGGTCAGTAGACATTGATTTATTTAAGAATTATTTGTGGAGCTTACCTCATGAATATTTAATTTTTCTCCCATCTTAAATTTGTATTAATAGTATTAATAACAATTTGTGAATTAGAAGTAAATGTCAAAAAAGAGAAAAAAAATTGTGGAGCCATGTGGCATTTTTGTTAACATGCAATAGCTCCTTATTTTCATCCCTCCTTTTCACAGCTTAAAATTTTGCATGGGAACACTTGAGCTTCTCAAATTTAAGTAGAAAACACACTTAAATAGTCGCATAGAAACATGGGATAAACATTCAAGAATTCGGTGATAGTTAAAAATGGCCTATGCATATTTCAATGAATAGAGAGTTATTTTTGGGGATTTCTCTTTTATTAAATATCTATTTTAGAGGCATAGATGAATAGATCTAGGAAAATTCAACAACAACAATTCATCAACAAAAAAATCACCGCTAATAGTTCACCACAGGAAAATTCTTCATCATAACAAATTCACCGGAAGTAAAACTCCCGTAGTGAATTGTTGGCGATGAATTTTTTGTCAGTGAATTGCTAGTAATGAATTTTCCATATGCCTGGATGAACACAACTCTTCTAGAATAGAATATTATAAATAAAGAGTTATAGTGATAGGGGTATATCAAAGTTAACGACAACATCTTTTTAATGTATTCATATATTGAAAAATTGTGTACATATAGAAGAAGCGTTTGTTTGGGTTCTATGGCTTGCTTCTTTATTGATGTTGATCTATTTTCTCTATCAAATGATTTCTTTTAAATTTCTTCCTTATCTTCCATGCAACACATAATTGGTGTTAGGTGAAGGGTTTTGCATCAGCAATTAATGACCCTCCATATTTGAAGGAAAGAAATATGAAACACAAGCTTCATTTGAAATTCTTGCCACTAGGTTGTCATGTTCATTAGGTTGGTAAGCTCTAATTAATTAGATGTCATTAGAGGCAGTTTCTATGAGCCCTAATATAAATCAAATAACTAAATCACCAGACTATCCTAAGTATCTTCAACATCTACATAAGAAATTGTAAACCAAAAATGTCAAAAACTGGCAAATTACAAACACTTACAATAGCAATTGCTTTAATAAATGCATCTTTGTCAAGAATTGCTTCACTATTCTTCTCTGAATTTGAGATCAACACATCAACAAATTAAATTAAACATAATGGTCATACTCACGCCTTGTAAAACTTTGGCTCACCATGAAGGAATCAAACTTCTTGTACCATTGCCTAGGAGACTCCTTCAAGCCATACAATGACTTCTTGAGTTTGCAAATAAATTTCTTGTTGTGATCTTGAACAAACCCTTCTAGTTGTTCCATAAATATGTCCTCATCTAAATATCCATGTAGAAATGTCATTTTAACATCTATCTCCTGTGGATTTTCAACTTCTACTATGTCTAATTTTATGAGAGGAGATTCATTAAATACATCTTTGCTACTGATAATTTTGTGAGTAGTAGGATCCCACAATTTATATCCCTTAATTCCATCAACATAACCAATAAAGATATACTTCTTAGATTTAGGGTCTAATTTAAAACACCTGAAAGAATATAATCTAGAATAACCTTACTTGCATGACTCCCTGCTTTAAACTTCTATCTAGATTGCTTCCCATAAACACAATGCTTGTAGAAATTCAAATTCAAAGATTTTAAATTTGGAAGTAACTTACAATTCAGTAGTACCTTCAATCCTTTCTCACTCATATGACCCAGTTTTTGATGCCATAAACAAGTGGATTCATTTTCTTCCTCAGATACCACTACCACTTTATTTATTATTGTACTCCCTTCAAGCTTACAAAGGTTTCTAACATTTGTAGCCTTCATGACCACCAAAATTCCCTTGGACACTTTCATTGATCCACCTTGACTTGTAAATTTATAACCTCCAAAATCCAAAAATCCCAAAGAAAATAAATTATTTTTGAGTTTAGACACGTCTTACTTCTATTAAATTCCTCACAATACTATCAAAAATTTTAATCTTAATGCTACCAATCCCAACAGTCTTACAATAAACACTATTTCCCATAAGAAAAAATCGCCATCAATAGCTTGGTAAGAAGAAAACCAACTCTTATGTGGACACATGTGATTAAAAGCACCAGAATCTAATAACCATTCCTCATGATACTGCAAGGAATTACAAAAAGATAAAACTTCATCAACCGTACGTGAACTTGTCTCAACTGAATTTGCTTCCTTTCTGGAGTCATCATTGTCTTCTTTCCTCTCCAAAAAATCTTTCTTGAGATGCAATGATTTATTGCAGTACCAACATTTTCCCTTACCCTTTTTTCATGGATCAACCTCTAACCACCATTGCTTCTGATGTGGAGGTTTTTATGTTAGATTTCCTTCGCACCACTTCAGACAACAAGGCTCCCACAACAAAATCAAATTCAAGGGTGTTAGTTGTGCTAAAGCTAATAGAAGTGACTAAGTGATTCCAGGATTCGGGCAATGAACACAATAATGTAACTGCCTTATCTTTATCTTCTACTTTTACACCCATACTAGCTAATTGACATATAAGAGTATTGAAAATATTTAAATAATCAACAATTTTTATACCTTCCTTCATTCACAAACTATATAGCTACCTCTTCAACTAGATTTGATTTGTCAAGGAATTTTTCATATAAAGACTCTCCATTTTACTCCATAAACCTGCAGTCGTATCCTCTCCAAAAATATTAAAAAGAACATCATCTACTAAACACAGCTGAATTGTGCTCAGAGCTCTTGTATCAAGATCCTCCCAATCTTCATCAGTCATGTTTGCAGGTTTCTTTGACTTTTCAACCAACGCTTTGTGTAATCCTTGTTGCACTAACAAATCATGCATCTTGAGCTTCCATAGCTCAAAATTATTCTTCCCATTGAATTTCACCACTTGAACCTTGCATTTGAAATTTTTTCCATTTGATGCTACAAAACAAACACCAAATCCTAACATAGATGCTGCAAAATAACTGCTCTAATACCACTTGTGTAAATGGAAGCATAAAACCTAGAAAACCAATAATAATTGCAACACAATTTAGATGCAAAGAAATACAAAATATAATTAATTGGAATCACAGAACAATAGAAAAGAAATAGATTTACATGGTAAAACCTTGACAATATGCCAAGGAAACATCCATGGGGCAGAGTATTAGTATTCTTATTGATATGAGAAATTGATTAGAACTTTCACAAAGCTATTGCTCTTCAATTACAATTCATTACAATCTGATTTAGCCTTCAAGATACAAGATATAAATAATATCTTCAATTCCTATGTTGCACATAGAAAAATCAAAAAAAACAATTATTGCTTTGTTTTGTTTTGTTTTATCATTTTTAAATCTTTATCTTTTGTTTTAAATTTTTATCTTTTCTAAAAAGATTCCAAATATAAGATTTTCCAAAAATAAGACTTTTCTTTATTTCCCTTATCTTTCTAAAAGATAAACTTTGGTTTCTTTCTAATTTATTGTCATAATCTAACAAGAAGCTCAAGTACACATATTTTTCTAGCATTTTTCCAATAGGGGCCATTAGGAGCCCAACCCAACATAGAATAATTGTAACCCAAATACTGACCTTGTACAAGAGAAGGGTGAGATGCAAAAGACTTGTAATTCATCATAAAAGATTCCTTGGATAAAGTTGAAGAAATTATCACTAAAACAAGGAAGCTACCAAATTTTAGATGTATAATAGGTCCATATAGACTTGTTGAGAGTGAACTTAGAAGCTAGTGAATTGGCCTCGTTTTATCTATGAGAAGATGAAAGTGGCCAATTATAGAAATAGATATGGGGCCTAGACGGAGATGGATCCTATAATTTATATTACATTTTAGTATAATTGTTGCCACAAGAAACATTGTGGTAGCTCCTCCCAACATAACAAACATCATAGAAGTTGATATGTTTGTGAATAGTCCCATTGCTTGAACTTCTTTGTTTTCTAAATATTATGTTGCATATAACTATATATAGTGAATCTTGGGCTATATTTTTTGCATTACATCCTTGAAAAATCAAGAGAGAGTATGAACAAAGTCTGAGGGATAAGGTAGCTATATGTTTCCAAGTTGCCCCAATTAAAACACTTGGACAAAACTATCTAGATATTGTGACTAGGCAGTATTGTATTCAAGAAAAGCCTATTTCTAGATTTTTAATATTAATATTATATCCATGCTTGAAATTATATAAAAGGGTTATTTGAAGGGAAATATTGTTAAACATGTATTGGAGAATGAAATCTTATCATTCCATTATGTTGACATTTCACATCTTTTTTTTTAACAAGTTTCTAGATTGTCATTTATAAAATAATATTACACATATTCATAAAAAAAATGTGGGTGGAGAAAGTCACATGTTTAGAATCCACACAGAGCTACAAACTAGAGCATAAAAAATTAGAAGCAAATACAAGGCTTCTAAGTGGCTAAAGGGTATGTGTAGGATCATCATGGAAAAAACAGGCCCTTAAGTGGAGAAAAATTTAGAAAAATTAGAGTTAGACAACTTGACATAAAAATTTGAATAAGTTATCTATATTATTTCAAAAATATGTAAGAATAGAATCTGTAGAAAATTGAATATAGTTTCTAAACTACTAGGTTTATTAAAAAAAAAAAAATCTCTTTGGTGAAAATTTAAAATTCAATACATAGTAGCACTTAAATTTCAAGGAAAACATAAGAAGTAGGTATCTGTTTGACCACCCTAACCATAATAAAATGATAATATTTTTTTTAATATTTTAGATATAAGTAGAGGACTCATGTCCTGATGTGATGCATATTTTTTTGTAATTTTTTTCCAAGTAAATAATTAATTATGAAATTTTTATTACAACTTTTAAATAATATAAAAACTCGTATGTCTGACCACCTTAGCTTGGTCAAACCTTCATGAAATTCAATTTTGTTTTTTTTAATCCTATAGTATGTGAAGCATATAATGTGATGCATGTTTCAGATTCAAAAAATGTGATACCATTTGAAAGTTATAGATGTTTTTCAATCAGCCTATCAATCAAGACTTAGTCGTAATTCAAATAGAAAATGAATAATAATTATTTATTAAATTCAAATTAAAGAATAATTTATATTGGTGGAAAGCTGAGAATATCCTTTAAAAACCCTTTTTGTTTCATCAATTTTGGGTTTTAAAAAATTGCCAGCCACATACCCTACACATACCCATCATATCGCCACTTTTTGGCCCATCATGATCTTGGACATACCATAAAGTTATAGCAAAGGGGGGAGGAGAAGGATTCTAGTCCCCTAGTTTGATCCATAATTAGTGAGGTCCAACATGTCTACAAAAGGGTCCCACCCATCAATTATTTTTATCTATATCTTTATATAAATCTCTTCTTCTTTTATAACACATGTAGGCAAAATAGCAAGAGCTAACCTAGGAGAATCAAAGCATCAAAGAGTAGGTCATGATCAGCCCCACTGACCATGATCCCTTCTTGCAATTGGTGGAGAAGCCTAAGAACAAGCTTCTCAAGTACCATGAGCAAAGAGGCTTCATCCATGACGGTGCTCACAAGAAGGCAAGTGACCCTTGGAGGAAGAGGGATATGAGGAAACTTTGGCTACTATATAACCTAGGCATTTCCCTACTGGTCAAGGAGCACATGTAAATGAACGATCTTAAGTGCAAATTTGTTGCTTGCACCTGAATTTGTAATAAAACATTGGAATAAGCCATAAATTTAGTATTAAAAAAATATGTCAATCAACAAAACAATTGAGAAAAATAGTTGAATTTCTATATTTCCATATGCTTAAGAGAATATTCACACTAAAAGGATGCCAAATCTTGTTGAGTTTGTGAGGGATGCAAGGCTAATAACCTCGAAGAAGTTACATGTGCCATAAAAAATACTATGGTTTGAAGGGCTTGAAAAAATTGTGAATCTAGGCCCAAACATTTTAGGCTTTGGAAATACACCAAAATAGGTGCTTGAAAGACTCCAACTACCCATAAAATTGGCAACATGGGTTAAGAACTCCTAAGTGGGATAACTTGGAGCTAATGGGAAGGCCTTGGAAAAAATACAGTATACAAAGTGACTGATTTGGGCTCTAGAATAGCCAACTAAATGGTGTGGAATCTATGTTGCTAAATAAAAATTGGTGACTACAAATGCCACCATAGATTCAAAGTGGGAACCATGGGAAAGTGGGGGAGAGAGACAAAAATATCCTTGCCATGGTTTCTAATTTTGAAAAGTGATGTTTAGATCCCACTTCCAATCTTTTCACCAAGGTTTGTAAGAATTGATATGATTTTTGTGAATCATATGAGTTGAAATTTTCCTTTTGGTTATATCAAAAAGTTTCTTGATCCTAATTAGAAAGGTGAAAATTGGATTTAGCTTCATTCCATGATAGAAGATTCATGATAGCTCTAAAGAAAAGGTCTTGAGGAGTTCTAACTCATTTTTGGTGAAATATCAAAGCATAAACCCAATGTAGCTTTGCCAAAGGGTGATCATGAGCTTGTAAAATGGGGGACTACTAGATATTCTACTAATTAATGAAAATCTCATTAGGGAATTCAAAACCATTCCAAAGAAGCCAAGGCTTCATGGCTTCCCATACACTTAAAAAAAAAATCACCACAAATGTCCCTTAGATACATGCTGAATGTTTCATGGTGAGAAGTATTTGAAACCTAATCCCCTTCTGAGCAGGTTGTCTAGTAGGATGACCAAAAGTGACACAAATTTGCATGAGGATTTTCTAGGCTTCATTTCCCTGAAGGGCATAGATGATCCACTTAGCACAAAGAGTAAAACCTTAAAACTAGGTAGATAAAAGCCCCAAACCTCTACAATCCCATGGGAGGTAGTGAAATTCCTAGGACACCCTATCAAACCCCTTGTGATTATTTGAAGAAGCCTAAAGAAAAACATGAAGAATCTTGTCTAGTTTCATGTAAGAGGCCTTAGAAGGAGCTCAACATGAACCATAATAAATAGAACCTGTCGTAAGAATCTTGGAACAAACCTAAAATTTATCAATCAAGGAGAGGGGCATGATGATCTAGTAAACCAACTTCTTTTCTATTCTAATGAGAACAACTTGTCATAAAAATCGTTAGGATGCTTGGAAAGCAAAAGGGATGCCCAAAAATATGAAGAATTCTTCATGACCAATCTATTTCCAATCGTAGGAGTTGAGCCAAGAAGGCATAGGGAGGAAGGATTATTTGAAGCATTGTATCTTATACATGTTGAATAGTAGATACAAAAGCTTTAAGAAAAAAAATAAGGCACTTGAGGGCTTGTTTAATATTTTTCTCCCATTCTAAGAGTGAGAAAATAATCTTCTGCAAAGTATCTATTGACAATTTGAGTTAAGAAATTAGGTAGGGATGTGTCCTTAACTATCTCTTGAGACGCTGAGTGAATTAGAAGGTGACAAAATCCTTTTTCTTTCATAGAGAGTTAGGGCTAAGATACAACCTCGGTGAATGGACCTAAAAATCCCAAAGGCAGTAGATTTTTTACCATTAATAGTAATACGAATTGAGGCATTTGCAAATAGTATGGTAACTAATTGAATGTAGCAAAGCCTAAATCCTAGAGATTGACACGTGACTAGGATAAAGGGAAATTCAATATGGTCATAGGTCTTAGAAAAATCATTTTTGAGGATTAAAACCTTCTGATGAGAGTGCCAAGCCCATTTTGTACCTTCACAAACTATAATTATATTATCTAAAATATATCTAGATTTAATGGAATCAATTTTCTCAAGCCTCACAATGTGAAGAAGGAGATGAAATAATTTCAAAGCTAAGGTTTTGGAAATCATCTTATAAGTTAGGCATTGAGGAAGGTGATAGGTCTCTAATTACAAACATCCTTTAGATCTTTAAAATTAGGTACGAATTTAATATTTTTTTTGTTGATAAATTTTCCTAACGATTTGGATTGGAAGGCTTCAAGATAGATGTCATGTAGGTCCTCTCCAATAGAATCCCAAAGGAACTTATAAAATTCATAAGGGAAGCTATCAAATTTGAGGCCCTTGTCATTGGCCATATGGTATGAACAACCTCCTTGAGGTCAAAAATAGAGAGAAATTAATCACAAAAGTATTTTTGAGTGGAGGAAAGCCAATAGGGAACAACCTGGAGGTAATCCAATAAGGCCTGATTAGATTCAAAATAAATTCCCTAAGCTATGAAAACTTGCTCATAATTCGTGACAAAAACTTGGAGAATATCTTCAAGTTTGTTGAGAATAGTCTAACCATTTTTTATCTAATTGATTCCATGTGAAGTGTGGTGAGCTTTGAGAGCTTGGAAAATTTCCTTAGAATCTCTATCCCCAATCTTAAGCCAATATAGTCTAGCTTTGATTTTACCATCTCTAGCTAAATGGATATCAATGATATTCTTTTGATGACAAATATCAATCAACTTGACCTACAAAGTAGGGGGAAGGGATCATATTCAAGAGTTGTACTATCCCTATAAATATTTGAGTTTGCGGCCTCATATGCATAACACTAAAATATAGCTAACTAGCATCCATATATGTGAAGGAATAAATAATTACTCTTGATGAATCTATTCCACCAAACAATCCAACCAGTTGGCTAAGTGGGCCAAGATTCTAGGTTCCACACTTTCTTGATGTGGGAAAATAAAGGTTGATGACTTAACAAAGAAATATTTTTTAAAAATGAGTTTTTTAACTTTGAGGTATTCCCACTTTCCATTGAATTTTGAACTTGATGGGGGTGTGGTTAGACAAAGTGACATCTAAGAAATAATCTATCAAGAGTGAGAAACAATTGGCAAAGGAAAAAAGGGATTGTGTAGAAATAATTGCACAATCCAAGCATTTAAAGACTCTGTTAGAACCAACTCAACAATTATTTCATGTATATGATTATGGAAACAACCCATATTGGGATAAAAAAAAGGCCCAATTTATTACGCATGTGTAATACCATGCCTATCATTCACCAATTGTCCAACATAAGGGTAGGGTCCCATCTTTATCATATGCCATCTCCACTGTATTAGTCCTTGTACATAACCTAGGCGACAACAAGCAACGAATCATAATCTATTGCTACAAAAGAGATCTCTCAACAACATCATTGGAAGCATACATATCTATATACCAAAATAATGATTATTGACATTTATGAGGATCCAAATCACACGATTAAAGAGTCAAAATTGTGATCAACAACATGTTGAAACCACCTAGGAGAAAAAAGGTGACAACCCTCTATGAACAACATTGTGATTGTTGTAAAACATAGAGATGAATAGCTAAATAATACAAGTAACAGAAAAACAAAATTAAAAAAAATCTTAAATTCCTATAAACAAAGAACATCTAAATTTGACAACTTTTGATAAACATTCCATACTAAATATTTCTTGGGGAGGTAAATAATACCTTGGAAATTCCAAGAGAGAAAAATCATTAATGAGAATCAAGAGGCATTTCATTGCTATCTGACTCTTAGAGAAAAGGATAACAATTTTACAAAAAATATTTTTAAAAGAAACTACCCAATTGGATGCTGGGAATTAAAATTCTTCACTTTTTTGTAGCATAGTCGCCCTCCTCCAACCATACAAGTAGGTTGCAAGAAATTCATAGATGTTTAGGAGAAATGGGAGAGTGAACAAGTACTTTTAGGTGAGAATATAAAAGTGGTGTTGGTTGGGGCATCTAATAAAATATTGGCTTAGAGGAAGGCTCGCCACTAAGCAAGATAACCTCTTTCCCCTTCTCAAAAGGGCTTGAAATATTTGTTGGATGTGCATCTAAGAAATTGGTTGATCCATAATGGAATAAGATTTAGCCTAAGAGCCACTATAATTAGAATTCTTGTTTTTGCAGTGTGAAACTATTTTCCATTTTTCCTTAGTTCTCAAAGAAGGAACCTCAATAGATTGGGAAGGTGATTTGACCTAGGGAGCCACCAAATGGAAATATTTAATCTTGTGCTCAATAGTTTTGCATTGGAAACAATTATTGGGAAAATTGAGGTATAACACATGTTGTGTGTGATGAAGATTTCCAATTTCAATGTCCATAAATCTCTTTCAAATCCTTGGAAATTCATTCTCAACATAGAGATATTTCTATGGATGAGCCTAATATAACCTATCAAGATCAACATAAATGACCTTCCCAAGAGAAGCAATAATTATGGTTAAAAAGTTTCAACAACGAAGAGGTAAACTCGGGAACTTGAGCCAAATTGGCATATAAAGTGTCTTCTCATCTAACATGGTGAGATCTTGTGTCCATAGTCAAAAGACTAACCATAATCAACACACATACCACAAGGCATGTTTGAGAATGATCTTAGCATGTTTGGAATCAACAAATTGAAAAAGAAAGAACCACTTAGTGAGGTTTTGAACAACATCAAGCTAGACCCCATGTGGGGCCCAATTCCTATTAACCCAGTCTCAGAGCATGCTTTTGGTGGATTTTTCCCAACAAAATGCTCTATCAAAGTAATTTTTTCTAACCATTTACATGCATTATCAAAATTAGGGATTGATAAAACCACATTTATTAGGGAATGAGAGTGCATATCTTGTGAAAAACTTTCAAAACAAACTTCCAAGGTCACTTTCTCGGAGATGACATCGTCTTTTAAAATATAATTAAAAATACTTAAATTTTGAATGTGTGTATATGTTCTACACTAAATGCAACTTCAATATTATGAATAAACACACTATGCAACTTGGGTTTGTATGGGATGAGAGTAGTTAAGCCATCTTTCATGTTAATTTGATTAAATTTCTCACTAATTCCTTTATATTTGAAAATGAGTTGTCATGTGCAAGAGATGAAATCACTACACATTGATTTTATGTTGAAGTAATAATAAACTAGCAATTGGATCTATCGGTTCATTATACATGTTTATGCCCAAGGCATCTATGAGAATAATAAGGTGGTTAGAAGCGATGTCATATGTGTCCACTTTGAAGAGATCTCCATTGGAATCTAACTCTATTACCGTGCCTTATTTCTCCACCTCTTTTTCTTTCTATTAGACCCATGGATCTTCCATATAACTATTCAATTCTTACAAATTACTTTTCCACCTCTACTTTCTACCATTCTACCTCTATAGAATTTCTTGTTCCAATGCAAATATTGCAAATTTGTCACATGACTCCAAATTTCCATATCTCATGTATATGACAAGCTTTTTGTTAAATTTAAAAACTTTTAGATTTGATTGTGTGAACAATTTTTCTTGTCAACATCTCAAATCATTCTCTATACAAAATTTGTGTTTGTATAAAATAACAATTCTAAAGGACGCTTCAACCCTATGACTAATCATCACCTCACATTCCAAAGCTTTCCCATTCTCCTACACTTATCCACATTAGACTGTTCAATTCCTCACATTACATTTATTCACAATTTGATAATGTTAACAAATTTGCTTCTTGCTTCCTTTCCCCACATGCTTGTTGCAAGTCAAACTTGCTTCCCTTCCTTATCCCCACGATGATTACCCCCAACTCGTGGTTGTTAACCTTATGCCCATAGCTTTCCCTCTGAAATAAGGCGGCCTCCACGGGACCTATTCATTGAAATTTGGACCTATGCCATAATGCCACGTATCTTTGTTTATTGACATGTAATAGGTACCTCCAAAATTGAATCCGGTAAATAGCCAAGACACAGATTACCATTATACGACGAGTGAAACGCCGAGGACGTAGAAGACTGTAATAGGTAGCTCCACAAATTGGGTTTGATTTTGAATTCCGGATGCATGCTTTTCAATTCAATTATACGACGAGTGAAACGCCGAGGACGTAGAAGACTTAAATGAAAGCATTAATAAACGTGTAACATCTATCCAGATTTCATTATATGTATTCAGCAAAACACAAAAATTCAGTGTGCTTATTTTCTAATTGATCCAGTTGCAGTGTTTTGGACAAAAAGTTCTGGCAATTGACTAAATGTCATCGCTGAGCAGGGACATAGTTGCTGCAGAAGTATTGAGGCGGGTAGATGGCATCTCCCTTGCAAAGGTGGGCTGTTCGTCTTGTGATTTTCGATCAATTGCAAAAGAAGAATGGTTGTGGGAAAAGTTGTGCAACTCTCTTTGGCCGTCCACACAAAAGGAGGAAGTGAAGCAATTGATATCTTCATTGGGAGGATTCAGAAAATTTTATGGCGATTGTTTTCCCCTACTCAATGTTTCCAAAAATCCCATTGTCAATTTTCAAGAAAATTCCAATGTTGCCTCTGATGAATATGATCAAGAAAAGCCCGATTTTGCAGATTCAGTTTCTCCCAGTGATTTTGTTTCGCTTGAAGATATTCAGTACCACAACAAATCAGTGTATTCAAAAGTCATAGCTGCACATGATAATGGTCATTGGAATTTTTCTATCTACCCATTCCAGGTAAACCTTCTCTGTTATTCTGATGATAGCTTTCCTTGGATTGCAATTGATGATATTCAGAGGAAGGAAAAAGATGAGAGCAAAACATTGTTGATGAACATGAGGCTTAGCTGGATCTGCATAAACACTAAAACAAAACATGCTGTGAATCTTTCCAGTTGGAAGCCTCTGCAAGCACAGAAGAACGATTGGGATTATCATAATCAGTTCAAAGTACGTTTTGGGTCCATTCTCCCTGCTTGTAACACTCTTCCTTTGGAGTCAGCTGAGTGTAACATTGTTGTAAGGTGTAGATTTACTGGTGGATATTTGGAAAACACGAATTTGCAGATAAGTGAAGTTAGTATACAATTGGAAAACATGATGGGCAGTCTGATTGATCCTCTGCTTACCCTACACAGAGCAGTGGAGTGGCGCAGTAGGAGTATAGACCATGATAAGGTTATACAAGACCTCCGTGAGTTGTTAAAAATACAGAGTGACTATTTGGTGGAAAAGAATGTAACAACAGGTGCTCTGATGAATCCAGTTTACGTACTGTGTTCAGCTGTTGCAGTAGCTCTGTCTTATTATTACATTTCCACATATTTGTAAAACAACGAAAGAGATACCAGGATGCTTCCAACCTTCAGTGGGATATGGCGCTTGAACTTTCTTAAATTGTATTTTTTGCTTAAGTTTTTCTGTCTGTTTAATGTATTTGCTCAGTTCTAGCAGTACAGTGAAATTTTGGCAATAGTTTATCAAAATTTATAATCCAAAATATTATTACACACAGAGGCAGATCTATAAGCATAATACTGAGATTAAACATCATGCATTCCCATAAACGTAAACTGCACTAAATTGGTATGGTGATTGTTATGGAATGGTGATCTTTAATGGGGTGTCAATACTATCCTTAAAGATTCTAGATAAGAGTCACTTATAATTGAAAAATAAGATATAGGCCAGGGATAACAGTGGATACCATTTGACTTTTATACAATGTTATCTATTTTTGTGTATAAATTGATTCTCATTTTAAAATTTATTAATCAATTATCATTATGATCAATTTTTATTGATCGCATTTTTTTAACCAAGGTCAGGATGCATGATGCAACCTAATTCATGGATTGGGCTATATGATGTTGTCTAGTCTACCTCATCTAAGATTTATTTATTTTTCTTCTAATTTGACCTTTTTTAAAAATAGCTATTATTGTATTAATTTGCATATAAAAAACATTAAATTAAGTAATGAAGGAAATGCATTGATAGATGACCATATTAGGTCACTCGCAAATAAATTGAAACTGCCAAGGATCAATTACCATTGATTGAATCATAAAAAAGAAAAATCTACTTCACAAGTATCGTAGAGGTTATCTATACATATACAAGTCTAGTTCACTAGACTATTACGTTGCATCCCTTGTGTGGTACAAAGTTACAACAATTTGTTCAACAATTAGGGGCTTGACTTGCCACTAAGAAAATATGAGGGACTACTCATTGCATCTTAACGAAAGAAACAGTGTGCTTTCTAACACAACCCTCTTTAAAAAATAAATTCAAGGCACATGTGAGTGAGCTTAAAATACCACACAAATAGTAGACTAGATGACACCTAAACAATTGATTTACAAGGTATGACACTATCCAAGATGAGGTTGTAGCACATGGATTGATTTGTACTATGTGTCATTGTCTAGGACCATGTTGCATGATGTGGCACTATATAGGACCAAGATGCATGGTATAACCCTAGCCAAGTCTAGGCTACACAACATAGCCCTACTTATAGTATAATAAAACTATGTAGAGTTTTGTTACAACCTTCTAATCCCATATATCCATTTTTATTATTTTTGAATCTAATTACCTATTGTAACACAAGTCAACTACATAGTCAAAGTCCCCACCTCATCAAAAAAAAATTTACCTTATTCTTCTCTAATTAATTAATTTCTTAACTCTTGCATGCAAATCTAGTTTGTTTAAATCCATATTGTTTAATTATCTGATTAGTTCTTAAATTAATTTATCGTAGGATAAATAAGTGAAACCTTACAAAAGTGTTTATTTACTCACACAAATTTAGTGAAGCTTGACATTGCATACACCACCTAGAGCATCACTATAGGTCATCATTTTAATTTTAATATATTTTTTTCTCTTTAACACAACATTTTGTCTTGTATGCCAAAGAAAATTCAAAGGCCCCTAGTTCCCCTTGATTGAATTGCTAGGCTAATCCTTCCAAACTAATTGTTTCTTTTGAAATTCCTATAATTGAAAACCTAACCACCTCCATCCACCCTAATGATGAGGAAACATATAATCATGATTTCAACCTTGAGTTGGTTGAAAATCAACAAAAATGAGAAATAGACTGTAAAATTTGAACTCTTAAAGTAGTATTTAAGAAAATTAGATAATGATACATAATCATCATTTCTAATTCACGAGTTTCAACACTTTCTTATAACTAAATAATTTTCATGTTAAAAAGAGATTAATCATATTATTAGGGCCCTTAACTACTCTTGCGATGCTTCCCTCCTCCCCATTCACACACATCCTCTAACATTCTTCACTCTCACACACAATCCACAACACTTTATATTCATCAACCCATTATTCCCTTCCCCTCTTATTACTTTAACACCCCTACCCATGTTTCCTTTATCATCATTCCTACTTGCTCCTCAACACATCCATCTTATTCTACCCTCCACTCCCAATCCATCACTCCTTCCACTATAATTCCATCTCAATCCTTTTATAGGCAACCCTTCCATTTTCTAATCCTCCCTAAAAACTTGTTTAAATCATCGTGAGAGAGTTAGGTGGGGTTAAATTCTACCTCAATGATCTATCCTTTAATTTCAAAAAAGACTTTAATATTCCATTGGCTTATGACATTCTCACTTATCCTTTTATAATGGGTTTCTTGGCTCCTAGGTTTGAAATTATGTTTATAAAGAAGACCCAATGACCCACATTCATATCTTTAATATTACATAACTATAATTCTTCTATGATGATAGGTCGTTAGTGAAGTTGTTTTAGACACATTAAAAGACTATGCATTAAAGTAGTTTTATCACTATCACATGGCTCCTTCACTCTTGTTAGATAATGTTTTTGTCCAATATTTTTTTTGATAAATAAGGGGCTGAAGCCGAGAAGATTGTATTAAAATTAAAAGTATAAGGATTTACAAGACTTGAAGCCTCAACAGAAGATAAAACAAATAGAATCATGACTTAAATTTCTCTTGCTCTTAGTAACTCCACAAATAAGAATTCTTCAGGCCTCAAATTCATTGAAAGTGTGACCAGACTATCTTCAACCCGCAAAATCAGCTAAGCAAGCATGGATCCTGTAAAGAAGAAGAGGAGGAACAACATAGGTATAGTTAATGTTGAATCATAGCGGGTGACCTGCTCTTGTGATGATGGTGCATCAACCTCATCCTCTGCCTCACCTTTGTCAATTAAAGCCATTATGCAACAGAGAAAGCATCACGATGCTGGGAATAATCAAGTAACATTGTATACAGGGACCATGGACCATTTGAATCTGCAAGATGGTAGCAGGGAAGACATTTTTAAAGCAACCATGACAAGTAATAAAGTTATTCCTCAATACACTTATGCCTTTCCTTCAGTGCAAATAGTTTCTTAGCACATGTACAGGGAAGTTGAACCCCATAGTGTATTAAGCAATTTCAACAATACTGATGTGCCTGCTGATCAACTCTTTGTAGATAGATTCAATGAACTAAATGGGAGTTCAAATACTAAACAACAGCTTCAACCACAGACTAGTGTGAATCAAGCAGATCATGGAACTACTGCAATTCATGGTGATGCAAGTGCAGTATTTGGACCACCTTTGGTAGTGAACAGCAGTTCAAATGAACTTTGTGGAAGTATAGCTGATTGGTCTAAAATTTATTAATAAAGATTGGTCTAAAATTTATACTTGCTAAATACAGTGGAACAATGGAAATAATGAGTGAGTTAACAATTATGTATTCAAATTTTAAATATTACTTGCCGAAATTTAAATTACCAACCACCTCATGATGAACTACGATGTTCATCACAAAGCTAATATTACCCTCTTATGATTCCATATAGCACATATGTTGGCCTCATTGTCATAGTTTTTAAACTCTATATTTTTAGCTTCATGTTATACATTCATCGAGTACTAATTTATCATCATCTTAATGGTGCAGCCCTCAACAATACAGCAAGCAAGTAAGCCAACTAATGAACCAACTATTTCATTCCTTGCTCAAAAGCTTTGAGACAACATATTAAAAAACTCTTCGAACAATTTTAACAATGAATACTCCGAATTTTCTTAGTTACATTTGTAACTGCTATGGAAGCTACATTTTTCTAAATTTTTTGGTTAGCATTTTCTTCCATAACACTTAAATTTTTCACATCACCATGCTTATACCCTTTGTTATGCAAGTCACATTTATGTTATATCATATTTTTATTTCGTTTTCCGGTCCATGCCTGCTGAAATAGCAAGACAGTTTATATATGTGCATTTCGTTTTCATTTATGTGTCCCGATTGAGTGATTGCGTTTACGCATTAAGGGGATTTGACTGTATTTGGAAAGAGAGAGGTTGGCGCACGACGCGGGTGCGGGCTCCAGTGAATTAAATTTCACGCACGGAAATGGAAGAGATAGGGGAGTGGGGCAGTGGTCCTGCGGGTTAATTTTGTCAGCATGTAGTAATTGACTGATATGTTAGGATTTTTTCGTTAGCCTGTAACAATTGACTGAAATATGGTAGGATTTTCATTTGAATCTTATTACGGGGAGAGGCGTATTAGAATGACATACATCAACAAGTAAAGAAAAACTCTT
Organism: Sequoia sempervirens; assembly: GCA_007258455.2. Lineage (NCBI taxonomy): Eukaryota > Viridiplantae > Streptophyta > Pinopsida > Cupressales > Cupressaceae > Sequoia > Sequoia sempervirens. The sequence continues at coordinate 147,668 of VDFB02157320.1, read as the reverse complement.
TAGTTTGAATTTGACGTTCAAATGACATTCAGTTAGCATAATTACATTCATTGTATGTAGACGTTTTTTCAAGTAGATTTAATGTAGATTTAAATCGATTTGATATTTTGTTCACTCTAAAATACTTATTTTTTATATCATAATCAATTTTATAATGATTTGATTTTTATTATTATTAATACTAAATTTTAATATTAATAATTATAATTAATTTAATTATAGTAATTATTATAATAAATTAGTATTTATATAACATTATTATTTATATAAAATAGTTATGCTTATTGAGGCACCTATTTTTTAATATATATTTATAGTAGTAACATAAATATATTTTTATAATATATATTTATACATTATTTTTATTTTATTTTATTTTCTTTTCAATACTTGTATTTTTTTGTTTTTAAAGCAATTTTAATTTTTTTTTATTCTAGATGTTCTTATATTTGAATTTATGAAGATCTCTATTAAAAGAGGTCGTTGAATCATTACGCCGAGAAGCGTCTATAGTGGCATCCATCAAAAATCAAAATTCAATGTAAGGAAAAAATCTCCAACTTGAATTTGACATTCAAATGACATGCAACTGGCATAACTACATTTATTGTATGTATACGTTTTTTCAAGCAGATTTAAAGCATATTTAAAAATAGTTTTAAATCGATATGATATTTTTGTTTTACTTTCATACAATACAATCTGAAAACCCCTCTATGAGTGTTGCAGAAATCTAAAGGACATTCAAGAGAGCAAGCCGAAATGATGGAAGTCCAGGTATGTTGCAAAATTCTATATATACATTATTCCCCTTTCTTTTTTGGATTCATTTTATTACCTACTCTTCCTGATCAATGACATATATTTCATTCGTTGCAGTTTTCTTCCTCTTGTTAGGCATTTCAATTAATATCTTCTTCATTGCATATGCTATTCTATTTCTAACTATAATATTATTATAGAAAGTTTGGCAACAATTGTTAAGGTTTGCAGGTTGTTTCGTATTGCCGACAATGTACCAAGAAGAACAAATAACAAGATAAAAAAACCATTGGAGAAGCCATACCAAGAAAATGTCTCTAGAACTAAATAAGAGTTGTAGTTGGCCACCAACTTTCAAAACTTCAACACAAATGAAGGTAGTAAGAGAAGATAATAAGCCCTCCAACAACAAAAGTGTGACCATAACAGACTCCTCCTTGGTGTGTTGATGCTTAGCTATCAACTAGCCAAAATATGAGCTATGCATGTAGAGCAAGGGTACAAACTGGGCTTTAAGAGAATGCCACGTCTTCCACTCGAGTCACACATCCTGCTAGGCTATGGGTGAAAAGATGTTCTCCTTCGCAATTGGTGAGAAGAGGGGAAAATGAGAGTGGTGAGCACTCTCTTCACCCATTATCATCCTTCCACACTTACCATTCTCACAATCGAATTATTTTGTAGTATTGAAGAAACATATGCAATGGGTGGAACTGGATTGCCATTTACCATTAATTGTTGCCTGATTTGGTTGCAGTTGTATGTATTTAATAAACAAGTTCATTCAATACTAATGATTTTATATCATAGAGAAATAGGATATAGTGATTTCATTACTATTTTGGGTGTTGTGTTACTTTTATTTGAAGGATTTTTCATATCTGTATTTTAGTTTTTGTTTGACGAAGTATAAGTTAATATTATTGTCTCTCCGTTTTTTATTTTCATCTTTTCTTTAAGATTTATAAATCCTATTTTCTATGGTGTCTGGCCTATATACTATTAGACAAATGCATGACTTATGGAAATAGGCATTTTATGGAATTTGTTAACATGGACTAACTAAATAGTTTCATAGGGATATCAAAAATAGATTCATTTAGACAAGCATCATGATAAATACACGAAAACTATTTTGAAAATCCTTTAATGGTATTGAATAGTGAATATAAAATAAAATTAGATATGAACTTAAAGTGGTTTCAAATCTTATTTATTTTGAACTGTAGTGACATTATGTTTTTTTCGTTCTTGAGTTTGAGGAGTCCCTAATTACTAAGAGATTTAATATATGGTCATCTTATTTTAAACTTGCTAGGTGAGACAACTGATTTAAAATATTTATTTATTTCCTTTTGATTTAAGTATGAGTTTATATTCTATTCTTATTTTGATATTGTCTCTCCTTTACTAAGCTATAATAATATTACAAATTGTAAGAATATTGCATAAATAGTTAAATTATTTTTTCTTAGATAAAATAAATCACTTTTGTGTTAAATTAGAAATTGCTAATATTATAAATGAGTTTATTTTCATATTATCTTGGAATTTTCTTAGATAAAATAAATTACTCTTGTGTTAAATTTAATCCATTGATTAGGTCTAATTTGATTCAATCCATAACTTAAATTAAATTATCTATAATCTTTTATATATTTTTATTTTTATAATTAATTTAAATCCTTTATACACAATGTCAAGTTAATTATAAAAACTTGAAATTATTTATAAACAACTTAAATTTTTTAACAATTTAATTAAATATAATGTAAATTAACAACATAGTATAGAGTTTCAATTTTCTATATCTTTAACATATATCAACATAGGTAAAATTGAAAAATATTTTAAATGATATAAATTTAAAATAATATTAATATTTTAAATGTATGTCTGTTAGGTTGTGTCCAAAAAGTCGTACCTTTTGCATAGGATGGTGTATGCACTTCAAGCTCTTTTTGAAATGCACCCTAAAATACCTAGAATGAGTATGCATCTTAAATGTTTTAGAATTTAAAGTAATGTAGTGCATGTTATTGATTATCTCATTCAAAATGATACCAAAAACATTAAATTGTGTTTGCAATAAATTAACTTCCTTAATTAAAGTGAAGGATGTAATAATACCATAAAATAACACCAAGAAATAAAATAAGAAAAATTAAATAAAAAAGAAATGAATAGAAAGAAATATCCTTTCACCTAGGGTGAGGGAAGCACTTTCATTCAAAGTTGGGGCTATAGTTCAATTAGAGTTAGGGTTATGGCACAACTAGGGTTAGGGTTAAATCAAGATTCAATTAGGATTAAGATTTAATTAAGGTTTCAATCAAGATTCGATTAGGATTAAGATTTGATTAGGTTTAAGGTTAGGGTTTAATTAGCATTCAACTAGGGTTATGGATTAATTACACTTAGGGTTAGTATTAGAGTTAAATTAGTTTTACAATCAAGTTTTGAATTAGATTTTGGTTAGGTTTGGGTTAGGGTTTAATTACAATTACGGTTCAATTAGGGTTATGATTATGGTTAGGGCTTTAATTTATTTAGGGTTAGGGTTAAAATAAAATTAGGCTTGAATTAGGTGTTGACCTCGGTGGCATCTTTAGTGGCATTGTGTCAAATAGGTATATGCAAGGTTTCAAGGTGATTGACATGATCATAGGTATATGGAACACTTGGTATGGCACAATATACGTTTGATCATTGAACATGTATTTTAGACATATTTACCTATGCACAGTGGGATTGACATCTTGGTAATAGTAAGCTTGATTCAGAGACATATATTGCAACATTACTCTCTTGGCATAATTGTGGGGTAAAAACATTAATATAATATATATATCCAGTTGCAAGTTCTGTAAAGGTTTGATATTGGACTATGTGGGAGAACATCTTCATGTGCATCCTTGTGTGGTCATGGTCAAAAGGCACATAATTATGTTTTATTTCATTTGGGTACTTAAATGGTTTCATTGCATTATTGTTGGTCATGGGCAACTCATGACATGAGTGTTATCCAATGTCAAAGGTCACGTAATGGACATTATAATGTTTGGCATTATTCATGTGAAATGATAAAGGGTAGAATGATTGTTGAAATTGTCAAAGACATGATAGATATGGTCATAAGCTGACACCAATTATTAATGGTTTTTTGTGACATATGTTCATTTACATCATTGAGCATTATGAGATTTATGTTATTTGGGAAAATCATGACTAGCATAGTGATTATTGGGGATATAATGATAATTTTTGATTTGTAACACCAAAACAATAATTGTGCCCTAATTTACTTTCATTCTTAGCAAAACTCAAGCTCATTCTATTGTGATCAAGATAGGGTTTGCATAAGGCTAATAGTTTCAATTGAGAAGGTGAAATGGCGGCTGCAAGACATGGTTTCAATTCAGTTATTGGTTGCATGAGTATGTTTGAAATGTCTTTGGTTCGACCTAGTAGTGGTTGACTTAGGGCATGGAACATTTTGTTTTTGTGGTGGTACAATGCTACAAAATGTATTCTTCAACATTCGAATTCACCAGATGATATCTATTATTTTCTAAGATTGAATCAGATTCTTCTTTTAGATTAACACTCTATTTAGTAATTGAGTGTAATGCAATATCTTGGTCGAGTTTTTCTTGTTTTCCATTTCGATACTTTCTAAAAGATGAACATTAAGGGTTTTGTGTAACATAGATGTGGGTTTCTTGTTTAGACTTTACATATTGTTTTGTTCACAATATCGACCATGTATAAAGGTGTGGTTCATTGTTTATGATGTTGAATGTTGTTGCCAAAGAGAGACATCACGATGAATCGACAAGGGTAGTTATGGAAACAATTATTGCGATCAGTTTTAAAATTTATATTTGAAAGTTTTGATGATGTTAGATAGTAGCGTATGTGAATTTTTGCATACTTATATAAATAGTGGTTGATCACTATTTTAAGTTTGAGGCTTTTAACAGAGTTATTATGCTGGATGTGAAAACAAAATTGTGTGATTGAATTTTTGCAAACATGATGCAAAATAGTTTGTATTACTGATATATTTAATATTTTAGAGATTCTAGAATGAATCTTTAAGATATTAAATGTATTAGAATGAAAGTATTATATTATTTGAAGGGAAACAGAGAAACCCTCTGTATTTTACATTCTATGTTGTTTGTGATTAAAATGGATTTTCCAGTGAGGCATTGTTTTATTGCCAATAAGGCATTTGAAATATATCAGTGAGATAGTATTGCGAGTGAGGCATTTGAAATTTATCAGTAAGATAGTATTGCCAGTGAGGCATTGTAAAGAATTTTTTTTCAGATTAAGCTAGTGAGGCATCATTTCTAGAGTGGTTTTTCTACCCCTAGAGGGTTTTCCACTTGTCAAATTCTTTGCTTATGGCCTTATTGCTTTGATGTGATAATATTCCAAGACTATGATGATCTTTGGTTTTCTCTAATATTTCTTATTTTAGTTCTTTAATGATTGCATTCAATTCATGAATGTATTTATCATTGAAATATTAAAAGCACAAATTATTCAATTATTTTTAAAGGAAAAAGTTAAGATTTGTTTAAGACACTGATTCACCCCCCCTCTCAGTGTCTTCTTCACTCCAACATAGGGTTAAGGTCAAGGTTTAATTACAGATAGGGTTAAATTAGGTTAGGGTTAAATTAAGGTTGGGGTTAAAGTTAGCGTTAAAAATGATAAAAATAGGTACCTCGAGAAGGATAACTCTCAGCATATTTTATATATATTAATATTTCATATATGTATGCTAGTCTGGTAGTTCATCTAAAACTTCAAAAATGTGTAAGTTTTTCTTTTTAAACCGCTTTGATTCTATTAAAAGGAATGTTGTGTTGGTGACCACATAGTTTTAAGTGTTTGAAGAACTAAACGCTTAAGCTATTCTAAGTAAGGGAAATTCAAAGTGTAGAAAATGCATAGGAAAGGGAGATGCACTTACTTTCTTCCTCATATCAACTGAGGGGTGGCTTGCTAAGCATTGAGCAGTCTGCTGTGGGGTCTGTTGGGACGGTCACTTGATTGTTAAGTTTGAATTTCAATTATGAATTTGCATCTCTCTCCCATCTTGTATTTCTCCAGCGCATTTTTTCATCCTACCTACAAATCAAGGCAAGGAGAGCATATGGAACGAAGAAAGTAGCTGTCTGGAGTGACTGGATACACAAGTTGCATCCTCTGTGGTGTACGTTTGTTTCAACAGTAGAGCGATGATGTTAGAAGATGATCTGATGGAGTTCGCCTGGGGTTTGGAGGTGAGCAAGCATCCCTTCTTGTGGGCTATTCGCTCTGATATGCTCCATGGCGAATGCATCATTCTATCGGATGACTTTCTACAGGAAGTAAAGGAGCAGAGTTTTTTTTGTAAGCTAGATGCTACAGAGAAAAGTGTTGGCTCACCATGCTCTAGGAGGGTTTTTAAACCATGGTGGGTGGAACTCGATGCTCGAAAGCATAGCAGAGGGCTTCGATATGGTCTGCTACCCCTTTCAGGTCGATGAAGCCATCAATTGGAGATTTGTAATTGTAATTGTCATTTGGAAGATCAGATTGGAGATGACAGAAAAACAACATATGGAAAATTCACAGAAGGAAAATTCACCACTAGAAAATTCACTGTTATGACAAATTCACCACAAATAAAATTCACCACCAGCAATTCACTGCAGAAAATTAATCCATTAATATTAAAAAAATTTAATGCGGTTAATTTTCTGGGGGGCTGAATTACTGATGATGAATTTTACTTGAGGTGAATTTTTCATGACGGTGAATTTCCTGCGGTGAATTGTACTCATGTAGAAGTTCATGATGCCCAATGATCAAGCAAAAAAAAGAGGAAACAAACGTGTTGTTTCAAGGAGTGTGAGAGGAGTGCCTTCACGCTAGGGGGCTTATCTTATAACAATCTCTAGGGGTTTCTCACCTTAATTGATTCTTATGCTTCGCCTTCTCACTAATATCATTTATCCACCATTTCCAACCAAATAAAATCATTTCCAAGGGACCTACCTCCACTTTCATCTCACATAAAGTAAACGGCCTGTCTGTTGTGCTCAAGGTGTTGAAGTACTCTTTCAAGCTATTAAATTTATAAGAGTAAACGGCCTGTCTGTTTTTTACCATGTTTGGTTTTCTTTCCATTTTAGTTTGGAGAACTAATTATTTCATTTTTTTGGTTTGTTTCTAAATGACTTTATTTATTTTCATATTCAAACTCTTTTTTTTACTATTAAATTTTAATATTAATTTTTATTATTGGTCAGGAAAAATTTAATAAAGAATAATCACTTTCCCTTTTATATCTAATTTTTTTTCTTTATATTATTATTTTTCATTATTTTTAATAATAAAAATAAATAGTTTAATTTTTATGCTCAACTTAATTTTTTTATGTTAATTTTCATTATTGATTATTTTTAATAACAAAATATTAATAACTTTATTTTTATAGTCAATTCATTTTTTCATATTAATTTTTAATATTAGTTATTAAAAATTATCTTTTAATAAGTAAAAAATTGATTTCTAGATATCCTTTCAAATTATTTTATTCCATATCATGTGAACTAAAATTTACACTAATTAGAACCATATTTTATCTCTTCTATTTTCTTTATATTTTAAGTTAATTTTATATTTAAATATTGTACATTTAATTATGAAAAATAAAAATAAAAATATTTTATAAAAGTTTAAATAGTCTTAAATAAAATTATTTAAATAATAGTGTAATGCTAAAATTTTCATGCCCATTTTAATTCCTAGTTAGCATTGAATGGAACAATCTTGTGGGAAATCAATGCTCGTTCTTTTTCAAGATATATAAAGAATCGAAAGCTCTAAGAAAAAGTTTTAAAAATATCAAGTTTATATCATCTACATCTATCAATTTCTATAGCTCAGCTTAGCAAAGCTCCTTGACTTCATAAGAACCACACATCCTCCTACCCAAACTACTTCTAATCCAACTTGGAATCTTCAACATAAAATATCTAATTAAAAATTTAAGATAATTGATGTGTTTCTTCTCAAATCTACCATTTTCCCTTTTAAGGTAGCTCGAGAGGAGGGAGAGGTAGGTAGAGGCAGAGGAGAGAGAGAGAGAGAGATAAGTAGAGAGGGAAGGGGAGGGAGGGGGACAAAGGAGAGAGATAGAGGCAAGATGGAGAGAACTAGAGAGGTAAGGAGGTAGAGAGAGATAGGTGAGATGGAAAGAAGTAAATAGGGAAGGAGGTAGAGAGAGAGAGTAGAGAGGGAAGGAGGTAGAGAGAGAGAGTAGAGAGGGATTGGTGAAATGGAGAGAATTAGAAAGGGAAGGAGGGAGAGGGATGGATAGAGAGAGAGACCCAGGTAGGTACATAGGAGCAAAGATAAAAAAGATAACAAGGCCACGTTTAACTTAGGAAAAGTATTATTGATATTAAGTAAAGAAATATCATTAAAAATGAAAATACATCACCAAAAATGAAGTGGTGTTATGAATAGTGACAACCCATGTGAATAAGGTGATTTTGTGCTCTCTTTCACCTCTAGGGTTTTGGACCTAAAAGGAGAGAGACAAAACAACACTATTCACTCAAAAACAAACCCTTGAGATTTTAATGCAAAGGAGATTGAAATTTGACAAAGGGAGAGTTCTAGGGAAAGGATAACAGAAAATGAGGGTTCACCGCCAAGTGTAAACTTGGAAAATAGGGTGATATGCAAACCAATACTAAATGACCTAAGAATGCAAGTAAAATGTAATAGAAAGTTATGAAACAAGAAGTGTGCACTTGGAAACCGGTGCTGTCACAATAGTGGTTTACAATTCCTGAGAGGAACAGATTTTAGTTGAAATCACACATTTTTAGAAAATATAATGATTTAAGCCTTAAAAAGTTCCATTTTAAGGATTCCAATTGAAGAGGGTTTGATCAAATCACCTTATATCAAACCCCCTTGGATAGAACCTCGCTAGTTTTAAACCATACTTATAAATGCGTCTCCTTTACGCCTATCAAAATGCTGATAAAAAATCACTTTTGATTTAGCTTTTGGGGGATCAAATGAATTCATTTAAAATTTATTTCAAATGATTATGGTATTCATCACAACAATCTATCCAATGAATATAATTTTAATATGTTTTGGTTTTGTTATGTATTTGTTTTTTAAGTTTTATTAAACATAGGTTTTTCATCGAAAATGAATTTCTTTGTTCTTCACATGTGAAAAAATAGAAGATTATAAAAAAAAAATTGAAAAATATGAGTGCACCAGATATTCAAGTCCTTGATCCAACAAAAAAAATTAAATTAAATTTTGACATATACAAAAAAAGTTACGCGTTATACAGGCACTGTGTCTAAATTATAATTCGTTTGACTTTGAAACTTGATTAAGGAAAAAATATTCAATAAAAACTATCTAACCAAGTGGAAGCACTAGATATCAGAGTTACAAATCTAAATTTGAAAGAATTATAATTTTATCCTTCATGGAAAAAAAGTTATGTGTTATCGGTGTATGTCACTTTTTAAAATGTTGTTTTGAAAAAATTAATTTTCGTGGGAGATGGAAAAAGAAATGCAATTTGATTCCAAAATTTTTGAAAAAATATTTTAGAATCTACAAACAAAATTTGATGAGACTCTAGTTTGTACCATCTTCAAATTCCTCACGGTTTAGCCGCTATAGGTGCCCGAATGTGAAGATTTAGTTAAAAATAATAATTTCAGTGTCCAGTTTGGCCAAAAATTGTAAACCACTATTATGGGATCACCAAAACTTTCTAGAGCTATAATGGAGCTCTAGAATCCTAAAAAAAATGTTTTTAATGCCAACTAGGACTCATATGCCAAGTTGGGCGACATAGTCTAGTTTCGGGAAGACTGCCAAAATAGGTTACAGACAAATGGGTACTTAGATCTACAAAATTCTTATTTAGGCCTGGGAAGTGGGACTCATTCGCCAATAGTGGTGAATCAGTCCACCTCTAGATTTCTGGAAATTCAAAATAAGAAATTGTAGCTCTGGGTTTTCTCTTCTCTTCTCGACTGATTTTCGGATCCGAAACTGCATAATTTAGACTATAGATCTTCTCCAACCTTCTCTTAGGACTTTGAAATATTTTAATTTATTTTATCACTTTTCCTTGATCTTAACTTCTTGGTAAATATGCAACCTAGCCCTACAAATCACACACAAGAAGAGGGGAAAATGTTGTGGGGTTAGTGAATAGGGGTTTGCCTTGGTCAAACCCCTTGTTGGTAATTAAACCCTTGAAATGAAATGAAATAGAATGGAGAATGATGAATGAACAAATAATGATGTTGCAACTCACCAAACCCTAGCAATAAGGTGTTGAAAACATGTAAGTGATGGCTCCAATGGATGTGGACTTGGAATCTAGCTTGATGTTGATAGATCTTGAATGTAATGCTTGCTTGAATCATACAATCCTACATCACAAATGTTAGCTCTAAAACAACATGATGCAAGAAATATTTGACATGATGAATGACACTTCAAGAATGCTCTTCAATGCTTGATAATCTAATTTTGAAATGCCTTGAATGCTCTTGTAAACTATATGCTAGGTCACTTGATTGCTTGATAGGATAAAATTAATGAATGAAGCTTGTATTTATACTCAATTATGCAATAATTCTCAAAATTACATCACAGGCCGACCTTAGATCTTGGAGAATAAAAACCTGCTAAAATTTTAAATTAAATTTGAATTTTGAGTTAAAGGGGGCTCATTCGCCACTCTAGGTGAATGGGTCCCACCAAAGGGGACTCATTCACCCAAAATGGTGAATGAGTCCCACCTTAGGCATTTAAGGTTTGTCAGGATTATTCTTAAAAATATATATAAGTAAGGCTTGTGGATGCAGAATGGGGCCAACTAAAGTATAAGAAATCCCAATTATTAATGACAAGCCTAAAAAAAATGTGAAACTGTGTTACAACACTTTGAAACAAGGCTTGGTAAATGATGAAAAGAGGTTATTTTATTAACAAGACCCTATAAAAGTGTGAAAGTATGTTGCAACACTTTACAACACTTAGGTAAGGTACCATTTGAATCCTTTTAGTTCACAAGGGCCCAAGACCTAATTTGAATGTGTTGTCCAAGTATGTGTAGGATCATGATGGGCCAAAAAGTGGCAATATGATGGGTATGTGGCTGACGACCTTTTTTTACCCAAAATTGATGAAACAAAAAAGGGTTTTTAAAGGAGATTCTCAACTTTCCACCAATATAAATTATGTATTAATTTGAATTTAATAAGTAATTATTATTCATTTTCTATTTGAATTACAACTAAAGTTCTGATTGATAAGATGATTGAAAAACATCTATAGCTTTCAAATGGTATCACATTTTTTGAATCCAAAACATGCGTCACATTCTATGCTTCGCATACTATAGGATTAAAAAAAGAAAAATTGAATTTCATGAAGTTTTGACCAAGTTAAGGTGGTTAGACATATAGGTTTTTATATTTTTAAAAAGTTATAATAAAAAATCATAATTAATTATTTACTTTGAAAAAAATTACAAAAAATATGCATCACATTGGGACATGAGTCCTCTACTTATATCTAAAATATTATAAAAAAATATTATCATTTTATTGTGGTTAGGGTGGCAAGACAAACACCTACTTCTTATTTTTTTCCTGAAATTTAAGTACTACTACATTGAAATTTCAAATTTTTACCAATTATATTTATTTTTAAAAACAAACCTAGTAGTTTAGAAACTACATTCAATTGCTATAGATTCTATTCTTACATATTTTTGAAATAATATAGATAACTTATTTAAATTTTTACGTCAAGTTTCATAACTTTGATTTTTCTGAATTTTTTGCCACTTAAGGGCCTATTTTTTCCATGATGATCCCACATATACCCATCCACATTACAACACTAAATCAAGGCAACATTAAGCGAAGATCCATAAGAATGACCCAAATGAGTTTGAAAAATGTCAAAGGACCCTTTTTTTGACACTACATTTAGACCCCACTTTAGTGAGAGGATGAACCTACTTCAAACTCACACTAAAGTAGAAAAACACACACCAAGAGGGGTTCCAATGAACCAATGCTAGCAAGATTAGATAACAACAATCAAGAGGGTTGATCAAGCCCATAGGATCAAAATCCCATGGAAAACAAAACATAAGCACAAAGGAATGCACATAGAAAATGATATAAAGAGCAATGACAAGACCAATCATACACTGCCAAAGATGAAAAAGAGAAAAAGTAAGGAAAGAAAAGGATCAAATCAAGCTTCGACTATTTGTCCATCAAGATGTGGATTAGATCTAGGTTGTTTGTCCAGAAAAATGAACACTCACTCTTAGGTGACAGAACTTCTGGCTGTCCACTGGGTGAGAAGTCCTAAAAGGTGAGAAACATACACTCATGGCTGGTATGCACTCACACACACGCAAGTGGCTATGAGGAAATTCATGCCTCAGAATGGGATTCTCACTCAACCATACCAAAGTTATACCTCCTGATAACTTTCATAAGGCACCACACAAAGAGAAATGGTTTTTCGAGCTTCACGAGACAAGCAAAAATTTGTATGCTTGGAGCTCATGAACAAACACGATGGCTCCATAGGCATGCAAGTTGTGTTATTCAAGGTGGCCATATAACAAATGAAACATGCAACATGTAAAGGATGTTCAAAGGAGTCTTGCTTAGTTCATGTGAGGTCTATAACTTAGGCAACATTGTGCCTAATGTCTCCAAGATAGGACCGATCAAAGAATAGAAAATTTGCAACTTAAGGGATGCAGTGTGTCGCATTAGGCCACTAAGAGGAATGTAATATGATAATATAGATCATGCTCCTGAAGGAAATTACACCCAATTTCATCCACAAAGTGACAAATGCATCGTATGAAGGGAGAAGGCTACACTAAGAACCAAGAAAGGGAAAATGCAAAAGAATAATGCCAATGGATTCCCCCACTTTAAAGGAATTGCTAAACACCATGTTGTGAGCAATTACTTTAGAGTAGCAAATGAAAAATGCAAATAGAAAAGACATGAGAGCCAACTTGGAAAGCCCTATGCTAAGTCATATGTTTCCAAGTAAAGCTACATCATGTGAGAGAAAGAAAAGAGAGGGGTTGCCCCCAAAATGAAAACACCAAACACATAAGGAATCTATGGATTTTGGGTTAGTATGGTCTTTGCTGCAATGTTTTTTAGAGAGCTTGGAACTATCATCATCCCCTAAATACACATAGAACTTGAATAATGACACAAAGAGAGAAAAAATAAAGGAAAAACCTTTTGGTTCAACATGGAAGAGACATAGGGTGCCTCGATGCCTTGCTTCATCCCCAAAAGGAAAACACAAGACAAAGGAAAAAGAAAAGGAGAAAGAAAAAGGAAAATATTTTGGGTCAACATGAAGGAGACATGAATGTCTCGATGCCTTGTGTCATCCCCAAAAGGATAACACAAGAAAAAGACAAAGATAAAATGAAAAGGAAAAGTAAAAGAAAGTCTTTTGGGTCAACATGAAGGAGACATGAATGTCTTAATGCCTTGCGTCATCCCCAAAAGGAAAACACAAGAAAAAGACAAAGATAAAAATGAAAAAGTGATGCATGACATAGAGAAGAATGCAGGTACAAATAGAGGAATATCACAAAGAGAGAGAACATTAAACAGAACATCACGGGGGATCACATTATGCAAATGCAATCACACAAAAGAAAAAAGAAAAAAAGAAAGAGAAAATGCAATAGACTACTAAGGAAAATTTGAGTCAACCTATGAGCAAGTCATTCGCCTCCCAATCTTAGTCTGTATTTAAGAGGAAGGTAGATGACAAACGAAAGGGACAATGACAAATGCGTTACAAGGAAAAGGCTAACAATTGCTTGCCCCTACTAAGTGCGAGACAAGAATGAGCAGAGGTAGGTGATGGGAAAGGTCATGTAATAGTGAGAAGAGAAGGTTCTACAACTATTACATGACAAAGAGTAGGAGAGTGTGTCATGTGATCATTCGATAGCAATTATTGCCATTGAAGTGATACTTGATCAATATTTATTTCAATGCATCACACTCATCACTACTATGTCCAAGGACTCAATGATATGCACAATGTGGAACCTTTGCATCTTTAGGATATAGTGCAATTTTGTTCATAGGTGGTAATAGTATTAATCCTTGGTTGAGAAGAATTTTTAATTTTGTTTCACTTTCAAGTGGTGGACGAGGAGACTTCATTTTTTCTAACTTGTAAGGCCTCTTGCAGTTTCTAGATTCACCCTTCTCTCTAATTGAAGGAGGAGGACCCAAAGTGATCCTCTTATCCTTGTTATTGTTCTTAATCAAGGGTTTCTCTCTAGGAAGGAGGACATTCAAATCGGGAGGGGAATAAAAGATCACCATACCATCATCATGAAGCCTTATATATTCTCTAGGAGGCTTTTTGTTATGAGAAAGATCTTGATATCCTAACCCTTTTGTGTTTTCATCTATTGGTTTTTGCTCTAAGAGTTGATGGATTTCATGTTCACTTGTTGTATCACATTCTTGTTTGCTCAAGATTGTGAAGCCTTTTCCATATGTTTCTTCAAGGTTGATTGGAGTGTTTGTTACTTTTTTATCATAAAATGGTTGAGTGTTTACTTGTCTAGAGTCCTAAACTAGGTTCACCTGTTGTAGGGAACTTAGGTTATATTTTTTTTTTCAGGATGTAAGTAACCAAACATCTCAAGAGGTGATATTGTAGGAGGATTTGGATGGTTCATGGATGGAGAAAAGGATGCATTAGTTTCAAGGTTGTCAAGGAGATCGTTTAGTCCAACTTATTCATGTTTTCATCATCTTCTCAAATGATGTCAACATCACAAGGAGAACACGCATTAGGAGTTGAAGGAGCATGAGTAAGTTCAATGTCATTAGGGTCATTTCCAAAGGTACAAATTGACATATCTACTAAGGATTTTAATGACATCCAAAGCTTATTAAAACACATATATCCATGATGCAAGTTTCAGATTCTAAACTATGCAACAAGGTTGTAAATGCAATTTTGATTTTAAGCAATGCACAAGATGGATGAATTTAAACTAGGTGCAACTAATTGAATGAAATAAAATTATGCAAACTGGAATAGAGAGATAACAACAACAAACAAAAACTCAGAAAATGAAGACTAAATTCAAAAAATTGCAATACAAATTGTGCAAAGGGACTGATTTGCCCAGATTCGCCCAAGGTGGCGAATGAGTCCAGGTACAATTTTTTTTGAAATTTTTTAGAATTTTTGAAATGAATTTTATGATTTTTAAGTATTTTGATGCAAATATGAAATGCAAATGTAGAATTTTATTGATTTTTAATGAAATTAAGTGCAATAATGCAAGCTAAATGAACTTCTCCCTAATGCAAAGTTTAAAACCCTAGAATGCAAATTAAACAATGCAAAACCTAATGCAATGTTAATGCACTTTAAATCTGTGATGTAAATGCACTCAAAATTAGAAATATAATGTTCTATATGTAGGTTCACTAAAATGAATAAGGTGATTTTGTGCTCTCTTTCACTTCTAGGGTTTTGGACCTAAAAGGAGAGAGACAAAACAACACTATTCACTCAAGAACAAACCCTTGAGATTTCAATGCAAAGGAGATTGAAATTTGAAAAAGGGAGAGTTCTAGGCAAAGGATAATAGTAAATGAGGGTTCACCACCAAGTGTGAACTTGGAAAATGCAAGATGTTTGAAAACACAGTGTGATATGCAAACCAATATTAAATGGCCTAAGAATGCAAGTAAAATGTAATAGAAAGTTATGAAACTGGAAATGTGCACCTGGAAACTTGCTAGAGATGGAATGGAGCTCTAGAATCCTAAAAAACTTGTTGATGCCAACTGGGACTCATACGCCAAGCTAGGTGACTTAGTCCAGTTTCGAGAAGACTGTGTCGGAACAGGTTTTAGACAAATGAGTACTCAGATCTGCAAAATTCTTGTTTATGCCTAGGTAGTGGAACTCATTTTCCAATATGGTGAATCAATCCACCTCTAGATTTTTGGAAATTCAAAACAAGAAATTGTAGCTCTTGGTCTGCTTTGTTCTTCCCGAATGATTTTTGGATCCGAAACTACAAAATTCAGCCTATAGTTCTTCTTCAAGCTTCTCGTAGGACTTTGACAACTTTGACTTTCTTTTATCACTTTTCCAATCTTAACTTCTTGGTAAATCTGCAACCTAGCCCTACAAATCACACACAAGAAGAGGGAAAAATGCTGTGGGGTTAGTGAATAAGGGTTTTCCTTGGTCAAACCCCTTGTTGGTAATTAAACCCTTGAAATGAAATGAAATAGAATGGAGAATGATGAATGAACAAATAATGATGTATCAACTCACCAAACCCTAACAATAAGGTGCTGCAAACATGTAAGTGATGGCTCCAATGGATGTGGACTTGGAATCTAGCTTGATGTTGATAGATCTTGAATGTAATGCTTGCTTGAATCACACAATCCTACATCACAGATGTTAGCTCTAAAACAACATGATGCAAGAAACCTTTGACACGATGAATGACACTTGAAGAATACTCTTGAATGCTTGATAATCTTCCCTTGAAATGCCTTGAATGCTCTTATGAATGCTCAAATTCTCTTGTACACTATATCATGAATACTTGAATGCAAGGTAACTTGATTTCTTGATAGGATAAAATGAGTGAATGTAGCTTGTATTTATACTCAATTATGCAATAATTCCTGAAATTACAACATCACAGGCCGACCTTAGATCTTGGAGAATAAAAACCTGCAAGAATTTTAAATTAAATTTGTATTTTGAGTTAAAGGGGACTCATTGGCCACTCTAAGCGAATGGGTCCAACCTAAGGGGACTCATTCGCCCTTAATGGCGAATGAGTCCCACCTTAGGCATTTAAGGTGGGTTTCAGGATTTTGATATTTTACATGATATTTGTCGGGATTACTCTAAAAAATATACATAAGTAAGGCCTATGGATGAAAAACAAGGCCAACTAAAGCATAAGAAAGTCCAATTATTAATGACAAGCCTAAAAAAATGTGAAAGTGTGTTACAACACTTTACAACACTTTGAAACAAGGCTTGGTAAATGATGAAAAGAGGTTATTTTATTAACAAAACCATAGAAAAGTGTGAAAGTATGTTGCAACACTTTATGACACTTAGGTAAGGTACCATTTGAATCCTTTTAGTTCACAAGGGCCCAAGACCTAATGTGACTATGTTGTCCACATTACAACACTAAATCAAGGCAACATTAAGCCAAAATCCATAAGAAGGACCCAAACGAGTGTGGAAAATGTCAAAGGACCCTCTTTTCGACACTACACCATGAACTAGGACCCATCCCCTATGCCCTATAAGATAAGTATATTAGTTGAAGAAATACCACAAAAGAGGAGAGAGCAATCTGCAAAAGAGAGAAACAACAAATTTGGTAGAAGTTTTTGGAAGAATATTTTGAGATTAATTTGGAAAGAGATAAGGACAAAGAAAATAATCCCTCTCTAATAAGAAGTGCAAAGAAGTAGAAGAAATTCACTTTTCCACTCCACAAACCAAAACAAGAAGATACCACAAGTATAATGGAGTCATTAACCAAGATTTGGATATTTTGGTAGGACACCACAATAGCTGCATACCACATATTCCTTTTGGAATCTCTATGATAGAGAAAATATATTGATGAGGATAAGATTAATTTATTAGATTTTTTGTTATCCCTAAGAAGAGATATATTAGATTGGTACAAGAAGACTTACCCAAAACATGATAAATATTGGGAAGAGGTAAAGAAGGATTTCCTAGAAAAATTTGACACTCGAAAAGTCTCATTGAAGTGTGTAAGAAATATGAGAGAGCTATTACAAAGGATATGAGAATCAATAAAAGTTTACATGACAAAATATTTAAAGAAGTAGCCCACAAATTATAAGAACCATTGACAAAGAAGAAGAAAGTGGAATGGTTTATTTCTAGATTACAAAAATATATTAGAGTTGCATTAAATGGAAGAATATTGGATAAATATTTAGATGTAGTAACCATGGCCTACTGCATTGAGGCAGAGTCATCAAGGAAAGTAGATAAAGAAATTGAAAATAAAAATATAGAAATAATACATTTAGCAATGGAGCAACTGGCCTTGCACTAGGATATAATGGAAAGAGAAGATGAAAATAAAGAAACAAAACTTTTGGTGCTTGTGTTGTTCTAAAGAAGGCCATTTAAATAATGATTTCCTAAAGGCACATGAAGAGAAGAGGGAATCTATAATCAAAGTAGAGCTACAAAAGGTGCCACAAAAGCTCCAATCACTATATTATGGATTACATAACAAAGGGGATAACCATGAGATAGACAAATGTCCATCCAAAGCATTCCACATAAGAAATACAAATGATCATCTAGACCCTAGATGCCCATTGTATTCAAGGTATGATAGAGATGTAGATAGGAATATGGCCTATGTTATGGGACTTGCAAAGAGACCCTTGTATACACATGATGTGGGATACAAGCAATCCCCATGGAGGAATAATATAAACTCCAATGCATTACAAAATACCCCTCTACAAATATATCAAGAAGATAATGTACAATTTAATTACAACTCAAACGTAGAGGATGTGGAAGGAACAACTATAGAACATATGATACCACATGCTTTAAGTGTGTTAATTCTACCCATTATGCCATAGAATGTTAGTCTGACAAGAAGAAGAATTGTGTGTTTTTTAGTAACAAAGACCATAACTTGTACAATTGTGAAAGGGACCAAAAATATTTTAAAAATGATCCACCCCGTTTTAAGAGTGATGATCTTTAGGGGTTGAATAGGGGAGTGAGGGTCATTAGGAAATTTCCTTTGCAAGGGGCTAGAGGATTTCAACGAATAAAAAATTGGTCATCATATACATCCAATGAGGAATAATCTGGAGAATAATACCAATTGGAGATAAGAATAAAAAAATAAAAGAAAAAATAATCAAAAGAGAAAAACCAACGGTACTCACATGATAAGGGAATGATACTAGCAAAAATAAGAAAATAAATAAGTGAAAATTCATATTGGGAAGAAGATGAGTACAACCACTTCTGGCCTACAAAGAAACAAAATGATAGAATATTGGAGAGCATTAGATAGGCCATCATACACCAACAAAATGAAGAAATTGGTTGTGTTACACAAGATGAGGTGATCATGTTGAAGAAGTTAGCTTCACTAGCACAACAAAAGGATTTATTGGCAATGCTAGAAATATTGGAAAAAATAGACACCCAAGTAGTTGAAAATTCATAGAATATCAAAGTAATGGCATTGGGAAAATGGAACCCTACTAATAATTGCACATTTGAATAATCATTTAAGGTAAAACATGTTATGATAGACTTCCAGTGCAGACATAAATATCGTATCAACTACCACTTGGGAAAAACTAGGAATACCTAAGTTGGTTAGGACCCCATTCAAGATCATATTAGTGGATGGTTCTAGAATGTAGGCATTAGGCACATGGAAGAATGTTGAAGTTAATGTGAAATGCCTTAAGTTAATATTATATTTTTAAGTGGTAGAGATGAAAGAACCCTTTAACACATGATACACACTACTAGGAATGAAATGGTTTGTAAATGCCAACATAGTAGTGGATTCCAGGAAAGAGAAAAAATATTTTACTAATGGCACTAAGGTCATCCATATTCCCATAGGTGAGGATGATGAGATTTCATGTGTAGAGGAAGTTTCCCAAGAAGAAGGAGAGGCAAAAGATAATTCAAGGTTAATATACTCAATCTCTAAATTGCCTACTATGGATGAGGTAAAATATTCAAACAATGAAGGGTGGATTGAATTAGAAATTAATAATACAAGTATGGTAAATGGTGAGGTACTTAATGTGTGGATGCAGGAGGAACAAGAGTTAATATCCCAAAAAATATATGGATTCCAAAGAGCCTCCATGATACATACACAAACTAAAAATACTTTGCATAAAACTATGAAAAGGAACCATGCACAACAAATAGCAAAGAATGGTAACACATCTAAGTCACTTTAAAATTCTAGAAGGTTATGGTAGATAAATCAAAACTACACAAATTAGCACCCATGAACTCCTGCAATACTGAAAATATCAAAAATAAAAATAGGGCAACAAAATTAACAAAATATCAAAGGATACAAAAAACAAGGGCAAAAATAACATACAACATTTAAATTATACTTCCAAAAGAAGATGAGAAAGATAGTTAGGCCCAAGTTTGAATTTTTATTTCCTTGACCTAAATGAAACCCTAAAAACATTAAAACTGGTATTAGAAAATAAATTAATGGTAAACCACTACCGATAACATCATAAAGTCATAAATTATATCAGCATAATAGTTATAGAGTATATCATAAGTATAGTCTAATGTCACTTGCCAACATAGAGCCATAGAAAAAGTTAACAAGTAGAAAAATGCAAAAAGGTGAGGAACATAGCTACAACAATTAATACATTTCCTTGATGATGATCTTAAAAAAGAAGTATGAACCCATCAATAAAAATTAAATTTGATATCCTGTGTGCTCATACTCCTTTGTTGTGAAACCCTAGCAACTACAAAATGATCAAAACCAAAGCCTTATCAGTGATAATATGATAATGGCTACTCCTATTATAGCACAAACATTTCAAAAAAAACTTGACCTGAGTACAAGAAATTTATGTACAAGGCTACAGAGACAGATAAGGAGGGGACATTCTACAAAGTACCAACTGAGTTAATCTACATAGAAGATATCAAGAAATACATCCATGCCTTGCTCTCAAAGATCAATCATACCAACATTAAACTCATAGGAGTGACTCTGCTGCCAACTGACACACAAAGCTACCTTCCTCAATACAACAACATTGTAGAGAAAAATATCAACATGTGGAAGGACTTCCTAGAATTCTTACAAGAAGAGGCATGCATACGAATAATCCTCAACCAGATCCATGATGAATATTTCTACTTGGAAAAACCTTATAGGATTACGAAGGAGGTTATTCAAGCAGTAATTGTACTTTGTGTAAAATGGGAGGTCTTGCCTAAAAGGGAAATAAAAAATTCAAAGGTGACCAAATTAATGAGGGCCACATATGATGGGTCGAGCTTGGATGCCATCAAAATTACCAACCCCATAGTGAAATATGATGGGATCAATCATTGACTAGTTTCCCTTATACTATTTTATACTTTATCATTTCTTCTACTAAGTTTCAAGACAATCCTAGGACCTTATATACCTTTTATACACTTTTAAGTAGTTTTAAGTATGTGGAAATGGAAATATGTTGTGTTGATATATGTTTGTATGAATGCATGCATGCTTACGAAGTTTAGTGTGATTCTAATTTTAATTTATGATTGTTAATAATGTGGATTCCTTAGGAATGAGACTAACACCTTGCAACAAGGACTTTTAACCTGCAACAACAATTTTCCCATTCCACAACATAAGGACTGCAAATAGTTGCAAAGAAGAAGTCAAACATCTAAGGTGTGACACTTTCAGAAGGAAATGAAGGTGATCATTTATTGATCAGCCGTGAGTCACAACATAATACTCTTTCTCGCTGAATAGGAAAGTGACGAGAAGGAGTCTACTCTCAGTAGGACTAATTTATGACAAGATTTTTCTCAAGAACATGTCTCTATTAAAGGACTTAAGTTGTTGGGCATATAATTCTAGTTTGGTTTCCCCGGTCCTGCTTTTATAGTTATTGTTTTATGCTTCATACTAATTCCTCTTCCTATCTTTGAGGAAGAGTTGACAGTTTCTTTATGAGTTCTTTTTACTTCATGAATAATCAAACTCCTCATAAACCCTATATAGTGGGATCTTCTATCAAAGAGGAAATCTAGTTGATAAGTTGATTATTGCTAGTTAGTTGCTTATTTGTTACTCAGTAGTTACAACAACAGAATATGTGTTATTGAAAAAGAGATATTGAGCAAATTCCTATTGGACTTTATATAAGAGTTCAATGTTAGAATGCAATAAAGGAAATTAGTTTAATATCATGATTTGTTGAATAAGTGAGTGTTTGACAACTTCTTGGAAGTATCAACTCAAGAAAGGGCCACTTGAGTTACTGCTAACCCACTTCATTTTTTATTGTGGGTAAGTGCAAAAAGAAGGGGGGCCAAAAAGTGGCCAATTCACTTTTTCAACCTGAAATAGTGAAAACCCGATCGTGTTATAGTAAAATGTGCTTGCATTATGGGTTGGTAGTGATCAATTCTAGGCTTGGCTATTACCAAGCCAAAAACACAAGCATGTTATAACACGCTCGTTATGGTTTGAATTTCAAAAAATCATGTGAATTTTTTTGAATTCACAAAAGCATTACCAAAATGTGAGCGCATTATAATGCACTCATGTTTTGTGAATGCATTGACAAAACGTGAGCACATTATAACGCGCTCGTGTTTTGGTCTACATTGATTTTTTTTTCTCTTTTTTTTTCTCTTTCTTCTTCTTATCTTTCAAGAAAACTATATACATGAAATAAACATTTACATATGGACATTTACTTTCTTATTCTTTAAGTTATATTTTATGTATATAGTTTCAGGATGTTTAAGAGTGGTTCTAGATCTCTAGGAGTTATAATGAAAATTTTAGTTTTTGGAAGATTTAAAAAAAATTGACTTAGTCAAATTTCAGTAATCAACATGGCAAATTTCGGTAATCAAGAGGTCAAATTTTAGTAATAAGGAAGTTGTATTATCTTTCTCTCTCTCTCCTCCCCCCTCTAATTCTCTCTATCTCACTTCTCCCCCTCTCCCTCCCTCCTTCCCTCTCTACTTATCTCTATCTCCCTCCATCTCTCTCTCTCTCTCTCTCTCTCTCTCTCTCTCTCTCTCTCTCTCTCTCTCTCTCTCTCTCTCTCTCTCTCTCTCTCCCCCTCTTCCCCCTCTCCTAACTCTCCCTCTATCACTACCTACCTCTCTCTCTAGTTCTCTCTATCTCACCTCTCTCTCACTTCCCTCTCTCTCCCTCCATACTTCTCTCTCCCTCTCTTCTTCCCTATCTACCCTATCTCCCAATCAAGATTTCTCTACCTACCTCTCCATCCATCACACCCTACCACTCTCTCTCTACACCTCTCTATCTCAGTTTTCTCTCCCTCTCTCCCTCATTACCCCTACTTCTATCCATCTCTTATCTCTCTCTACCTCTCCTTACCTCTCTACTTATCTTTATCTCCTCTCTCCCTCTCTCATTCCCTTTCTACTTCTCTTTATCTCTCCTCTCTCTCTCTACCTCTCCTTCCCTCTCTACTTATCTTTATCTCCTCTCTCCCTCTCTCTACCTACCTCTCCCTCCATCACACTCTTTGTTTCTCTCTATCTCACCTCTCTCTCCCTCCCTATCTCTCCCTCCCTCTCTACTTATCTATATCTCCCCTCTCCATCCATCACTTCCTACCACTCTCTCTCTATTGCTCTCTATATTACCTTTCTCTCACCTCCCACTCTCCATCCATACCTCTCCCTCTCCTTCCCTCTCTACCTACGTATCCATCCATCACTCCCTACCATTCTCTCTACACCTCTCTATCTCTCTTATCTTCCTCCCTTCTTTCTCTCTCTACTTCTCTCTATCTCTCTACCTCTCCTTCCCTCTCTAATTATCTTTATCTCCCCCCTCTCTCTCTCTACTTCTCTCTATCTCCCATCTTCCTATCTCTACCTACCTCTCCCTCAAGCACTCCCTACCACTCTATCTATTTCTCTCTATTTCACCTCTCTCTCACCCCCTTTCTCTCCCTCCATACTTATCTCTCTCTCTCTCTCTCTTCCCCATCTACTCTCTATCTACCAATCCATATTTCTACCTACCTCTCCATCCATCTCACTTTTCTCTCCCTCCCTATCTCTCCCTCACTTCCTCCCTCCCTCTCTACTCTCTATCTCTCCTCTCTCTCTCTACCTCTCCTTCCCTCTCTACTTATCTTTATCTCCTCTCTCCCTCTCTCTGCCTACCTCTCCCTCCATCACTCTCATTTCTCTCTATCTCACCTCTCTCTCCCTCTCTCTCAATATCCCCAACTTCGTCCTCTCTCCTTCCCTCTCTACTCTTTATTGAGCACCATTCTCTCTCTATCTCTATCTCTTTCTCTCTCTCTCACCTCTATCTCTCCCTCCCTCCCTCCTTCCCTCTCTAATATTCTCTATCTCCCCTTTTCTCTCTCTTCCTTCCTCACACCCACCTTCTCTCTCTACTTCTCTCTATCTAACCTATCCCTCTCTACCTCTCTCTCTCCCTCCTTCCTTCTCTCTCTCAATCTCTCTACCTTCCTCCTTTTCTCTCTACTTCTCTCTCTATCACAGGTCTCTCTCTCTCTATTCTTCACTCTCTCTCTCTTCCTCACCTTCTCTTTCACCTTCTCTTTCAATCTCCCAAACCCTATACCGAATATCATAAATTCTAATCCCTAGACCCAAAACCCTACACCCTACACCCTCATCCCTCATCCCTATACCCTATAGCCCCTCCATTTATTTTTGTTGATATGTGGATACAGTTGTTGTTGTTGCATGAGTGTTACCTATGAATCAACTTGTTTCCTCAGGTCAAAACATTAGTAATACAAAATCCCCAACATGAGCAATCAAACGCATACACTACTTGGCAGTAATTAAAGATGTAGGTTTTGATGGATATACCTTAGGCATCTGATATTTTTGTTCTCCCAAATTGACAATAACACTCCTTGGTTTAGACTCATAGATTCCATGTCTTTGGTACATGTAAGGCTACCCCAACAATACATCACAAATGACCTCATCTTTGAATGGTTTAATAGAGTAAGGAAAAAAACACTGTTTGGTTACCTAGATATCTCCTCCTTGACTCACCCAACCTATTAAGTATGGTTGTGGATGAGGTATTGTTTTCAGATTCATCCTCTTAATAGCCTCAGAGGATATCATTTTTTTTAGATTCCACTGTAAACTATGAAGTGCAAGGCCTTTCCATTCACCCACATCTATGAATGAAACAAGCATTCCTCACCTTCATGGGGCATAATTATGGAAGTACCTATAGTGGCATAAGGGTTTGCTTTAATGATTTATTCTTCTTCCTTCTTCTCAAAAGGATCTATAGGCAATGACTCAATTTCCTTTTTCAAATCATGGGTTTTTTCCATCAATTTTTTGGCAACTCTGCATTCTTTTATGCTATGTCGCAGGCTTTTATGAATCTCACACCATGTGTCAATGTCCTTTGGGCCCTTCTTATCATCTTTACTTGGTGATGGTTGAGAAAAGGATTTACTATTGAACTTCTTTCCTTGAAACTTACTGTTACCTTTTGGTTTATTCTCCTTCCCTTTTTGCTTGAATTTTTCTTCAATTTTAGTTTCATATTTGTATGCAATTCCTAATTTTTCAATATTCAAAAAAGACATCTCTAATTGGATATAACAATGGATCCCACTGCGATATTTCAATACTTGATGTTTCTTCATATCTTGGATGCCAAGTTTTTGTGCATGGAAAGTGTTGGTATAATCTTGAATAGATTGGTCTTTCTTATGTCGAAGTAGTTGCCACTATTTATATGTCTCTTCATATGTTTCTTTAGGAAAATATTCATCTTTGATGTGCTCCATAAACTCTTCCCATGTAGGATTATCGTCTATTCCTCCATCTTCAAGAATTTATTTTGTTGACAACTTTTCGTCCCAGGATTGCTTCACATGATGTTCAGCCTTGAGGAGAGCAAATGTTATCTTTTTTGCATCTAAAAAGCTATTCACCGAAAAAAAAAATTCCAATTTTAATAACCAATCATCTGTAGTGTCTGCATCAACCTTGCCTTTGAAATTTGGTATGTCAAAATTTACTTGCACCTTAAAAGGAGTGTGCCCATGAAATGGTGTCTCTAGTTGTTGGTTTCCTTGTTTCTGTCGAAACAATCATGCAAATCCATTCATCATCTCCTCTTGTTGCTTTGTCAAAGCTTCTTCAACCATCTTTTTTATAGGGTCTGACGAGTCGCTTTGTTCCTCTGCCATCTTTGATCGTGTGCATCTTAAAGGAGGATAATCTGATAAATTCTATGTTTTCTAACACTATTGTACCCTTGATATTTATATTTCATTACTGTAAATTAAGATGACACGACTCGATCAATTTATCTTCAAATAACCTTTATCTCTATAAACACTATGCAATCATTTCATTCATGACCATTGTAAATTCATAAACTCATACCAAACTCGAATGCAATTTTAAATCTTATGCGGTATGAAAGTGGCTTAGAGGATTACGCAATCTGAAGCAAAGCCATCCGGTGGACATAAAGACAAAATACATGTAAATAAACCTCTCATTGCACTTGATTCCTCAATTTCCATGCTTATGCTAGTATAGTCTATGCCTCCATATCGTAGGCATGTTTTCCACCGTTTGTATCTCCAATCTTAGCCCAAGCAGTTTCATGCACATTCTGTATTCATGGCATTGTGTTACCACAGATTATAATTCTCGGCTCTGTCAATATTCATTCATCTTTCTGAAATATCCATCGATAGGCATAGCATCATCATGATGAAAGTTTATCAAGAGTTAAATCTAGAATGGTTTGTATTTGACCATTCATACACCTTCCAAAGACACAACTCACCATAAGAACTTCCTTTTCATCACAAATACGAAGGCATGTGAGCAATGAATCTTTGGAAAATTTAATTCAAACCCGTGAGTTTCATTAAGGGCGGCATGAGCAGCAAATCGCATGAATTATGGTGGAACAGACTTACATTATTCATACAATGGTTTTCTTTTTGTTTTATTAATAACATTTCAAAATTTGAGTGGGGAATGTTTACAATTCAATTTTGGCTCAGAGTTATGAATTGTGAGGTCACAAATGGGGGACCTCATCCCTAAAATAACCACTCAACAATACCACCCCAACAGGGTTTAACTTTGGTGGCAAGAACAACAATGCCATCTTTAAACCATCACACCATACCAATATCAGCATTTTCCCACTTGACTTCATTCTCTCCAATATTTACTTATTTTATTCAAAATAAATAATTATTAAAACTTGAATATTAAGGCTTAAAATTGTGCCACCATATATTTGAACATCCACTATAATTGAGCACCAACAAAACAATATTCCATGATCCGAAATATTTAATTCACAAAAACACCCAAAATCATCAATGCACCAACCTAAAACCAGATAACCTTGCAAGATCTTTGACAAAAAAAAAATTCATAACATTAGATCAGCTTTGTATTTTTGGTCAAAAAAAAATTCATGTTATCCAAAATAGTAATATGATGAAACCCAGTGAACATATTTTCCCATCTCTTTGGAAATGTAGATTTAATTGTTTATGTAATACCATGAATGAAAAATGAAGCATTAATATCTCATAATTGTGAGGTTTGCCACATTAGTCAAAATACCCCTAGAATTATACCCATTAAATTAATTTGTACTAGCTTATACCAATTTTCAAATTTAATTATTTTTATGAATTTTGCCAATTTTAACTATTGCACACTTTTGATAAAGAATGATTTTTTCATGGAAAAAACATGAGAAATATTCATTACATCACACTTTAGAACAAATATTTTTTGAGTGAATGCCATAAAAAATGAAGACAATAGATTTGGAAAAAAATAAATAGATTATGTGGGTATCACCTCCAAATGTAGATCATATTTTGATATGGGTCATTTGGTTGCAATCTATCTTGAATATTATATTTCTACTCCTTATTAAATATAATCTACTTGATAGGTTTTGGTTGAACACAGATGATTGGTGTTGATGAGGATGTTCTATCCAAGGATTTTGGAAATAGCTCTCACTTTAATTCTACCAATTCCCTTATGAATATAATTATATTAGTGACTCTTCCAAATCTAGTGATTCTCCTATATGTCCTATGGCTCCTTCTCCTTAGACCAACGACCCTCCAATTGGATTGAGTAACTTATTAGATTCTTTAATGAATTATTCAACAATCATATATTTATTCTCTTATAGTTAATATAGTGTGCTTTTCTCTAACAACAGTAGCTCATAGCACACGAGGAAAACTATAATTAATGGATTGTAGTAGAAAGATACAAGAGGAAGTATCCTCTAGTTAAAACTACTAATAGTGGAAGCAAGATGATTTTTTGATCTCATGATATAGGATAGAAATAATTTCAAAGGTGTGTAATTAATTTAGATTTACAGGAGGTTTTTATGGTTTAGAAAAATTAAGAAAATTTTTGAGATAGATGAGTTATATATTAGATGGATCTCATGAGCTCATTGTTATGAGAACCTGGGTTTAATGGTCTATTTTTTGTGCCCCCCTAGCTGTCTAACCTTGTTTATTAGCAAAATAAATAAATAGATAAATAAATAAATGTATTTGTTCATATAGTAAATAAATTAGTTTTAGATTAATATCTAAACAACTCTGCATAGATATATTTAAGATATCTAGATTAGTGAATAATTATTTTTAAGTGAATCATGATAAATAGCATACAATAAACAATAACAATTCATATATTCACTTATAGATTATGGTCTAAACAAGTAAATACGATTTGTCACTACTTATCTTATCAAATAATTACACTCTCAAAGAATATTTTAAAATCATAGTTATCAAGAAATTGTAGAATATGGCTAGCCTATCCACCAAATTTGATATTAATTGTTAGAGCTATTATTATTTGATGGATAATTCACATAAACTGTAATTTAATGCATTTGGATATTTGTTTGATTGTTAGAGTTAAAATTTATATATGATCATTTTTAGAATATGATAATCTATCTTCAAATTAGTTGTTAGTTATTGTAGTTATTATTACGGGATGGATAATTTCATGCATTTAGATATTTGATTGGTCATTGTAGTCTATTCATATTCATAGAAAATTTTAATTACATTATTTGGTATAGCCAATCTGGTAATAACAAGGAGTTTGGAGAAGATTGGATGCCATTGAAGTTGCAGTACTACTGATTTTGCATTCAAAGACAAAAATTGAATGTACATTCTCATTCTTTGAAGAATCCCAGTTGTCTCACGTTATCTGCTATGAGGAAGTAGATGAGGAAGACTAGATAATATTGAGTGGATAATATTGTCATATTCATATGGAAAGAGATAAATTTGAGTGGATAATCTTGTCATATTTGAGGGGCTTAGGGATAAAGAAGGAGGAAATTGTTTTAAAAATATTTGTGTTTAACCATATATATGTATATATATATATTATAGGTTATATATTTATGTTGGTATTCTATTTGGGTGATTTTCATGTTATTTTTTATGAATAGAATTTAAGTGGTAGGGGTGGAGTGGGGGCTATAATGGAGGTTGGAGAATCAGTTTTTTCATAGGTTAGTTATTAATTTAGAGAATAGGTAAAACATTCAAATTTAGCATATCTAATAGGAGTTGATGGTTTACTTTTCAGTTAATTGATATGTTTTTGTTTAGTATTATATTGTGCTTTCCTCAATTTTTTGTTTCATTTTATTGAGCGTTGATATGAAACAAAATTTTAGTAGAGTTATGTTATTATATTTCCACCTCTTGACTGAGATGTGAGAATTACATCTTCATGATTAGTTAGTGTGTAGTTTTATACTTCTGATATGTGTTTCCTATGCTAGAGAAGAAGAGACACAATGGATTTAGTTGATATGTGGTTAGGCAATTGGTCAGTAGTTGAGGATGCACTTGAGAGTTGCATGTACAAGGAATTATGAGGACATTGGTCATTATAGTTGGGTAATGGAGAAACCTGATCACACTATATGTGGTACTAATGGTCAAGGGTTTGTTGATAGAATAATTTCAATATGTTCATGTTCGGTGGTGTTAGGAAGAGGCAATGGATTTTTAGACTATGGGAGGAAGTGGCACAAGGTACTAGATGTATAAGATTAGTAGGTTTTTATCACATAGGAATGTGATGCAAAGGGTCAAGCATCATGAGGATGACTATAGGTGTTGAGACTAGTTGATAAATACTACGAGATATGAGATTAATTTTATATAGTGGCAAGATGAGCCAGCTTGATGGTTGCTTTGAATCATCTTTTGGTCCCCTTTGGATCAAGGGAAGGATTGTTAGGTTTTTATCCAAAGTGCTAGTCTGTATTAATCATGTTGTTGTTAGTTTAATAATTTGTTGTAAGATTCAGTAACTTAACTTTATATAGTAGGTTTAAGGATATTCTATTAATTATTCATGGAAGTGACTTTAGAAGCCAATAAAAGTTCATTGTAATATAAATTATATATACATGTCTTGCATAATATTTTTGTGATTGGTTGTGGCATTTTTAATGCAATTCTCTATTATCATTTCTATGTTTGATCCTAGACCTCACAACATTGTCTGAAATAAAAAATCATCAATTTTTACCTATTTTTATAATCCAACAACTTTGTGATGTAGGGGCTCCACACCAAACTTGTCAATATTTATTTTTCACTAGCTTATAATTTTGAAGAACAATTTTTGTCACCTATTTTTGGGTTGTTTCAATTTCTGCCAACTACATTAATGCATAGTTAGAAAGATTATGATGGTTGGTAATTTTGAACTTCATTAATCCACTCCTAAAATTGAATTCAATTAATTTTGGCAAAGATTTGAGCGATTATATATGAAATTCATCATTTGGTGTATTTGACATTTAGTGCACCCTTTTTCGGTGCTCAAGGAGTTTTAGGAAAGATTTTGAGCAAGATTTTGTGTGGAAAAATAGATGTGTGATGTGTGAAGAAGCTAGTAAAGGAAAGGGGTGATGATGGTATCAAGAAGGGAAGAGCAATAAGAGGGGAATGTGGGAATAAGTTAGAGAGCTAGTTTTTTTTTCTTTTTCCTTAATGTTGTAGGAGCAACCAATAGAGAATCAAAAGTTACAAAGAGAAAGAGAGAAGAGAACCATGACTGGAGGATTCAACCATCAAGGTCAAGTTGAGGAGAAGAGATACTATAAATTGAGGAAGGAATTTATATTTTCTTACACATAATTGAGTTATCATCTAGAAAGAGGTGACAAGAAAATATAAAAGGAGACTATTTCAATTGTCCCAAATACTATCAAATAATAGAATAATCAAGTATGTTTATGGATGAGATAGAAAAAAATATCCTACAAGATAAGTGTTGGTGTAAATAGGTGTTTTACCTATATCTATATCATATTTACATGTTGGAATGTGATGTTGTTGATTGTTGTCATTAATGGTTTTCATTGATGTCAACATATCTTAGTTGATTGATTAAGGTTCATTTTTGTTGCTTTGGTGATTCGGATTGTTGTGCTCTAGATGTTGTACTATGATGATCTATCTTTGGTCATGTTCGTCCTGGTCCCATTCATTTTGCAACATAATGAGATACACTTTTATGGGTCTAAACCAATCTGGAAATTAGCTAACGTGCCCTGGAACATTGTTTGCATTATTCTTTGGTTTTAGATATCATGGTTAATATGTAGGGTATTGATTTGAGTGAGGAGGTTTTGTATGGTCCATGTTTCATTTCTTTCCTCCGCGGGAATGTTTTTGTGGTGACCTAATTCAAATTGTGTTTGGTCAACTTAGGAGATTATGAAGACATTTTGTTTGGTCGACTTAGGAGATTATGAAAGCATGGAATGGTATAAGTAAAAGTTGATTATGTTCGATGAAAGAAATTTTGATGAATGTGAATCTGAAAATATAGACATTGTGAAGTATGCAAAAGTATATGACCAAAGGCAGCAAATAGTGAGATTCTATCTGGTGTCATTCTTGGTGACAGTTATTTCATTGGCGGATTCCCTTTCATCATTCTTTTGGCAGTGAGCCCTTTTCTATTGGTAGTGAGCCTTTCTCTTTCGGTAGTGAGCCTTTTTATCTTTGGCTATAATAGCCAAAAAGTGAGGCCACCAGTAGTGATTCCTACTTGCAATGAGCAGTTTGGCAGTGAGCCCTTGTAAAAATCACCTTAACAAGTGTCACCTTAACCAATGTTCTATAATTGAGAATTAGCATTCTCTAGCCTTGTCCAGATTATGGAAGTGCAATGTTAGATAAGGGGAAGGTAATTGAACTCAAATTTGATTGAATTAAGATTTTTAAGATCTTATATTGATTATACATACATCGACATAGATTGGTAGTTTCATATGTACTTGTCATTTTTATGTATAGGCAGTTATGAGCTATACATCGTTGTTGACAATTGCCACAACACCTGAAGGAGTAGGTATTGGAACACCTCAAGGAGGAGGTGTCGAAACACCTAAAGGAGAAAGAAAAAGATCAGCCTAAAGAGGTATGTGTTTATTTTATTTTGTGTTTGGTATTTTTATGTTCCTATTACCGAAAATTGTATGCTAGCTTGGATCAATTTTATGTTTTTGTTCACATATATAAATTGACATTACAAAAGTTGGTTTGGTTGGTTCTTTGAGAGGGGCATATTCTAGGACTCCTAACCCTTTGAAGAGATGGATATTTCAGGTAATCAAGATTTCAATTTTAGAGTTCAATTATAATTCAATGTATATTGATTTTCATGTTAATTATTCAATTTTAAATCATATAGTATAACTAATCTCAATTGTGGTTTGAATTTTTCTTGTGTAGCTACCTTCAGAGCCAACAAGTGCTTCAAAGAGGCTCCATTTTGATGATCCACCAATAGTTTAGGATGAGATAGACATTTTGGCATGTAAATTTTGAATAGACATCAAAATGGCATATGCCACATTTTGTAAAACTTTGTTTGAGTTGGCGTTGATGCCACTTTTGTATATGGAGATACACTCAAGATTATTGGATAATTTGATATATAGAAGTTGACAATCAAAATTTAATTTCCTCATGTGCATGATTAAACTCTTTGAAAATTTAATCAAGTGAGCAATGGTTAAATGTCAATGTACAATAGCATAAAAAAGAATGGTTGTATTATGTAGTTTATATTCATATCGCTAATTGCATTGCATTACACATCTTTCAAACTCAAATCATTACTTCACATTGCATAACTAACAACTAGATGCTGATAGATGAAAAAATTCAATTACAATATAGTTTTTACAAAGTCAACCTAAGCAGTTATGCAATTACTTCACATTACATAACTAATAACTATGAACAACTATCAATTGAATTTGCTTGTCATGGAATTTTATGAGACCACATTTCTTTGAGGCATTTTTTCAAATAGTTCACTACCTTGTCTATGCTACCACATTTTTCATACATGTGTACCAAAGCTTTTTATCAAATAGTTCACTAGCTTGTTGTTATGGCTAAAAGCCTAAAAAAAGTGCTTTAAAACAAGCTATGGATTGATGCAGAGTGGGGGTGAAAACATATGTGAAAACTACCCTTGACTCCTTTGGACCAAATTTGAGAACCGATAACATACCCCTGTCCTAGGCTAGTGAATTAGCCCTCTTTCACAAAGTGAGTGCCTTTTAAACAATTGATCTTCACAAGAACACCCCAAACAATCTTGAGTTGTGTCATAAATCAACAAATTCTAAGATTAATCTACATCTACAGGTCCTTTAGTAGGCTGTCCCATGAAATCATTTGTTTACCATGCAAATGCATAGGGTTTATTGAAAGTCCCACTTGCACAACTCCCTTGACCATGCCACTGACTCAAACACCTCTATTATGACCCCAATATGCTTAAACATTAAAGATATTCCCCCACTCTAATTGATTTTAACAAACTCTAGGCTAAAAGCTCCATTTTCATGCAATTTAAGCAATGATTTGCTTAGGACAACAAATCCAAGACTCACAAATCATTTCCCCTTTCTTAAATAGACCTAAACACATTCAAATAATATTGTACACAGTCTCTCCACTGAGCCAAATGAAAGGTACAGTAGGTGGAGGGCTTCAATAATTCATAATTTACTTAAAATGCAAAATCTAGGTTCACTACCCGCCTTGAGAAAAATTGGCACAAAATTCACAAAAAATGAAAAGAAAGCACTCAAACCAACTTTAAAGGGGTCTCAATCATGATGCCCCTCATTCCACATGCTATGCAGTCGTTTACTTGTTGTGTAGGGGTTGAACAATGGAGAAAACACATATTTTTTCTGTAGAAAACATAGTTTTTGCAAAGTAACTCAATATGATCTTTTTATTCGTCAGAAAATTACATTCATCAATCCCCAAAATGACTTCCTCAACCTTTTTTAAGGCTCTCCCCCACACAATTTACAACTGACCAACTCCCAATAATTGACTTACAAACTAAGTTACATGTTCGGGTTCGAGGGGTTCGGTTCACCAATTCGGCTAAAAAAAAATTGGGGGTGGTTTGGTTCGTTTTGGGTTCGTTAGTAAAAAAATATGTAAAAATAAAATATATATATGTATATATATATATATGCATCCTAGAAGCATGAATTAGGATTAGAATATCACATAACATCATATAAACAACAAAACCACCATAAACTTGAATGTCATTTAAAACATGCATGATAAATATTCATCGTTGAAACTTGAATTGTGGTAGCTTGATATACAGATTCTATTGATGCCAAGGTTCAATTTGTATGATTTTGAAAAAAAAGCCAACTGAGTAGAGTTATCAGCATTCTTTAGAAATCATAAGAATTTATTTAGTACACTAGCCATTTTGATGTCTTCTTGCAATCTCAAATGCTAAATCTGTGAAGAAGTTAACTCTGTTTCCCACTAGTTTCCATTAAAAAAAAGCAACAAGCTATGGTCTCATGGCTTTTTTTCACATGAAAATCAGCGTTGGAGTTCGGTTGGAGGCTGAAAACTACTTGTAAGTGCATAAATAAATCTTTTTCTACAACTCGTATGACCTAACTAACTATTCCATCACATCCAGATGGTTATGTTTAGGTTAGGTATGGCCCCCTTTCACACCCAAATAGGCTGAAGCAGTTCGAGCTACATTCAATCGATGAAATCCCTTAAGATTCCAAAGTGCAAAAGGGTAGCAATCTTTGATGAACTGTTTCTCTGAAATTGTGATACCTAAAAAAATTTTGTTTGAGGCTATGATATTGTGTTGGGCCCCTCTACAATAACCTCTCTCGATTTTTTCTATCTCGGAGGAATTTTCCCATGGTGGCAAGTTTTCAGTTGAGGGAAAAGTTGTTAGATGCAAACAGTGTAAAGTTGCAAAGTGGTGCAACTTTCATTCAGCAAGTCGCACAACCAAATGAACTATTCCAACACATCTAGATGGTTATGTTTATGCTAGGGATGGTCCTCTTTTGCACCCAAATATGCCAAATCACTTTGAACTACATTGGACCAGCGATTTCCCTTAAGAGTCCAATGTGGTAAAAGAAAACAATTTTTGAAGGGCTATTTCTTGAAAACCATGATGTTTAAAGACTCTCCATTTGAGGCCATGGAATTGTGTTTGGCCCATCTACAATAACCTCTCTCGGTTTTTTCTATCTCAGAGGCATTTTCTCATGGTGGCAAGTTTTCAGTTGAGGGAAAAGTTGTCAGATGCAAGCAGTGTAAAGTTGCAAAGTGGTACAACTTTCATTCTGCAACTCGTACGACCAAACAAACTATTCCACCACATCCAGATGGGTACGTTTACACTAGGGATGGTCATCTTTTGTACCCAAATACGCCGAATCACTCTGAGCTACATTGGATCGGTGATTTTCCTTAAGAGTCTAAAGTGTTAAAAGGTAGCAATCTTTGAAGGGCTATTTCTTGAAAACTGTGACATTTAGAGACTCTCTGTTTGAGGCAATGGGATTGTGTTTGTCCCATCTAAAATAACCTCTCTCAGTTTTGCTATCTTGTAGGTGTTTTCCCGTGGTGGAAAGTTTTCAGTTGAGGGAGAAGTTGTCAGATGCAAGTAGTGTAAAGTTGCAAAGTGGTGCAACTTTCATTCTGCAACTCATACAACCAAACAAACTGTTCCAACACATTCAGATGGGTACATTTCCACTAGGGATGGTCCTCTTTTGCACCCAAATATGCCGAATCACTCCAAGCTACATTGGACTGACGATTTCCCTTAAGAGTCCAAAGTGCTAAAAGGCAGTAATCTTTGAAGGGCTATTTCTCAGAAATTGTGATATTTACAGACTCTTTGTTTGAGGCTATGTGATCGTGCTTAGCCCGTCTACAATAGTCTCTCTCGATTTTTTCTATCTTAGAGGCGTTTTCCCATGGTGGCAAGTTTTTAGTTGAGGAAAAAGTTGTCAGATGCAAGTAGTGTAAAGCTGCAAAGTGGTGCAACTTTCATTCAACAACTCATACAACCAAACAAATTGTTCCAACACATCTGGATGGGTATGTTTACACTAGGTATGGTCCTCTTTTTCACCCAAATACGCCGAATCACTCTGAGCTACATTGGACCGACGATTTCCCTTAAGAGTCCAAAGTGCTAAAAGGCAACAATCTTTGAAGGGCTATTTCTTAGAAATCGTGATGTTTGTAGACTCTTCATTTGAGGATATGGGATCGTGTTTGGCCCATCTACAATAACCTCTCTTAGTTTTTGCTAGCTCAGAGGCCTTTTCCCGTGGTGGCAAGTTTTCAATTGAGGGAAAATTGTCAGATGCAAGCAGTGTAAAGTTGCAAAGTGGTGCAACTTTCATTCTGCAACTTGTACAACCAAACAGACTGTTCCAAAATATTCATATGGGTACGTTTATGCTAGGGATGGTCCTCTTTTGCACCCAAATACTCTGAATCACTCCTAGCTAAATTGGACCAGTGATTTCCCTTGAGTTCAAAGTGCTAAAAGGAAGCAATCTTTGAAGGGCTATTTCTCAGAAACCGTGATGTTTATAGACTCTTCATTTGAGGCTATGGGATCATGTTTGGCCCATCTACAATAACCTCTCTCAATTTTTGCTATCTCAGAGTCATTTTCCTGTGGTGGCAAGTTTTCAGTTGAGGGAAAAGTTGTCAGATGCAAGCAGTGTAAAGTTGCAAAGTGGTGCAACTTTCATTTTGCAACTCATACAACCAAACAGACTCTTCCAACACGTCTCGATGGGTATATTTACACTATGGATGGTCCTCTTTTGCACCCAAATATGCTAAATCACTCTGAGCTACATTGGACCGACGATTTCCCTTAAGAGTCCAAAGTGCTAAAAGGCCATACCATCTATTGTACAATTTGTAGCTAGATGGTATGGCCATGGTAGATTTTATTAGGATTGTATAAGGTGACTATGTGGGTTTAGAGAGCTAGAAAGGTCAGTACTTGAGTTGGTGAGTTGCCATGCATGGCAAAAATGAGTGAAATTAGGTGAAAATTGGTGGTTACAACTTGCTAATGTCAATGAAACGTGGGGGTAGCAATATTTAAGGTTGGATCAAGCTTGTGTAGGTCCTAATAGACATGTTTGATGAGTTTATAGGGTGTGGAAAGGTTGGAAACATTTATTTCCTTAAAAACCTCATGAAAGTTGCTAAAAATGAAGTTGCACCCAAGTTGGATTTGAGGAGCAAAAGTGGCAAGCCACTATAATTTATTATATATAAATAGGAGATATTACAAAACCTGGTTCAAACGAGCATATTGACAGGAAAGAACCAAGAAGAAAACCTTCGGTTGTAGCTCGATTAAGTACAAAAAGTTATTACAGAATTGCCCCAATAATAGTAACAAAGCATACACCTGTATGACTAATTCAACCTATGAGTTTCCAAAATATAGACCCCTTTACATTTTAAACATATTGTTTATACAATGCCAGACATTTGACCCATATTTCAAAAAACATCACTGGATATAGATTATGTCCATACACAGTTATGACCTTTTTACATTGTTTCACATTTAAAAATTCAAATTTTACAAAATTTTCCTATTGGAGGCATCCAGGGCAGTCTTCCACAATAGTAGTATGTTCACATTTTGGACTAAGAAGAACCTATAGAAACCATCAAGGTAGCTTAGAATAAATAATCTATATTATTCTAAATGACACAAAATATGATGAGATGGTAATGCAAACTATAAAAGATGCTTAGAATAACCAATCTATATTGTTGTAATATATCGCATACCTCTCTGAAAGGATCAAAGCTAGCTATTTTTGTAGCAAGTCCATGATCAATTGTGCTAGGAATATTGCAAAAGTGGGAAAATGAGAAATCTATATTGTCACAATAGAAAAGATGCTTAGACTAACAAATCTATATTAATCTAAACAACCTGAATGATGATGAATTCGTGATGCAAACTATAAAAGATGCTTAGAATAACCAATCTATATTATTCTAAATGACACAAAATATGATGAGATGGTAATGCAAACTATAAAAGATGCTTAGAATAACCAATCTATATTGTTGTAA
Organism: Sequoia sempervirens; assembly: GCA_007258455.2. Classification (NCBI taxonomy): domain Eukaryota; kingdom Viridiplantae; phylum Streptophyta; class Pinopsida; order Cupressales; family Cupressaceae; genus Sequoia; species Sequoia sempervirens. The sequence continues at coordinate 109,401 of VDFB02157320.1, read as the reverse complement.
TTTGTCGCGCATACCTCTCTGAAAGGATCAAATCTGGCTATTGTTGTAGTAGGTCCATGATCAATCATGCCAAAAATATTGCAAAAGTGGGAAAATGAGAAATCTATATTGTCGCAATAGAAAAGATGCTTAGACTAACAAATCTATATTAAAGAACCTGAATGATGATGAATTGGTGATGCAAACTATAAAAGATGCTTAGAATAACCAATCTATATTATTCTAAATGACAGAAAATATGATGAGATAAAAGATGCTTAGAATAACCAATCTAGATTGTTGTAATCTATCTCATACCTCTCTGAAAGGATTAGAGTTGTCTATTGTTGCAGCAGGTCCATGATCAATTGTGCCAGGAATATCACAAAAAATAGGAAAATGAGAAATCTATATTGTCACAATAGAAAAGATGCTTAGACTATCAAATCTATATTAATCTAAACAACCTAAATGATGATGAATTAGTGATGCAAACTATAAAAGATTCTTAGAATAACCAATCTATATTATTCTAAATGACACAAAATATGATGAGATGGTAATGAAAACTATAAAAGACGCTTAGAATAACAAATCTATATTGTTGTAATTTGTCGCATACCTCTCTGAAAGGATCAGAGTTGGCTATTGTTGTAGCAAGTCCATGATCAATCGTGCCAAAAATATCACAAAAGTGTATACAAAATATCACTATTAAAGACACCTACATTGCAATAGTATACAAAATATCAGTATTAAATAAAGAACATTAATGAACTTAAGCATAATGAATGTAAGCATTGTACCTTCCATTCTTTAAAATTCTATTAAAGTGTGACTAAAGGGTCATCTCTTTGCTTAAGAGTATCCAATATTGCTTCATGATCAACATTACTAAGTGTCCATAGTTGTTTTGTCTTTGGTCTAGCATGATGCTTCAACAACTTAACATTTTTTGCTATAACAAGGTGTGAATACATGAGAATGGTTTTGTGTTTCTTGTAGTCTTCAAATGCAAGTATACCATTCTTTCTAATCATGTATGTTCACAACCACTGTGTGTGGGTGCGTCTCTATCCAAATCTACGCTAGATGCCCGGCGGATAGAGATTGAGTCCCGTCTCCTCCCCGCTATGCCCCTATCTAGATGTGTACCAGATATACATCATATAGAACTGCGGGTCTGGAGCTGCTGGATGAGATTAACTTGCACATTGATTTGTGCTGGGCCCCCAGAGTGAGTGTTTCCACCGAAACTGGTGCTTTGGCCAGGATCAATGGATTCAACAAAACCTGGTCCCGCTCCCACTACCCCTGCTTCTTCTGTGTCGGCCTCTGTTTAGAGCTTCGACCATATAACTGGTCGTGGTTGATGCAAGGAGAAGCATCAATAGTAGACGGTGATTTCATGCTACGCTTCTCGGCGTGCCTTTATTAGAGAGATGGTTCAGAGCGTCATACAACCACTTATGAGTACTTATGACCGGGGACCTATCGTGGCAGCCCACTGCACAAGGAGGGGTTCACCTGCCACCCGCGGTTGCACCAGCTGTACAGGCAAGAGCGTAGGTATCCGCACCAGGAGTCAAGGTAGATCCGTTTCTTAGTTGACCCAACAGAAAAGAGGCACAGTAGCAAGGGTGGAACCATTACCTTGCCCGGGTGCGGATCCGGAGCTAGATGTTTGACTCATTCGTACCCGGGACCAGTAATGGACTTGGAACAGCATCTCGCTCTCGATCAACAAAATCTACTGTAGAATCTACTTTAGTGGAATCAATGGCTGAGGTGAGAAAGGGGGAATAAATAGAATCTCGATTCAATGAATCTTCTATACGGATTAACATTTCTAGGATAGTTGCCCCAGAAAATTGGATCTCTGGGATTAACAACTGAACTCTCGTTACTCCAGAATATTATCTAGTTCTGGGCGGGCCCTATATATTCTATGGCCATTCGATTCAAAGCCGCTGGAAGCGCTAGGCGGCATCCGATCGAATCATTCCGCTGCTCCCGTCCTATTCTTATTATTATGGAGATGGAGATGAATTCGGGCCGAGGATATGGGCTATTAGCCAGTGGGATAGCGGCTCAAGGACCAGCAGATCCTTCTATTGACTCGTAACCACCAATAGATGCAGAAGTAGCCGCCTAGGTGGATTCATAACCCCTTCTTCTATAGCTCTTCCCACTTCTCGACCACCCGGGCATTTGACCCACCAGCGGCGGAGGGAGCATCCGAGCACTTCGCCGATGGCATGAGCGAAGTAAGAAGCACCACCTATTGAATCAATAAGATCAATCATCAAACCTGCTACTGCGAGAACGATATGGAAGGGATGTTCCTGGCCCTGTATTTGCCGGGGTGGGTTGGGAGTTATAGTTGTGTCCTTGCTTTCAAAATTGGTGGTGCCCCTTTCCCAGCTCAACGCTTTGCATGGACCCTGGATACCCAATGAATGGGACATGAAGGGATGCTAGGTTAACTGCTGCTTGATATGCTCGAACAAAAATGGGATCCGTACAAAGGATGCTTACTATACAGAATTCACTTAATCTTTTTTGGGCTACTATTGATATCAGATACTACCTTCGCCTCTACAATTCAATCCGCTCGATCTTCGTATGGGTTTCGAACTAAGCCCTACTATTCTAAAGGGGAAGGCGGTCAATTGAATTTACCTATACTATTCACTGGCTTTGAGGTAAGCGGGGGAACCCCTCAACGATGGTATCACGCTTTATACATCCATACTAGATGTTCATTCTTGTACCTCGCCTTGTGAAGCTGTGGGATCTACTAGTTCTAGGTCATCAAGGTAACAAGGTCCTACCCCGCTCGAACTAGAGTTCCCACTACCCGCAGCGGCGGACCCCACCATCCAAGGCCGACCCCACCGCCCGAGGCTCCGCCACCACCCTAAGCTTCGCTACCGACCTAAGCTTCGCTACTGACCTAAGGCCCATCTCTATATCCTCCCACCCCCCTGGTAGGCGGAGCCAACCCCACCACCAGCCCTTCGGGACCGACCTGAGGCTACTCAACAATAATCTACCTCCCCTCCCACGAATAGAATCTACCTCCAAGCAGGGGGCCCGGGTGAACCAACCTCGCCCCCCCCATTATATTTCCATATGGTCGGTGCCGAAGGCTGTCTTAGGGCATGGTCAGTGGGGTTGGGACCGTCCTATTTGCCTTGGGGTGGGAGGATATAGAGATGGGCCAACTCTATAGCCTCCCACCCCCCCCGCCTCCCACCTAAGACAGCCTTCGGCACCGACCATATGGCCTTACGGTGGGGTGAGACGGTTCATCGGTGGCGAAGCTAGGGTTCACGGTGGGCGAAGCCCTGGTGCCTCTGCAGGGTGGTGGCGGATGCCTTGGTCGGTGGGGTTGGGGCCTTTGGTGGGGTCCGCCTTGGGTGGTGGGGAATATTTGCCAACCCCACCGGCCCCCCCGGGCCCTTCGTGCAGGACCAACCCCCCTATATTATAAGGGCCCATAGGGGCGTGGGAGGCTATATAGTTGGGCCAATATGGTCAGTGGTGTCCGCTTTACCCACACACATCGAGCCAACCAATAGTCTAATCTCTCTTCATTCCCCTGTAGTGCAATAATTGCAAAAACATGTCGTGGCTATAATAGATCTGAAAGTTAGTCGTAATCAATTGAACTTTCCATTATGTCATTTTTCATGGATATTGTTTGAGATAAAGGAGTTAGATACTGTGGAACCCATGTATCCACCCACTCGCATTGAATACAACTCTAACAAAAACAAGCCAACTCTCGTGTCCAAATGGTCCATGTGCCTGCATCTGAGCTTCAAAATGAATGCATCTTTGAAGAATCCTTGATTGTATAACAATCCAATCTTCCTCCCACTGTACCCTCCTCGACCAACCAAAAGAATCTGCACACTATTGAATCAAGTGTCCTCCCTGTGACAATGTTGAATTACACCAATCAACAATAGCACGTGCATCACTGAATTTTGCTCCTAAAATATTCAATTGCTCCTTAACTAGAGCTCTCTTTATGCATGCACCTACTTCATCATGCTCCCCTTTCCCATGTCCAGCTTCAAAAAACCTCCAAATATGAGGTAGACCCCTCTCTACATGCATTCTATGCAACCAATAAAACATACGAGCATTCTTGAATTGACTTGTGCAATTATCTGACCAAATGAGATGTCGGCCCAGTGCTATATCTTACTCATGCAAGAACTCAAAAAAATTCTTGAAACAATGTTGGACATACTCGGATGAGTGAGATCTATCATCACTCATATAAAAATGATACTCTCTGATTATCTTTTGATCCTCAAGCTCTATATTATCAGGTGCATGTCTAAACGTTATGTGGAAAAAATTAGCAATTTGAATGGAATTGTAATACTAAGATTGTACCTCATTTTGTGGTTGTAATGTGTAGTTTTCTGCAAAATCAACCACCGATATAATAGTGCCAATCGGAAAAGAGTCCTTACACATCCTAAATTGTTGATCCAACCACTAAGACCTATGACTATGCCTAAGTGCATACTTGTAGAAAAGATTGTCCTTAAAAACTGAAATAAAATCAGCAACACTGCATTCTTTTGTAACCAACTCACATCTAGAACCTTCACCTCCACTCTGCAAATTATATTTGACTATCTCATATCTCTTTTTCTCGACAAGCTTCTTTCCAAATTCATGTTTGGAATGCCCATGAAAACATTGAACAAACTTTGAAAAGCCACCACATTGTGAGCACTTCGCATTTAAACAATAATTTCAATAGAAAAATCAACCATCATCTCTAGAACATAAAAATAGATCTAGCAAGTCCCTTGATGATTTTGGAAGATGCATTGTACCACACTCCTGCAACATTTCATTAGTATGCAAAGTAGAATGGATATAGCATAATAGCTCATGGTACATTGAAAACTCCACATGGTATTTGCAACAACAAGTATTACAAATCTTAATAGGCACACAATAAAATGGCTTCAAACCTTCAAAAGTCCTTTGCGAGATTTCCATATTTGGATGTGTTTCAATAAAAAAATTGAACATTGTTTGGCTTGATTCCAAGAAATGTTTAGGATGCGGTGTACAGTCTCGATTGCTAATTCTTAACTTTAAAACATCCTTTGCATTGGGTGATACTCTAGAGTTATCATACCAAAATTGTTGAATAACCTACTTTACATTATCAGTTAGCTTCTTATCAACACATGGAAGCCTCCTGACAAAAGCCCATGTATCATTTTGAAGAGGATCATCTATTCTTTCTCTTCTTGCAAGTGCTCTATCCAAAGTTTTATGATTTATGTCAAAATAAATACAAGTTTGTCTCATAAAGTGAGCCTTTTTTAATTGATGGCTTACTAGAGCAGTTGTAATGACTCTCCAAGCAACTCTCTTATCCTTTTCCTTGTTATTTTTTCTAATAGACTTGAGAGCATTAAAAACATTTTTGACAATAATAGAATTTTTTTCGGTCTTCTTATTCACATGAATCTTCAATTTGGCTAGCAAAGTTCTCATCTTTTGCATCTTTAGCAATTGTACAAAAATTTGGCATTGCTCGGTCAATGTCTTATCGCTAAAATATTGGTTGAAAATTCTTCTAGATCCCACAATCGAATAGTTTGTGTTGACCTATTGCCTTCAAAATTGTTTATAATTTTCTCTTCAATTTCAAGTAACCATTTAGGGGTTCTTGAAGGTCTTGAATTTGTAACATGTCTTTCTTCCACACAAGGTTCTTCATTTCTCATGTAATCCGGTGAAACATAATTTACAATTACTTCAATATTATGTTCAAAATATTCATTTCCAACATTTTCAATATCAATTTGAATAATTTCATTCCCAATTTCAATATCATGTTCACCATCTTCAAATCCAACATTTTCACCTTGAAAATTTTCATTATCAATTTCAATATCATGTTCAACATCTTCAAATCCAACATTTTCACCTTGAACATTTTCATTATCAATTTCAATGTTTTCATTCCCAATTTGAATATCATGTTCAACATCTTCAATTCCAAAATTTTCTCCTTAAACATATTCAATTTCCTCTTCACTTGAAAGAAAATAGGAGTCAAGTTCACCAATATTGAACATACCTTGTATGAATCAGGTGTTTCCACAATAGTGGTTTACACTTTCTGGGAGATTCTGATTTTTGTTGAAATCACATATTTTTAGAAAATATAATGATTTAAGCCTTGAAAAGTTTCATTTAAAGGATTCCAATTGAATAGGGCTTGATCAAACCACCTTAGGCCAAACCCCCTTGGATAGAACCCCACTAGTTTTAAACCATACCTATAACGGAGTCTCTTTTACACCTATCAAAATACTGATAAAAAACCACTTTTGATTTACCATTTGGGGGATCAAATGAATTCATTTAAAATTTATTTTTTGTAAGTATGTAGTCCTTATTATAAGCTTTCACAAAAGTATAATTTTAATTAAATTAAATTTGATTATTATTTTTATTTTTTATTTCTTGTGAATGTAGGTTTTTCGCCGAAAATCAAGTTCTCTATTCTACACATGTGGAAAAATAGAAGACTATCAAAACAAAATTTTGAAAAATATGAGTGCACCAGATATTGAAGTCCTTGATCAGACAAACAAAAAAAAATTGAATTTTGATACATTCAAAAAAAGTTACACGTTATAGGGTCGCGCTATGTCTGAATTGTAACTGGTTTGACTTTGAAACTTGATTAAAGAAAACATATTCAATAAAAAAATATCTAACCAAGTGGAAGCACTAGATATCAGAGTTAAAAATCTAAATTTGAAAGAATTAGAATTTTATCCTTCATGGAAAAAAAGTTATGCGTTATACAATGACCGCCACTTTTTAAAAATGTTGTTTTCTAAAAAAAACTAGTTTTCGAGGGAGATGGAAAAAGAAGTGCAATATGATTCCAAAAATTTTGAAAAAAAAAATTAGAATCTACAGAAAAAATCTCACGAAACTCTAGTTTGCATCATCTTCAAATTCCTCACGGTTTAGCTGCTATAGGTGCCCAAAAGTGAAGAATTAGTTAAAAAAAATTATTTCAGTGTCCAGTTTGGCCAAAAATTGTAAACCATTATTGTGGGATCACCCATAATTCTCTTCCTATGACCTTCTCTATCTCTTTGTCTATATGCTTCAATTTTTTCTATTGTAAGCTTTCTCTTACATTTTTTTTCTTCCAACAATTGCTGCTCCCCATTATACCTCATAAAAGATGCTAAAAAAATCATTGCTTATGACAAATTTGAGTAGAAGATGCTCCAAAAAGTTGATCTTTGTCTCTTCCTGTCTAAAACCACATGCTTGTTGCATGCAAAGCCTAGAAAAAAAATGTAGGGTCCGTTGGAATGCACAAAATAGCCCACATGGGGTTTTTCTATGGCCCACAAATCTGATATCTGTTATAATCTAATATCTGATACAATTTGATATCTAATTTGAAAAACATTTTAAAATGTTTTGTAACAGTATGATTTTAGTTCTACAAATCATATATCCGATTCAAATTGGATATTTGATTTGAATACGATATATGATTTGTGTACACATAGACCTAAGGGTTATTGGTAGATGGTAAAGGGTTTAAGGGTTAAGGGTTTAGGGTTTAGGGTATAGCGTAGAGGTTTTAAGGGTTAAGGGTTAAGGGTTAAGGGTATAGGGCAGAGGGTTTAAGGGTTAAGGGTTTAGGTTTTAGGGTTAATATTTTAGGGTAGAGGGTTATAAGGGTTTAGAGTTTCAGGGTTTAGGGTTTAAGGGTTAAGGGTATAGGTAGATGAGAGAGTTGGAGAGGGTGGGAGAGGGTGGGAGAGGGTCGATA